>CM067360.1:47752259-48063361 GCA_034401795.1 Chaetoderma sp. LZ-2023a
TCTCAAGGTGAGGCAAGAAGAGGGTTAACACATTACCCATAGTATGCACATAAAGTCATTAAAGGGGAACACAAGAAGGGTCGCCATCGTTTGCTTAAAACACGCAGTTCTATCGTAGAGCCCATATTTAAGCTACTGTGTAAAACTTTCCTGCAACATTTATATATAAATATGATTAAAATGGTGCTAAAAAACGCTATGTTGCTATAATTTTCTGCGAGTTAATTAAACCTATGATGTCATAGGTTGAATCCCATCCGACAAGAACCATGATAATAGCACTCTCAAGACAGGAGTGCATGCATTTGGATGGTGATATCTGTATCGGTGATAATGCTATCGACATCATTTATATATTTACAGATCGAAGAGATTAAGACGTTTATCCCACTATTGCAAATTTATGGAATATATTTGTTATTTTCGTACATTAGTTGCCGAACCTTAAGATGGCCATTTTCTATGAAGATACCTACCAATTACATGAATATTACAAAATCTCGGGAAGTTTTTAGGCTAGTATGATAACATAAGTACCTAAAGATGTATTGGGATGTATGTATGGACTACTTAAACTCTTATATTAACAGATGAAACTTTAATAACATTATCTGCCGTAGCCTTAGTCAGAGTATTGAATCAAAAGTGGCAATTATATTGATATGCCTATACTATCGCGTCATTCATTTATCTCAAGATCAAAACTTGATGTCAAAATCGGCACAATCAGAGAACTCAGACAAAGGACTGTTACTATATATTCTTCAACATTTCCGCAAACATAGTTTATTTATTTTTAAAACCGCTGAAGACATCCCTCTTATAAAACGCAATTCACAATTTTATTGCGATAGCATTGGATGACAGCGAGAAAAACGTTCAACTTATGACGTCATACGCCTCGTCCGGGAATAGAAATTTAACTAATGTATCACGTATTTAAATAACGAAGATATATAATTCTAAATTGAGCACAGAGCTTACAATTATATTTTTGAAAACGTTACGCTCTGTAGATTCACTTTATATAAAGTAGTATAGAGGGTCTGGTGTTTCACTTTAAGCACAATGACAACCTCATCGGCTGATAGAGATCACATGAGTTATATCCTTAGCAACAGACATCATTCATTTGACGAAATCCAGTGATATAACAAAGCTTTTGCAGATCCATGAAGAGGAAGTTGATCCGGATTAAATTGTCTCTGAATATCTGACTAAAGCTGAAAATATAATTAACTTAATTTCTATTCAATATATCACTGAAATTTAGCAATTATACCAAGATATGGGTTATATTCACATATTCAGGTATAATACCGGATTAAATGATACCATATCTAGAATGAATAGCCTAATTCTATTCTATAATGAATCAATTTAGAGACCACAAACCTCAAGGCCCTCCCCACCCACCTCCCCCTTTCGAAATTCGAAAGATGGGTGACCTGAGGAGGGCCGTAATGCAAGCAGATAGGTATAGCAATTAGTAAAACATAAGACTGGACCCTACGGGTCGTCTGGTTGTTGTTACTACATTACAACCTACCTCCTTGCATTACTATAGCGCAAAAAGCAGATTTCAACATTGAATATACCTCCGGGAGGAGACTTTCGAAAAGAAGGATGTAAAAAATATAAAATTAAAATAGATCTAAAGACTTCTGTTACTAATAACATAAATAATGAAAAAAACTTTACTGAATAATTCTATTGAATTATCACAAGGAAGAAACTTACTAAAGGTGTCAGAGTGAAGATAATGAATAGGGTGAAGTAAGGTTATTGAAATAAAAGGACTTAGAAAAACAGATTACGCGCATTGGATTTACGATAAGAACATATGTACTGTGCAGAAGGAACACAAGCTCTAGAGCGATTAGATACCACATCTGTATATTTGTCCAATGTAAGAGACCTAGCTGAAGGAGGAGAGCGATCAGGAGATTGGTGAGGATTAGAATGAGCAGGAGATCTAGAATGATTACCCGAATGATTGGAATTAACAAAAGTCCTAGAAGGATATGATTTCTTAGATTCCTGACGAGGGACTTCCTTAACAGGAGAAGAAGAGGGAGAAGACCTATTGGGATCAAAGGACCGCTTCTTCTGAGAGGGAGGACAACCTTGGAAGAAATCTCCTGGATACTCTTAAGACGCTCAACCTCCTTAAAGATGAGACTGGATGACTCCAGGCCAAAGAGCTCAGGAACAAAACAGGAAGTAGATAAGAGCCAGTCCTTTAACTTATGAGAGAAAGATAAGGAACTCAAAAACCTATTTCTATGTGAGAAATTAACAAAGGCAAGCATACGAGAGTCCAGATTTAAATTCGGTCTGGAAATATCAGCCAAACAAGCAATAACTGAAGGAGGAACAGGTTCACCTCTGAAAGTACTTTCAAAATAGACTCAGACAATAAAGCTGAAAAATTTGACAACTTAAAATCTAAGGCGAGAGGATTGTCCTAATGATTTAATAAATGGAGAATCTGAAAACGGAAAACGACCCATATTTTTGATTACGTCCCACGAATCACCACTAAGGGATTTCAACTTAATAGCAGCCTCAAAATCAGATTTGGGAACCCTAACTGAAGAGGACAGGTCAGGAGGAGACAACACAAAACCAGTATAGTATTATGTAAGCAAAACAACCGTGAGTGTAAGGTATATTAACTTTACTAAAACTACTATGATATAGAATAATACATGATTTGAATAACAGTTTGTACAGCACGAGAGCTGGGTGAGAACTCACCTTTGATACAGAGCATTGGATATAATGAAGCTGGTGAGAGCGCATGTGCTTGAGAATGTTTTATGAGACATCAGATTCAAATAAAGTTTAATTGCTCAAGGTTGTTGAGAAAGGTGGTCCAAAATATCAGCTGAAAAATTTTTAATAGGAAGGACTCGATTAAGAGGAGTGTCATCCGAAACTAAAGGAGCATCATAAAATGAAGAAATGGATTGTTCCAGCTGAAGATCAATATGCAGAGAATGAGAAATCCAATTGTGAGCAATAGACCAGTCTTTATTACTAGCTCTAAGATGAAGAAATTTAGACTCAGATGGTCTAAACTGACAATGAACATCAGGATTACTCGAAATGGATGAATCAACATTAAAGGATTCCTGAGAATTATCAACTAAAGAAATAAGATCAGTGTCACGGGAAAGAATATCTGATACAGAAGGCAAACAATGCTCAGAGGATGAAGGAGGTTGAGAAACAAACTTAACTGTAGAATGAGAATTACGAAGAATACTTTTCAGAACCAAACTAGATTCAAGATGGAAGGAAATCTAATGAATGTCTAGACGCCAAAATAATTGAATTGCCAGAACTATCCTGAGATACACAATAATCATAGGAAGAAATATCAATGGAAGTGACTTCGTTAACTACAGACTCATTTAAGTAACAAGAAACTTGATCTTGAAACACACAATCTAAAGATTCAGAGCCAGAGGATAGGCTAGATTTGGAAGAATGAGAAGACGATGACAAGGAAGAACGAGAAGGAAGACGATTCTGAGACAAAGAATCTGAATGAGAGTAAGAAGAATAATACTTACATGAATTAAATTCAACTGAGGAAATACTCAAGATAGGATAAGAACTATTGGAGCGACAGCCAAGAAACCCACTAAAGGAACCAAGTTGACACCTCCAGCAGAATCCCAAATGGTACCCATACGCGGCTGCAACATCCTTAGGTCCGGATGCGCAGCCGCCTGGAATCATTCAAATCCCAGAGGCCCCGAAGACCAGCTAGAAAAATCTTTCAAATGAGACAGTGAAAGATCCCGACTACCTGTGATAAGACTCGGACCTGGAGCCCAACTAGGCCCCGGACCTGGAGAAGCATGAGAGAAAACCGTAGGACCAAAATTAGCCTGGAATCTACCATGAATATTAGAAGAACTAATGGGTCGAACCCCACCGGACAACGGGGATGTGGACAAAATCCACAAGAGCCGGACCAACAGAATGTGGCCCCGGGTCAACAAATAACCCGGGGCCGGGAGCCGATAACAAATCTAAACCCACATCTTCGTCCAGCCCCGGACCATGCCGGCTGAAATCCATGTCCGGGCCCGGGAACATGCCCGGGTCCAGCCCATAGCCGGGAAAGCAGCAGATACAAGATAGGAAGATTTCACTTGACGTGGAGATGATAATCATTTAGACACAACTTGAATGATTCTGGTCGGGAAAGTTGTCGACCTAGAGGTAACTGTAGTAGTTGTTGTGGTAGGAGCAGAAGCAGCTGGAAGCTGACTTAAAACTTGCTCGGCTCAAGACAGGTCAGACCTTTTAAAAACTTGGGCCTATAAAGCCCAGGCTGCAGCAATGTTGAACTGTCTTGATCCTCCAAATTTTCAATCTGAGCCAGACCATAAGAAATATCTGCGTGAATCTCAACGGGATGGCACACTTCCGCATCTACTGAAGGTGAAGCCCGATGAACAATCTCGTGTTTCAGTAATTTCTTAGGTGACTTAGATTTTCTGAAACAATGAATAGATGCAAGTTCAGATTTGTTAACCTGTCTAAACAATTGTTTCCTCGGGGCAGATGACTCTGATGATTTATTTTTGCATTGAACAGCATCAGAAGATAAATCAACAGAGCCAGACTGACCCGAGATAATCTTAGTTATTCTACCATCTAGGCCAGAACCTATGGATTTCATTTGACTTTAGAGGCACTCCAATTGACAGAACAATCTTCTCTAGAATAACTTTATCCTGAGGCGCCTTGGGCTTCGCCTGGGAAGAACTTTGGACAATGAAAGTGACTTGCTATCTTTAGAAGTAGAGGGTGAAACCTTATTGAAAAAAGACAACCGAGTCGCTAAGGGCCATGCCTCGCAAATTAGACAGGGTATTTCAAAGGAACATGACATACAATGTGAGCACACATGACCCGCATAATCTGCCTTGATGAAGCGATGGCACACTTCCGAAGGACATTTGACAGAGTGATTGTCTTTCTCAACATCTTTCTTAGGCGTCTTTTTCGGATCTAAATCGTAAACAGAAAAACAATTCTGATAGGGCATTCGTTCATACTATAGAACATAGCCAGACACGAAGATCCAGCTATAGCTCTATTAGCTAATAACGAGAACTTTTTTCTCTAAGACTGTTTTTAAATATGGATATCTTTGAGAGAGTATGTTATTGGAGATTTCAAAATCATGACCTATCTATGTGTGCTAAAACTAATGCACAAGCAAATAATAAGTTTTATTTCACTCATGGAGCCAAAGGCTTGTCTAGCCTTAAATATCACTCAAAAACGTCGGCACAAAAACCGGTAATGCAAATACCACGAAACTAGTAATTACATTTAAATACTAGTAAACGGTCAAAATTAACAAAACTTATCTTAGATGACCTCCTTGACTTGTCAGACATCATATACACAATAAATTTCACACCAGCAGAACATAGTAGCAGAGTATCAAATTTAACTCAAATTGGGCTTGTACAATTTTTTCACTCCCACCCCAAACAGAGTAAGAAAATGAATGATGTCTGTTGCTAAGGATATAAGTCATGTGATCTCTATCAGCCAATGAGGTTGTCATTGTGCTTAATGACTTTATGCGCATACTATGGGTAATGGGTTAACCTTCTTCTTGCCACATCTTGAGATTAGCATTCAGGCAAATTACTATGGATCTCAAGATTGGAGAGAGTATGGAGATACCTGAAGGAACCTTCAGTCACTCAATACCACAATACCCAGCAGACTGTGGCTGTAAAATATTCATCCTACTATGTTTCCCTTCAGAGAAGGAAAGAGCTATTGTAATGCAAGACGGTAGGTTGTAATGTACCGGTAGTAACAACAATAACTACACAAAATCTTGCGCTTTCTGAGAATTCCGCGAGACGTTCTAGTCTGCAAATTTCGATCATGTCCGTGTTACAAATAAATCTGAGATCGACTGCATACATAACTTTCTGGGAACTTAGCTCAATTGTACCATTATGTGTGTCAGAATACATTTCTTTCGTGAATTAAAAATATTTAATCAATTCAATTTAGACATACTGTCTACAAATACATATTTTCAATTAAGAATTACTAATTCTTTGCTGGTCTCTCAGGACCCATCTAGGGTGAGTGCTATGGGTCTTTTTAATTTTATATGAGTAAAAAACTCAGGATGCATACCTATCCATATTACTGCAGTATTGGTCACCCATGTGGGCCAGATAGCCTGAATAACGAACTCCTCAAGTCACCTGAGCGCCCTTCACACACATCTTCAACTCAGCCTTTGAACAACACCTCCTTATAGATGCTGTGTGAGAAGGTACACTCATCCCACTACCTAACCACGCAAGCACCCGACCGCTCTCCAACCCGAGGACAATCGTCTTCTTGACAGCAATAGAAACATTGTATCAAATGTGACCTTATCTCTGAGAAGAGATAAAATTGACAAATTTATCAGAAATTACCAACACATCTTTAAAAGAGGACGCATTTGTGCCAATATTGTGTGGAGACAACGTATGCTAACATTAGTAGTTCTATTTAAAAAAAACCACAGACCCCCCCTTGTGGGTTGGTCTGTTGTTTTATTAACCACTATAAAAACATACTTACCATTCAGTCACTACTTGCTAAATCAATTATCTGCATTTAGCTATCAGAATAAAATTTTTATGCCTGCATACACACCTCCCCATGCCTATTCATATTAATATGGACCCTTAACCAGGCTAATGGTTAAGTCCATCTCCAGCATAATGACAGATATAGACTGGCACCAGTCTATAATCCCTCAGTGACGCTTGTTACTAAGCGCGCTCGCGCATGCGCACTGGAGCCCAAATAGGAAACAGATTCACTTTTCTAAATTTAAGTGCTAAATATTAAAGTCCAATTCTCAAATCTTACCACGCGGGGTGGTTGAGGCCGGGTTGTAGTGATTGAACGGTAAGTATGTTTTTATAGTGGTTAATAAAACAACAGACCAACCCACAAGGGGGTTCTGTGGGGGGGTTGTTATTACACCACAAAAACATCCATTACCGTTCAATCATTACTTGCTAAACCCGTAGATTTGGTCAGTGCCCCATTTAAACATTAGGTGGGAGGAGATTTGAGAATCAACAAACAAGGATAAAAATTAAACCAATCTTATCCAAATGTTAATAACATAACCTAATAGTGCGTTTAGGTCAATCACACCGTGATTAGCAAATAAGAACAACTTGAACTTAAAGAAATAAATAAAAACCAAAAGAAGACTCACCATTTCTCACAGACGCAGTCCTAACGAAAATGTTGGGAAGTGCTTGGTAAATAGTCTTCGACTTTTTTAGTTAAAAGTGGAAATGTTATGAAAGAAGGAAGCTGCTGCACTCTGGTCTTTGAGATAAAAGGATGTAAAGGTGTATTTAGATTTCCACCCTGCCACCTGCATGATCTCATCTAAAGACGAACCCTCAAAAAGAGCGAAAGAAGTAGCCATACCTCTAACGTCATCGGCTTTAATAAGGGAGGGATTAATTTGATCCGGTGAGGCTATCTCATAACAAAGCTTAATTATTGTCTCACAAATCCATCTGACAATCGAAGAATTTAAGACCGGCTTAGATAACCCTTCCGCGTAGGAAAAACATAAATGAGATGGATCGACTCTTATAAAATCTGATCGCTGATTGAATGTTCCTAATGCCCTAACAGGACACCAAAATTTTTCGGATGGCGAAAGACAAAAAAGATTTTAAAATGATCGGACTAGCAGGATAGCGGTTAGTTTTAGTTTTAGATAAAAAATTCCTTCTGGGATATAAAACCAAGCCGTCTCCTGAAACTATAAATCTCTCCTTTTCAGCAGAAAGAGCATGAATCGCTTGAATGCCTTCTAGCAGAGGCTGTAGCAACAAGAAAAAACAGCTTTGACAATTAAAAACAAAACAAAACTTAATACTGGTAGAAGAAATAGGTTCAAAATGGTGACCTGCCAAAACTTGAAGAACCAAAGCCAAACTCCAGGAAGGTAAAGGCTTAGCAATCGGAGGACGAATATTACTTAGACCTCTAATAAAGCTATTAAGAGTCTTAGGATCCTTGACATCGGCATACAGAAGACAAGGAAGGGATGACACCAGAGAAAATCTATACTCCCTGAACGTAATAACTGACAAATGAAAATAATCAAACAGATAAGATAAAAAAAACCTAATACTTTGGGTATAGAAACAGAATTGGGCACGAAACCTTGGTCTGAACATCATTCACCAAAAATTTTAAGTCGACCCTTGTAAACTCGACGGGTCGAATCCCTTCTGGCAGAATCAATAATTTCCTGAGATCAGAAGAAACCTTATTCTCGAGGACTTCAGACTCGAGATTCTCCAGACACACAGACTAAAATTTATTGGATTTGGATGCACACAAAGACCTCTTACTTGAGATAGAAGATCCTGGGATACTGGAAGAAGAAGAGGGAAATCTACCAGAAAATCTAGGTCTAAAAACCAAATCCTCTTTGGCCAAAAGGGAGCTATCAGAAGAATTTCGCAAACCTGATCCTTGACCCTCTTCAAGACTAACTGAATCAAAATCGTTAGAGAGAAGGTATAGGCGAACATTCCTGTCCACTACTGAGACAGAGCATCCACCACCAGGGCTTGACTGTCCGGAAAAGGAGACATGTAAGAGAAGATCTGAGCATTCAGAGAGGCCGCGAACAGATCTACTAGAGGACGATCCATAAGACTAAACCTCATTCCTCCTTCTAAAAGTGAAGGAAAACCCCATGGCAATGACTGAACGAATCGAGATTTAGAAGCCTAACAGACAATCCAACCAATGAACAGAAGCCTGGATCTACTTTCCAATGAATAGCCTCTTCTATAGACTCCTTGACAATCATAGAAAACAACAACCCCTCTAAAGCTAATAGCTTCTAATAAGAAGGAACAGAAGACCATTTTGGAAGAAGAGACTACAGAGAAGGATTCTAGATCCAAGAATACCTAGCCCTTTTGATAAGGGCCGCCCTTAAAGAAGTGTCAAACTTACTATATGCTAAAGAGGACTGCTCATAGAAAACACATAGATTACATATGCCATGATGCTCCAACCAAAAATCCTGGGCTTAGTCATAATGCTTAGTCCTCACTAAAGAGGTAACTCACGTTTATTATGGATATTTTAATAATACCGCTTACTCTGAATGGAGACAAAAAAGGTTCATATCAGTATAGCCTAACTTATTAATAATGCTAAAGACTCTGCAAAAATTATAGATAATTTTATTTATAGATTTAACCAGAGATTGTGGCAAACCAGAAACCCATAGTACGTCTATGGGAGTGCTTACAGTCAAGATATAGCCAAATCATGTGCCTGAGATCTACATGAACTAGGGGGAAAGTTACTAGTGATGACCGTCATCACAATTCTATGAATAGAATACATGACAAGGTCCTGATAAGAGAACTATGGCAAACATTAGACTATCTAATTTAAAAATCGTATAATAATGGGAGATTTAATAAAAAAATTGTATTGAATACATCAACGGTTGCCTAGCCGCTCGGGCTTGCTGATAAATTAGATATCCTAAACAATTCGATATTTATGCCAAGAGGCAGAAAACTTAGAAAGATTTTAATAAATTTATTGATTCTTATATTTATAGTCTTAGCATCAATAATTTCATCTTTGTAATAACAAATGACATTGTGTTAGAAATCCCAATAAAAGGAAAGATTGAACACTGATACTAGATATTAACTGTTTGAATACTGAATTTTGCAGACGACATATTACAACTGCAATATCTCTGGACTTGCAAATATTTTGAAAACATTTCGACCGAAAATAGTTGGTGGATGCTTAAATCCAAAGATTCTCGGCTGCTCTTCCCCCCTCCAGCGCAACCTCCACTCCACTCCAACCGGCCCGCCGCCAGCCCCCAGACAACAACCTCAACGAGCAAAAACCCAAGACCCACCGAATAGCCCGGGAATAATCCGACCGGCATCACCAACAACCCTCAGCCAAACTGCCCCCAAAATACCCAGCAAATCCCGAGCCCTGCCTCCCCCCCCCCCCCCCCCAGAAACCACCAGTCAAAATAGAGCCAAAAATACGCTATAAAAGGGAAAACAAACAAAAATCTGGAAAAAATGAAAACAAAACGAACTCACCGAAACTATGTCAACGCAGAAGAAGAATTCGACTCATATTCCTCCTTCCTGCCCCTTATCCGATTGATTATCTTTTCTAAGCGAATATTGTACTTGTAGACATTAATCCTGTACTCATAATGATCCTATGAAACCTTTACTGAATCTAATTCTTTTCAGCGACTGACAAAATTATACTACGATTTACGTAAGAATCAGGGTTATCCCATCCACAAATAAACTCCCTTTGGTTAGATAAATATGTCAAACTGCCGATATAAGAGGTAAAAGGAGCGCGAAAAAAGGCTGAATGGCCCGAAGACAACTGGCCATCTAAAGTTGGATGAAAGCAAAAATCGTATCTCGAAATAATGCGTAGAATACAAACTGACTTATCGGCTGATGCAATGCGCATATAAAATAATCTGCAACAAAATCCCATACGGTAACCCGTCAGAAGTCTTTAATTACGTTGAAAATTGACACTGACAAACGAATAAATGTCTGAATAGACTACAATTCCAAGAGAGACTACAAGACTGGCAATGAGTTGGTATGAATATTTTCAGCCATTAAACATTCCCAATATTAAACAAATACGGAAATAAGACTAATTCTTAGGCAAGATGACTAGATTCTAGGAAAGCGGATGTGGAAAAAAGGAAACGGAAATGCATAAACCGGAAGTATACTACTGGAAACTGATCAAAATCCTACAACCCGGATGTACAGAATTACCGGAAGAGGAAGCTGAAAAACCGGAAATGGATGAACAATGCAATGCCGGGTAAAACCGGAAATGACCCTATCCCCGGCTGTACGAAATCCGGATGTGGAAAAAAGGAAACGGAAATGCATAAAACCAGAAGTAGACTACCGGAAACTGATCAAGATCATACAACCCAGATGTACAGAATAACCGGAAGAGGAAGCTGAAAAACCGGAACCGGAAATTGATGAACAATGCAATGCCGGGTCCAACAGACCCGGATATGCATTGTTCCGGAAGCGCTCATGAAACCGGAAACGGAACTAGGAACCGGATCTTGAAGACCCGGATGTCCTACAAAAAAGGATGTCATACCGGAAACGGACGGAATGGAAGTAATAACCGGATCTTGAAGACCTGGATTTCCTACAAAACCGGAAGTCCTACCGGAAACGGACGCAACCGAAGAAAGAACCAGATCCTGACGACCCGGATGTCTTGCTAAACCGGAAATTAAAACGGTATCTGATGGAGCGGAAGATGCGAAAAAATGAAATAAACCCGAATCCAGAGGACCCGAGTCCACCACAACGGAACCGGAAGAACTAGCAAGACTAGGATTCTTGGCAATGCGCGATCTACAAAATACCTTGACGACCGGTATAAACGAAAAATTGGCATTAGCATAAGGTCTAGCCTTATGGACGTCAGCCTCAGCCTCCGCCACCACAGCTTGTGGGTTATGCCCTTCACCTTCAAGTCTTAGGTGGGTTTGACCCGGTGCACTACACGAGCCCACCTTCGAGAGCTTGGTCGCTCTAGACTTTGCTAAAGAAACTTATTAACCTGCATCGAGGTTAGAGGGAACGGTTTCCCCCATTAGCAGGTTTCTTTCTTGACGACCGGAAAATTGAAAATTGGCATTAGCATACGGTCTAGCCTTATGGACGTCAGCCTCAGCCACCACTGCTTGTGGGTTATGCCCGTCACCCTCAAGTCTTAAGTGGGTTTGACCCGGTGCACTACACGAGCGCACCTTCGAGAGCTTGGTCGCTCTAGACTTTTGCTAAGGAAACTTATTAACCTGCATAGATTAGAGGGATCGGTTTCCCCCATTTGCGGGAACGCCCGCTAGTCCTCGGACTATCGTCAGAACTGGAAGAAACATCCTGTTTCTTAGTTTCCTTAAATCAGCAGATATCCATTTGTCCAGAGATTTAATCAAGACCGACGCGATTGACTCAAATCTCGCAATAGAACTAGTACGGCATCTGAATTCGGCGAAGAGATTCCCCCTCCGTAACGACCGGTATGAGGGTACAAAAAAGGACATTTCACACAGACATGTCCGGCAAATTCAGCTGAGTGATGGCGATCACAAATCGATGATGTACATTAAATCCTATCTGACGATTTACCAGACTCCTAAAACGAAAAAAGCGTAACAATGATAGCTACCACTTAGAAAATCATAAAAAGGAGACTAGCAACATAAAACGCACTTCTAAAAAAGGCAAAAAAGTTCAAATTAGAAATCAAAATCCCTACCGACAAGAAAACAAACTTGCATAGGAACAAATGAAAATCTTTAATGCACTAGAAGTAAATTGATAAGGGCTCTTTGTCGAACGCTAGATAATGATGATGATGATATAGGCATAGTAATTAGGTTACTACGAAACGAGAATTCGATCTTTCACGAAAACCGGTAACAATATGAACATAGTTATAAAATACAACATAACCACTAATAAACTTCCTAAACAAAACTTATGGCGGATTGAATTCATATTAGGCATATTCCTTGGTAACATAGAAGACAAGTGTAGCTGACACAGCGCAAAGCATAAAAAACCCTTACATAATATTTTAGCAGTAGTTCTGCTTGCAGAATAATTGAAAAGTGAATCTGTTTCCTATTTGGGCTCCAGTGCGCATGCGCGAGCACGCTTAGTAACAAGCGTCACTATGAGGGATTATAGACTGGTGCCAGTCTATATCTGTCATTATGCTGGAGATGGACTTAACCATTAGCCTGGTTAAGGGTCCATATTAATAGGAATAGGCATGGGGAGGTGTGTATGCAGGCATACAAATTTTATTCTGATAGCTAAATGCAGATAATTGGTTTAGCAAGTAGTGATTGAATGGTAATGGATGTTTTTGTGGTGTAATAACAACAGTGGGACTTCTGCAAGATGGTAATCGACATGCCACGTGAATTTAATATCATCGACATGCCACATGAATTTAATACCATCGACATGCCACATGAACTTAATACCATCGACATGCCACGTGAATTTAATACCATCGACATGCCACATGAATTTAATACCACAAACATGGCACGTGCATTTAATACCATCGACATGCCACATGAATTTAATACCACTAACATGGCACGTGCATTTAATACCATCGACATGCCACATGAATTTAATACCATCGACATGCCACGTGAATTTAATGCCATCGACATGCTCCAATTCTTCCATAAAGCAAGCTAAGGTGATGAAGTACTGGTGAGATGCCTACTGACAAATATCAAATTAACTGTTCACATCAAATCAAACATTTTCTGTAAAATTTGAAACATCAACAGGATCCCTACAAGGAGGTCTATCACCAGTGCTCTTCACACATTATCTTGCAGCTTGCATCTCTGTTGAAGTACATTCGACAAGGCCAAACACTCTAATCTCAAAACTAGAGATGCCCCTAGAGGTAGAGGATGCAGATGATGTGGATTTCATTGATGAAGAAATAATAACCCAGGGCATAATTTTGAATTTGATATTTGCAGAGCATGTATTGCTATGCAAACTATAAATTGTATAGCTATCAGCAAAAATATATAGCAACCAACTCTTTCACCGGTAAATTCCCAGTTGACTATAATTAACATGATGATGTTAATAATAATAATAATAATAATAATAATAATAATAATAATAATAATAATAACGACAACGACAATGACAACAATAACAACAATAGTATTAATTAATTAATTATGCGAATGATTATGTTGATGATCACAATAATACTAATGTCGCAAAACCCTCCTAATTTAATCTTTTTATATCTAGACTCGGAATTCTTTAGACTTTTCTCTAACTCTTTGTTCTCTCCAGCTGTGTTACTCGTGTAATGGTCAAGCCGGTCAAAATGGCTTTGCAATAGTCTTGAGAAAAATACATTTGCACGCCAACCGAAAACTATTTTCGAAGATTTAGCACTGGAATCCCTTCAAATGGACACTCGCTGAGAAAACTGTGCTTAATTTTCTTGATCAATCATGACAACTAACATGAGGAAGTATTAATAGCTTTAAAACATCTGAGCCTGAAATTGTGTATTATTTTAGAAAAAATAAATTCTCCATCTCCAATCGCATCTTTTTGCTGGGAATATTCGTAGGGTGAAACATAAAATTGGTTTGGCCTAAGTATTAATGATGATACATAAATATGGTATGATATGTATTATAATCAACCATGGCGAGCGGCAATGGCTTCCAGTCATATTAATTTCCAAATATTCAACAAAATATGGTATACATGGTAAAGAATGTACTTTTTCAGGGATTTGTTTTAAAAGGGTTAATGATAGAATTTTGAAAATCAATGATAAATTGCAATTGCATACAAATTTTGCATAGCAGATAAAGCTATGCATGTTGTAGAATGTATAGCAACTGCTTAAATATGTGTAGCAAATTGAGATGCGATACCAGATAAATTATGCCCTGTAACCTGCTTCCAATTGCTAGAAAACAGCACAACACCACAAACCTCTTCATGAAGGAAGCCAAAACTGACACTTCCGGGTGAGAAGTGGTAAAAGAGCAGAATCCTGGGCTCACTTCAGTTCATCTGACATTGCAAATTGTTATGTAAAAGGAAACAGTGTTTTCCAATCATTTTGGAAACTGTAGGTTGGAGGCGCCAAGATTCTGATGAATGCCCTGAATTCAGATGCATCGATATGCTGCTTAGAGTCACGTGTCTTAATAACACGACACAACTGTGACAGCTGAACAGCTCCAAAGACCCTCTTGAACAAACTGGATGCATGTAATTATTTACTTGTCTGTTTAATTGCCATATCCATATGTTGGATTCTTGCAATAGATTATCTATCTGTCATCGCGAAAACCTTTGATCAGTCATGATTCACCAGTGCCCACACTGTCTACGGTAATCACAAACTCAACATAGTAGCAACTGACCATAACGCGGTCTCACTATCTTTAAGGGTAGTGCAGAGTGAAGGTCAATGTTTGGACATGTCCTTAGGCTGCCAGAGAATAAACCAGTTCAGAAAGCATTTGAGTTTTCACCATCAGTGTGCCAATGATTATAAGGCACACACAAGATGACAGAAGAACAACTTGTTAAGCATTTGTGATCATCAGATTTCAAGAAACGCAATCTAAAGCCACTAAAGATGAAAAAGAATCTAAAGGAGCTCACAAAGGACAAGCCACAGCGGAGCAGGTTGAAGAAAACTGATTGCAGCTGAAAGATGTTTTCACTCATTCTCATCATCATGGGCAAGTCATCTGTTACCACAACACAAATACGGTCATGGCCAGAATAACTTGATTCTTTTACTCTCTAGTAGTCAAGCTGGTCAAACACGGCGTAGCTGCAGGTCTTGAATATTTGTACACCAAGAGACTGTTTGAAAATTGACCACTGGAATGACTGGCTCGATACCCGAGCCAGTCATAAAGGGACATTTTCTAGGAGGAAATTGGAAATGTTTTGGACCAAATTTGACCATTAACCCTTTAACCCCTCAAATTTATTCACAAAAATTTTACTTTTCTCATAGAAAATGTCCATTTACAGAGCAAGAGAATGTCCTACTTTTGAAAATTTCCCGAGCCAGTCATTCCAGTGGTAAATTTTCAAAAATAGTTTTCTCTTGGTCTGCAAATGGACATTTCTCAAGACCATTGCAGAAGCCGCTTTTGTCTGATATAAGTGTTAAGAAGTTAGAGTTACGACTGGATGTAGGAAAATAAAAGAAGCATCATGTTTAATGTTTGTAGAGACACACAGCATCACAAACTCTGGCATAGCTTCAAACAGTCAAGATGCGAGTATATAACTATTCTTAGCTTAAAATATATGCAAAAAAATACACAAACACATTTTTCACCTTAGTCCTTTAACACTCATATCAGCCAAAGACGGCTTCTGCGGTGGTCTTAAGAAATTGCCATTTGCAGACCAAAAGAAGACAATTTTTGAAAATTTACCACTGGAATGACTGGCTCAATAACCAAGCCAGTCATTCCAGTGGTAAATTTTCAAAAATAGTCTTCTCTTGTTCTGCAAATGGAGATTTTCAATGAGAAAATTTAAACTTTCTTGAATAAATTCAAGGGTTAAAGGGTCATGGTCGATAGATTTTCTGTAGCTGCAGGTGAAGCGTGAAAAGTAGGTCACACCAAGGTTCCACTGTGAAGCTTAAATTGCTACGCCACATACCTAAGCATACAATGTATGCCAACGCACTGAGTTTGATTACTGTATAATAAGTTCTCGACAAGACAGCCTGGAATAAACTTTTGTGACTGACTGAGGAACATTGCAGCTTATTGAGCTGTAAGGCCATGGTAACGCAGCTAAAAATAACAAATCATTTTGTCTATTTCCAATCTAGATACCACTCTGTAGAAACTCTGATAGATTTATCGCAACACCTTATATAATCTACCTCATTCCGAGTGTAATTGGCACAATTATAAGGAAATAGCGTGTATAAATAACAGATCAGAATTGTTATATCATGAAATTACATCACTCCAGGTTATAGTTTTATGACATGTGGGATGTCATAGATGTGCTAAAAATTCAAACAAGAGCCATCAGAAGACGGCATATTCCCCACCCACCCCCCACCCCAACCCAAACATTTCAGATAAACATACATCAAGAGTGGACATACATGTAACGTTAATTGTAAAGGACAACATTTTTAAAACACTAATCAATGGAAAATGAAATCCTGACAATGTATCTCGCCTTAAAGAAAGATAGATTTGTAAGTGCAGGTACAAGTCCGTTCAACTATTATGCCTGGACAAGAGAATTTTGGTGAATTTTTAAAGTTATTCTAGGGATAACTCAGGAAAATACGGATGAATTTCTTCAAAATGGAATCATAGCACTGTTTCTTCAAGTAATATATTCAGTGACAAAGGAATTGAGAGCATAGGTTCAAAATTCTTCAAAATCTGGCACGAACAAGACAATTTTGTTGAATTTTAAATATCTCAGGGGAGATAACGACCACTGATCCCACCCTAACCCCCACCCCCCAGAGTTGGTCTGTCGTTTTATTAACCACGTAAACATGCTTATCATTCAATCACTACTTGCTAAATAAATCTACTTCTACTTAGCGCCAGAAAAAGATTTCTAATCTTGCATTTAATGCCTTCTAATGCAAGTACTACAACTGTCTACTCTAGTCCAGGTTTCTGGATGGAGTAGACTCCCTTAATGTAAATCAAACAGAGACTTCTGGAATCGTAGCTAAACTGTAGGAGTTGTGATGGCATCTTGAAATTATTGTCAGAGATAGATCGACCGACAGACTGACATACATACATTCTATACAGATGCATTGATGTACAGGTATACGGATAGCACATGCACATCTTCAAGTGGTAATGAGAAACCATATCAAGTTTCAAAATAATCACGGCTAAATTGTAGTTGTGTTGACAAGAAATGATTGGTACTGTAGTTAATGTATAGGCTTAAAGGTATTTAAAGGGGGATAACTGTGTAATGAATAATTTTCTGGCTGCGGAAAAAGCACATGCACATCTTCAGATGGTAATGACTAGATTTACCACGCTTCAAAAGAATTAGAATTAAACAAGTATATGGATAGTACATGCACATCTTCATATCGTAATGATAACACTTAACAAGGTTCAAAAGAATCGCAGCTAAACTGTAGGAGTTGCGTTGACAAGAAATGATTGTCAGAGATGGATGGACTGACAGATGGACATACACACATTTTGGACAGATGGATGGCCATACAGGTATACGGATAGCACATGCACACCTTCATGTGGTAATGATAACACTTACCAAGTTTCAAAAGAATCTGAGCTAAACTGTAGGAGTTACGTTGACAAGAAATGATTGACGATGCAGTTTATGTATCGGCTTTAAGATATTTAAAGGGGGATAACTCTGTAATGGGCAATTTTTTGGCCACGAAAAAAGCACATGCACATCTGCACATGATACTGATAATGTGGACGAAATTCAAAGTTAATGCATTGAGACCTCTAGGAGTTGCCTTGACAAGAACTGATTGTCAGAGATTGATGGATTGACAGATGGACGTACATACATTTTGGACAGACGGATGGACGTACAGGTATACGGATAGCACATGCACACCTTCATGTGGTAATGATAACATCTAACGAGTTTCAAAAGAATCAGAGCTAAACTTTAGGAGTTGCGTCGACAACAAATGATCGACAAAGCAGCTTATGTATCAGCTCAAAGATATTTAAAGGGGGATAACTCTGTTATGAAAAATTTGTTGCCAACGAAAAAAGCACATGCACATCTGCACATGATAATAATAATGTGGACGGAATTTTAACGTAACCCATTGAGACCTCTAGGAGTTGCGTTGACAAGACGGGTACAGACGGATGGATGGACAGACAGGCGGACGGACAGATGGATGGATGGAAATGCTGATTACTATATCCACCCGACACCCCCGTCTTCCAGACCGGGGAGGACAAAAAGGCAAGAAATTAGATACCCGGGTATGTTGGCATCCTTGCTTAACCCTTTCACCGGTGAATTACCCATATCGCATTTTCAAGGCAAATGTTACACAAAAATTGCTTAATATCTTGAAATTAATCTGATTGGAAGTCGTTGTTGCCTTATTAAGCAACAGCTTTCAGTTAAACTACTTTCAAACTATTCAACAGAAAAAGTTTTATATACCGTATCGTAAAGAATTTACCATGCATTTCAGTGATAAATCGTCAAAAACAGTCTACTCATGGTTTGTAAATAGGCATTCTCTAAATACTGCTGCTCTAATCATTAACCCTTACCACTCTGTTAAAATTTTTAATTTTCAAATCAAATTAAAAGATGAACTTATGTTCATTTTTTCAACAAATTTGGTGGGAGAGTGCTGTCGTAGACAGCAACATCTTCCAGCAAAATTGTTGAAAAATGTACACCAGTTTCTTTGATATTGACACAGTTTACTGTGATAGATATATTGACATCAGAGTGGTAAGAGATAAAGCATCAAACAATAGAATATTTCGACAATATTCAAAATTTCCAATGCCTAATTTGTCACACTGACGACCAGTCAAGCCGACCAAAAGGGTCTCTAATGGTCTTGAAGAATGTCCATTTACAGAGTAAGATAAAAGTAGTTATTGAAGATTTTTCACTGGAATGACTGGCTCGGTTATTGAACAAAGAGAGTCATTCCACAGGTAAATATAAAAAAAAGATTTCATGGCCTGCAAATGATCACAAAATGATTAACCCTTTCACCGATGAATCCGCATACCACATTTTCAAGTTAATCATACAGGAGAACTATTTAATATTTTGAAATTAATTTGACTGCCATTGCTGCCTTATATTAAGCAGCAACGTCTTCCAATCAAATTAAATTCAAAATATTCAACAGAATACGTTTTCTGTCATAAAGAATTATTTTTTCGGGGATTTGTCGTTGAAAGGGTTAAGCAACAAATTTGATTTACGAAAAATAGTCTTTTCTTGGCCTACAATGTAGCATTTTCAGTGCTTTCAGTCTCTGGTGACACAAGACGTGTTAATATTGTAACATAATTTTCAACATAACCCTTTAATGGTCATACCGGCCAAAACCGGCCTCTGTTATGGTCTTGTGGAATGTCCATTTACAGGTCAGGAGAACACAATTTTTTAAAATTGACCACCAGAACGACTGGCTTGATCACCGAGCCAGTCATTCCAGTGATAAATTTTCACAAATTAAATTCTCTTTGCCTGTAAATGAACATTTAATAAGAAAATATTTTAATATTTTTGACCAAATTTGACCATTAAAGGGGCTTACCACTCGGGGCTGAATGACTGATGTCAAAATTTTAAATCTTCAAATTAAGTTAAAAGATGAAGTGTTTTAATTTTTCAACAAATTTGGTGGAAGATGGTGGGTGCTATCGTAGACACCAACAACGTCCACCAATATTGTTCAAACATGTACACCAGTTTCTTTGCTATTAACACAGTAAAAGATAGAATAGTGACATCAGAGTGGTAAGGGTTAAAACTGTTTTTCAAGACATAACTATTTAGCCATCAACAATCAGATGAGATTTTTATTGATGTGAAGAGTATTCTGTTGAATATTTTAATACTAAATTGCCTGCGACCCATTACTGCATATCGCAACAACAAGATAAATTAGTTTCAAAATATTCAACAGTTTACCTGTATAATTGTTTTGTAATCGAGACACATAAATTTTAGGGGCTAAATTGTTAAGGCACATGATCTAGTTGACTTGAACAGATTTTAAAATATGTATAATTTTTCATTAAAATCTTATAATTCAACGCTTCCTGGTTCTATTTAACGAGTCTCAACTGTACTACATCACATTATTATAGAGTATAAATTTGAATGAACATTTACAGTGATGGTCAACGCTCCATCGACCATATAGCTAAGTGTCGTCTTGAAAACTGGGACGAAATTCTCTCTGCAATAAGTTGCATTCCTAAAACCTCATTATTTAATGATTATTTCTACATAGATAAATCACAGTGACTTGTTCAAATAACTCATCAGCATTTAAACTCCTCAGCGTATTTCTTTATTATTGTCCATGGTGGAAGGATCCACACTTTGCCTGTCACCAGTTCCTGATGCTTTGATTTGATTTATCACCATTAATTGTTGTGTGATGTTCACTAACATTAAATTCAGAATAAATGTTTTCATCATTTAGGAAGCGTACTGGCAAATTTATTTAATTACTTGTCACTGTTCAGGATAATATCACTCAGTCAAATCTTTATACTGGCTATATTTAACCATTACCACTTTGTCAAAATTTTTGATTTTCAATAAATTTGGTGGAAGATGGTGCTGTCGTTGAAAAATGTACACCAGTTTCTTGCAGCAGGAAAAGATAGAATATTGACATCAGAGCGGTAAGGGTTAAACTTGTCTCAACACTAAAATCAAAATATCTTGATGTATCAAAGTAACCACACAGAAAACATGATCAATATCTTGAAATTATTTCAACTATAAGCACTTTCAGCTTTGGAGAGCAACAGCCTCAAATCAGTATCGAAATATTCAACAGGAAACCATTTGACATCCCTGACATCATTGACCCAGCAGATGACATTTACCAATGGAACAATGGTCACAGTAAAAAATGTGGATGAAGAAATGTTGGTGTCGTTGACATTATTTACAACGGGAAAAGTACCATTAATCACTCGGGCAGCCATCACAGACACTTGATCAACAGTTCAATTGTCACAATACTGACATTTACCAAAGGGGCAATGGTGAGGTCACAGTAACAAATTTGGATGCGAAATGCAAGAATATTGTCATGATAGACCAACAAGAAAAGTACCATTAATCAATGGGGGCAGCCATCCCCGACACACCATTGACATTTCTGACAAATCTTGTTGTAGTCCATTACCAATTTACGAAACTTGACACAAATTACTTTCCCCAAAGGGTTCAATACTTTAAATGCTTTAAAGACCCAGAGTTATGGCCCTTATTTAAAGGCATGGCTACTTCATATTCATAGTGCGAATAGATACTGCCTGAAGGAACATATCTGCTAAATTTGTTTTTAATCCATCAACAATTGACAAAACAATGTATTTTACCTAACTATATAACAAATCTGTGAAGTTTCATTGGGATCAAATAAGCCCTTGATAAATTAAAAGACCATTGGAATACTTTAACATTCTTCTAATTCTGGGGTTATGCAGGATATAAATCATACAAAAACAAACTAAGTTCAAAACCAGTAAAAATAAGGAAAGAACTTGAAAATCATATTTTTTGTTATGTAGACCAAACGCACCGATGGCATAAAACAAAACTGCAAAGTTTCAATGGGATTGGATAAGTCCTTCATTGCTTAAATGTCACATGAAAAACTAACATTGTTCTAATTCTTGGCCTACAGTAAGCAGGATATATATCACACAAAAATATTCTAAGCCATGGCCAAAACGCCGGAAAATTATTGAACAAATTTGAAAATCGCAATCAATATGATTGACTGTATGCAATGATAGCACAGAATAAATCTGTAAAGTTGTATTGACATCGGACAGATAAGCCATTGATGAATTAAATATCCATGGAAAAACTAACATTTACCTAATTCTTGGTGCAAAATAAGCAACGTTCAGACCCCGTAAAAATATGGAACAAATTTGAAAATTATTTCAAATATGATGGAGACTAGATGCCATGATGGTATAGATCAAATATGTAAAGTTTCATTAACATTGCATATGTCCTTGATGAATTAAATGTGCATTGAAAAATTTTAACATTTACCTAATTCTTGTCACGCCGGACGTTATTTGGATCGATCGCTATGTTGAGATCCTCCGCTTCACTATGGGATCGACAAAAAACCTGTCCCTCTTAAAGAACTGTTTGTTTTGAAGAACTATCTTAAAGAACTATTTGTCTTAAAGAACAGATTGTCTTAAAGACCAATGGCAACAAAGCAAAACATATAAAATGTATATAGTCGTCTGTGTTATTTAAAAAAATATATCACAACGAATTCAAAATGATACATATTTACGCCAAAAATTTGCATTTATTTGCAATTACAGTTTAGTTTGGAGACTATTAGTCACGTGGTTGCTGTGACGTCACATCGAGGAAACAAAAACAACACACAGCAGGTAGTTGGTGGCCATTCATTGTCCGGCGATTTCATGAAATTTACTTAAACGTTATTCTAGCGATTGTCTATTCTAATGTAGTTTATTTAAACATAACGCCATGGTGCATTACTGTTGCGCGTTTAATTGCACAAATAACGGTTGTAATAAGTCTGTTTCATTTCATTTATTCCCGAAAGACGACAAACTTAGAAAAGTGTGGATAGGTAAAATTCGTAGAAAGAATTTCCTTCCATCGTCATCAAGTAAGGTGTGCTCAGAACATTTCAAACGCAAGTGCTATGTTAAACAAACCGATGAAAACTTTTTGTTGTCTCTAGGATTTCAGAACACCAGAAAGAGACAGCTAAAAAAGGACGCCGTGCCAACAATATTTAATTTCAATGTTACACCACCAGTGCCAGTGTGTTCAGAATCAACAGTTGACCCTCCAACAAAACGTCGGAAGACAGTTGTCCAAAAACTAACTCATCGAAGGGTATGTGTTTCATTTAGTATTGATATCAACAACAGTTAAATTTTCCAATAATTAGAAAATGTAAAATGTAACTGAATAATCATACTGAACAAGTACAATTATTTATTGTACTTGTTCAGTATGATTATTCAGTTCCATTTTATAATTATTGGAAAATTTAACTGTTATTAAACTGTTAAATATTTTGAAAACAATTTGACTGTGAACCATTGCTGCCAGCACAACATTTTACCAGGCAAATAAACCTCAAAATATTCAACTGGTGGGAGTGGGGTGGGTTGCTAGCACAACAGTTTGGCAAATAAACCTCAAAATATTCAACTGTTGAATATTTTTAAAACTAATTTGATTAGAGTCTGTTGCTGACTATCAAGGTGGAGGGAGGGAGTGGGTGGGGTGTGTGTGTATTTTCCCATTTAACTGCAAATTCATTCAAAATAATTTTTTTAGTTTCTCATAGAAGATGTCCATGTGCAGGCCAAGACTATTTTGAAATTTTCCCACTGGAATGACTGGCTCGGTGTGTTAAATCTTCAAAAATAGTCTTGGTCTGCAAATGGATACTTTTCCAAGACCACTGCAGAAGCCGTTTTTGGCCAGCTCGAATGTTAAAGGGTTAAATGATTAAGAGATTTCTGAAAGAACCCAGTTAACAACACAATATCATTTTCATTATCAACCTTATAGACTGGCCATCCGGAAATATAAACTCAAGCTAATCACTTTAAAAGAATCTTGACAAAGAATATCTAGCGAGTACAGTCAAGGGTGCTCAAGTGACCACCTGTGTTTTGCGGGCCAAAAAATGGCAGTGTGTTAATACAGATTTTTGTATGAACATTTTTAATATTGGCTATCGGAAGCATAGTATAGTCAGTCATCTTGTCTCATTAACCATTTGGTGCCCAAACCTGCCTTTGTAGTGGTCTTTAGAACTACCCATTTGCAGGCCAAGAGAAGATGATAACCGAACCAATCCAGATTAACCCTTGAACTTCCAGTATCTCAATTTCAAGACATCTGTCAGCTGACTGTACAGGAAAGAAGTTGAATATTTTGAAAGTGATTTCACTGGGACCTGTTGCTGACATAGACAGGAGCAGCTCCCATTGAAATTAGATTCAAAATATTCAACAGAATGTTCCCTACATCAGAGAATTTGCCATTTCTTACTTGTAAACTTTAAATGGTTAACGCATTGACAAGAGAATTTCTTAGTGTTTCCAAGGTGATCATATTTATTATATGTTGTTAAGACCCTTTCAATGATAAAGTAAATTGTCTACAATGTAAAATACATTTTGTTGAATGTTTTGAAATTAATTTAACTGGAAGCAGTTGCTACCAACGGAAAGGACTTCCTGTCAAATTGATTTCAAACTATTCAAGTTTTTCTTGTATGTTTGCCTTGAAGATGAGATACACAGAATTCATCGGCAAGTGTTAATCACATCTAATATTGTCTTTTTTCACTTTTTCAGACAATCGCTGATTTAATAAAACCTCGTGTAGCCAAGACCTCTACCGAATATCATTTTCAGCACACAAAACATTGTCATCAATCCAGAGTATAAATGATGGTGAGCAACTTGCACAAGACAGTCTGTGTGAAAGTGATGCTGCCCTGTCAGTACCAGTTTCTGTCTGCTTTGCCGACAAAGCTATCCAAGTTGACACTGCCGAGCTACAGCTGTATGCGTCTGGTCTGCTTTGTCCTGTAGTATTTTCATACCAATCTGAAATGGCTGCTGTATCTCGTGATATGTTACCTCCAGCATCATGTGCAGCAGCAGCATCAACAGTGTCTACTACTTCAGAATCATCTGCTAGTTTCTCGGCTCCAGTCATACCAGTAGCAACTTCAACACCATCGAAGAAGTCAGCCACCTTTTCTGCTCCGTCTGCCAACTATCATTCAATATCGCGGATGATGATGATGATTATATACCGGATAAACATGATTACACATACAATCCTTCTGATGATAGTGTCGATGAAAGCTGTGAAGAGGATAGTGGCGAATTCTATGCAGCAAACTTCGAAACTACTACCCCTGATAAGGAGGAAATTTCTAGTATTCGAGTCATGCCTCTTGAAACTCTTTACATTTTGTATGATCTGTGGTTCTGTGTGCTACAACACCTCAACACGTATAGTTGGTTCTATGGTCATAATCAAAGGAGTTTGCCTGAATGGACATGACATTTTATGGAATAGCCAGCCTACAGATCGAACCATGCCATGGGGTAATTTGCTGGCAGCAGCTTCTATACTCTTGTCAGGACTCTTACCAACAGCCGTCATTCGCATGTTCCGTTTCATAAACATGCCATTTATATCGACTCGACATTTCTTTAATTATCAGAAGTTTTATTTTCATCCAGCCATTAAAACAGTGTGGTTACAACATCAACAGATGATATTGGAATCAATTCGTGATCGCCCTATTAGTGTAGCTGGTGATGCACGGTGAGATTCACCTGGTCACTGTGCCAAGTATGGGAGTTACACACTGATGGAAGTTAATTTGCGGAAGATTGTTTCTTTCAGCCTTGTTCAATCTAACGAAGTGAAGAATCCTTCATGGATGGAGTTTGAAGGCTTTAAGCGTTGTCTAGCATACATGCAATCACACGGCATGACTATAACAAAGATTGTGACAGATCGGAATGTTCAAATCCGTAAGTTTATGTGAACTGAAAGGCCAGAAATAGGTCACTCTATTGACATTTGGCATGTTTCCAAGGGTTTGAAAAAGAAACTGTGCACACTTTAAAAAAAAAAAGGATTTGAAGCTGCAGCAGACTGGAGTCAGTCAATTTCCAACTTTTTATATTGGATCGCAGCTAGCAGTAATGAATGTGGTTCTGTTATGCAGGATAAGTGGCTAAGCATCCCTTTTCACATTGCTGACATACACGACAACCACCCAGGTGCAACATTTCCATCATGTCTTCACCCAAAACCGGAAGGGCCGGACAAAAGAAAGAAGTGGTTAAAATCTGGAAGCAAGTGCCATGAAAAGATTGTGTCAATGTTAACATGTAAAAATATATTAAAAGATGTTGCTCAATTTTCAAACGATAGGATAAGCTCCCTCGAGGCCTTCCACTGTGTCATTTTGCACTTCGCCCCTAAAAACACTCACTACTGGTTTGAAGGGATGTACTCTAGGCTGTGTTTAGCAACCTTACATTATAATGAGAATAGTGATAGACTACAGGCAACGACATCTGATGGTGGAAAACGATTTGGGGTGAGGTATAGGAAACAGAATAAGGGGAAAGCCACAGTTTCTCCAATTCTAGAAGAGTGTACCTTTGATTATGTCAAAGAACTTCTAGAAATCATTAATGATGAGAGACTGAATGCTCCGTCTTTCAGGGAAGTGATTAGGGCTGGGAATGGAAATAGCTTGTTTGTTCCCCCACCATTGACATCAATGGTTGAGAACAAACCAGCAAAGGAAGATGCAATTGCTCAACACAAAAGTCGTTTCATTTAATGTGCTGCGTCAGTTTAAATCAATAAGCAACAATGGCTACCTGGAGACTACCACTATTATAATGGATTTTGGTACTAGATGATAGTTTGAAAGTACTTTACCTGGAAGCTGTTGGTCTTCTGAGCAGCAATTCAGCTTCTATAATCAAATTACTTTCAAAATATTCACCAATTTTACCTCTGTGGGCTTCTTTGCAGCTGAAATATAGTAATTTTTGGCAGATGGGCTAGTCATGTGTCATGATCAGATTGCCATGGATGGTGTGGATGTCAGTAGATGATAGAAAAATATTGTCAACAATTTCTTTGTATAATTCAAGCTTATTTATGCACTGTACATGTGATCATTAAAGAGAAGTCTTGAATTGGTGGTTGCCATCATAAAATGATAGATGAGCCAAATATTTTTGAAAATAATTTGCCTAGAAACTACAATCAGCTAAGCAGGAAATCAAAATAAGGCTTTTTACAGGCACAAAAAAGCTGGTTCCGGTGAATTTGCGATTGTTGATACACGGCGTGCATGTATATCTTTTGTTGCTATACAGTAATACTGTGGGAGTGCTAAAGATAAAATAAGACCAAATGAAATTCTTGATCTAAGAAATATTCTGATGGATATCCTGAAATTATCGTGGCTTCCAGTCAAACTAATTTCAAAATATTTAATAGTCTACCTAATATTTAACAATTTAACAATCATTTGCGTCATGTGTAGGCTGATGTTACAATCAAAATGCATAAAGAATGACGTATCAAAAAGAGCGTATAATCCGTC
Source organism: Chaetoderma sp. LZ-2023a (assembly GCA_034401795.1). Classification (NCBI taxonomy): domain Eukaryota; kingdom Metazoa; phylum Mollusca; class Caudofoveata; order Chaetodermatida; family Chaetodermatidae; genus Chaetoderma; species Chaetoderma sp. LZ-2023a. Next base: position 47,779,899 of record CM067360.1, read on the forward strand.
TGATAAGTGTACAAATTGTATCGCATGTGTTTACTATTTAACCATTTAATGACCAAATTTTCCCAAGAAAATCAAGAAATTTGTTATTGAATATCCATTTTCAGGTCAAGATAAGACTATTTTTTGAAAATTTACCACTAGAATGGCTGGCTCACTTACAGAGTCTTCTTGACCTGTAAATAGACATTCCTCAAGGTCAATGCAGAGGTGGGATTGGGCCGGCTCCGTCATGAAAGGATTAAGTCTGTTGAATATTTTGAAAATAATTTGACTGGGTGTCACCTGGTCACTATGGACAAGTGGTCTTATAATACAATAGATGGATCCAATTTGTCACTCAAGTATCTGATGTCATAATCAATTACGTCACATGTCGGCTGACATCATAAGCAAAATACATGAGTGACATATCCAGCTGTCACGTGTACGAATTGTATGTCTTTATTTATATCATCTGGTCCCTATGGACAAGTGGTCTCATAATACAATCGGTTTAGCATTGCTTATGGGTGTCAAACTAGATATCTGTAATATTTTACATGTATAATTTGTATGCGCCAGTAACGGTTTTCAGTCACATAGCTTTCAAAATACTGACCCAGTGTCACCTGGTCACTATGGACAAGTAGTCTTATAATATAATGGATAGATCCAATCTGTCACTCAAGTATCTGACATCATACTCAATTATATTACATGTAGGCTAACGTCACAATTAAAATGCATAAAGAATGACGTATTTAGCTCTGTCATGAAAGTGAATAAATCACCTGATAAGTGTACAAATTGTATGTTTTTGATATATTTACTATTTAACCAACATTCTGCTAAATATTTTGAAAATAATTTGACTGGGCAACAGGACCCAGTCAAATAAGTTTCCAAATACTTAACAGCTTTACCCGTAAAGTTTTACCATGAAAACAGGACTCTTGGAAGTCGGATTCAACATGTATATATTGTATGAGCTAGTAACGCCTTTCAGTCGCATTGACAAGTTGTCTCGTAACACAATTCGTATACCATATTGGACTAGCTATATCAATAATATTTAACATGTATATTTTGTATGAGGCAAGCTGACATTTTTATTTACATTTGAGCTAGAATTATACGTGCCCACTAAAGATAAGTGGTCAGTCTGTGGTTGCAATGAAGAGGTGTACTTTGGGGCGGAATGGTACTAGAATGCATTCGATGACCAACTGTGACATTTTAACTTATGGTGTAGATCCCCATATAAATGTCCTTAACACATTTGGTGGAATTCATTGATCTGATCTATATCAATCAACATCCATGTCATAATCGAACTTAGTCATTTCAACTGACACCTCAGTCAAATGACATCACTAATTGTCAGAGGACTGTCCGGGTAGCGTCAGAAGCATGTAATTTGAAGGCAATACGACATTGCATAATATTTTGCTGAATACATTTGAAAATAATGCCACAGGAAGCTGTTGTCAAATTATTTTCAAGATATTCACCAAATTAACTTTAGTTTTGCAATGAAATTGAGTTATCGCAGTGGATGGAGTCTAGCTCGCTAAAGTGGATCCATGAATTACACCTAACAGTTTAGAAGATAGCGTGACTGATATAATGTTTATGATACTTGAACTTTTGATTTTCCCTCAAGACCCCCCCCCCCAAACGTCATTTCTCACAGGTTGACAAAATGGCAATAATATTTTGCAAGGACATTCACATTCTTGTATATCTAAATCCAGAATATTGTTCGCTTGGAAACCGGTTACGAATTGCTGCAATTACGCATGCTGGTAAGACTCTTCGATTGTCTTTGCCTAGGTAGTGATAGATCCATCTAGCAAACTGCCGGTATGATACATATCTGTATTTTCTGAAAAAAGCATAGAATGTAATTTATATGTAAATATGTGCTTCTGTGCCAAAATACTGCTAATGTTACTTCGCATACATGAATAAAACAGTTATGAATTTAATTTTATTTCGCTTGTACTATTGTGGTCCCAGACTGCTATTTCCACGATGTATGATTTGCTTGCCATGCAGAGGTTATGCTATAATAAGCTAACTACAAGATTTCATTTCATTACACATAACAGATAAAAGAAATTCTATTCGATACATTCGCTCAGTGTTGAGAATATTTTGAAACTATTTTGATTGATCGAGCAATAATTTCTGCTTCAAGATAATCAAGACTCCTGTAAGATATTATAGGGCTGAGGTAAGCGAGGATTTTCAGGAACCGAACCGGTTCACGATACAGATGTCCAAATCACAAACTGGTTCACGAACCATTTTAATATGTTATTGTATGTGAGAAATTACTCCTAACAGAAAATAACATTTAAAGGCTTTACTGGTTAAATGGTAGAAAAACACGAACCACAAGTTCTGACGATGACTGTTATAAAAATAATATAAGATTCATAGCCAGCTAAGTTCTATTCATGGGCATATTCGTAAATCACACTTAGAAGAGGACGTCAGAGATTGCTTGTCTAATAGCCCTTTCACCGACAGACCCTTGAAAAACAATTCTTTATGATATAAAATTTACTGTTGAATATTTTGGAATTAATTTGAATGGAAGTTGTTGCTGCCTAAGGCAGCAACAGCTTCTAGTCAAATTAATTCCAAAATATTCAACAGTTTTCATGGTTCATCTTCCCTTGGTTTGGATTTTCCGAACCAATGAATGTTCCTTACAGTAAATATATATATATATATATATATATATATATATATATATATATATATATATATATATATATATATATATATATATGGGATGGTGTGAGTTATTGCTCCCATTCAAAACAGGGGCCCAACTTTCCCCCCCTTCACAGGTGTAATCAAATCAAAGATTTTTCAGGCAAGAACATGATGTGTGGTGTTGAACAATAATGAACCAGCAACTTACTTATGAATAACTTGTGTTCCTGGTCTAGCTCCTGTATTCTCGCAATAGTAGAAGAAAGCTGTCTCAAGAGAATCTGTGTCTAGGCATACAGAATGAAATCCAGAATGGTGTGTAATGCAGTTGACATTTTGGGTTTCCATTTTTCTCACCACAAGTTCTCGAGCCATGCAACAAACTTCCTCAATGCGGGTGACCTGTGCAGGACAGTTTCCACATGTACACCTGTACGTAAATATAGTAGAAACTAATGCAATATCTCCAGCATGATTATATAATGGATGGGACAGCTGAGCATTTTGGATGTAGTAGAAGTTACACAGACTCCACACTACTATATTAATTTACAGGGACAGGCATAAACATTCACAAATTAGCCAAATGCGAGTAAGATTGTAAGCTGGCTAATAAAAAGCATGTCGCACTCTTTGGCTACTAATGCTCTTATTTTACTGACACAGTCAAACTGGAGTAATCATTTCAACGCTGAGGTCTCAATCTCATTTTAAATCTCCAATTTTGAAGCAACTATGCAAACAAACTTGATTATTTTAAATCAATTTTGGTTGGAGCCTGGAAAGTGTTGCTGCATAACAGCTTGCAGTTAAATTATTTTCTAAATAGTCATCAAAATAATACAATTATATATATTACATTATTAAGAACTTGTATCGGATCTGCAGTTAGAGCACATTTTATCTAAATGCATCTTCAATGGTGTCCATGGATGGGTCCAATGCAGTGGTACAGACGTTCCAGACCCCACCCCACCTAATGGATTCAAATTTGCGCTTGTGAGCCCTTAGCCTCAACCAAATAGCACACCTGTTGAATAGTTGGAAAATAATTTGACTGGAAGCCATTGCTGCCTTAGGAAGCAACAGCTTCCAGTCAAATTATTTTCCAAATTTCTCAGTGTAAATCACCCCACAGACCCCCCTTGCGGGTTGGTCTGTTGTTTTATTAACCACTATGAAAACATACTTACCGTTCAATCACTACTTGCTAAATCAATTATTTGCATTTTGCTACCAGAAAAAGATTTTTATGCCTGCATACCCACCTCCCCATGCCTTTTCCTATTCCTAGGGACCCTCAACCAGGCTTCTGGTTGAGTCCCCTCTCCAGCCTATCATCAAGTATAGACTGGCACCAGTCTATACTCGCCTCATAGTGACGCTTGTCACTATGCGCGCTCGCGCATGCGCATTAGAGCCTGAATAGGAAACAGATTCACTTTTCTAAATTCAAGTGCAAAATATTTCAAATCTGATTCTCAAATCTTACCACGCGGGTTGGGGTGGCTGAGGCCGGGTCGTAGTGATTGAACGGTAAGTATGTCATAGTGGTTAATAAAACAACAGACCAACCCGCAAGGGGGGTCTGTGGGGTGTTGTTATTACACCACAAACAGATCCATTACCATTCAATCACTACTTGCTAAACCCGTAGATTTGGTCAGTGCTCCATGTCCCCAGACGGTGGGAGGAGATTTAGAGAATCATTAACACAGGATAAAAATCAAACCAATCTTATCCCAATGTTAATAACATAACATAATAGTGCATTTAACTCAATCACACCGTGATTTAACAAATAAGGATAAGTAGAACTTAAAGAACTAAATAAAAACCAAAGAAGACTCTCACCCTTTTTTACAGACGCACAGTCCTAACGAAAATGGTGGGAAGTGCTGGGCATATGGTCTTCGGCTTTTTTAGTTAAAATCGTAATATTACGAAAGAATGAAGCTGCTGCACTCAAGTCTTTAAGATAAAACGAGGTAAAAGTAGACTCAGATTTCCATCCTGCCACCTGCATGACTTCATCTAATGATGAACCGGCAAAAAGAGTGAAAGAAGTAGACATGCCCCTAACATCATGGGATTTAATATGAGCGAGATTAATTTGATCCGGAGACGCTATTTCGTAGCAAAGCTTAATCTTCTCACAAAGCCATCTGGCAATCGTAGCCTTTGATACTGGCTTAGATAATTCTTCCGCGTAGGAAACCCATAAATGGGAAGGATCTGTTCTTTTAAAATCGGTTCGCTGTTTATAAGTTCTTAATGCTCTAACCGGACACCAAAGTTTGTCGGAAGGCGAAAAAGACGACAAAGATTTTAAAATAATAGGACTAGCAGGAAAACGGTTAGACTGGGTTTTAGATAGAAAATCCATTCTCGGATATAAAACCAAACCGTCACCTGACACTATAAATCTATCCTTTTCTGCAGAAAGAGCATGAATCTCTGAATGTCTTCTAGCAGAAGCAGCAGCCACAAGAAAAACTGCTTTAAGAGTTAAAAGCTTAAGACTGATAGACGATATAGGTTCAAAATGGCGACCTGCCAAGACTTGAAGAACCAAAGCCAGATTCCAGGAAGGTAAAGGCGTAGCAGACGGAGGACGAATATTACCTAGACCTCTAATAAAGCTATTAAGAGTCTTAGTATCCTTAACCTCGGCATTCAGAAGACAAGGCAGGGAAGATCCAAGCGAAAATCTATATCCCCTGACCGTATTAGCCGACAACTTCAAAGAGTCAAACAGATACGATAAAAAATCTAAAACTTGTGGTATAGAAACAGAATCGGGCACGAAACCTTGGTCAGAACACCACTTTCCAAAGATTTTAAGACGACCCTTGTAAACTCTACGGGTCGATTCTCTTCTGGCCGAATTAATAATTTCCCGAGATATTTTAGAAACCTTATCCTGGAAGCTTTCAGACTCGGGATTCTCCAAACGCATAGATTGAAGATTCCTGGACTTGGATGTACACACCGACCTCTTACTTGAGATAGAAGGTCCTGGGATACTGGAAGGAGACGAGGAAAGTCTACCAGAAGATCCAGAAGGTCCACAAACCAAATCCTCTTGGGCCAAAAGGGAGCTATCCGAAGAATCTCGCAAACTTGGTCCTTGACCTTCTTCAACACCAACGGGATCAGAATAGTAGGAGGGAAGGCATAAGCGAACATCCCTGTCCAGGACTGAGACAGGGCATCTACCGCCAGGGCCTGACTGTCTGGAAAAGGAGACATGTAAGAGGAGATCTGGGCATTCAGAGAGGTCGCGAACAGATCTACTAGAGGACGATCCATGAGATTGAAAATCGCTCTGACAACCGACTTCTTTAACTGCCACTCTGTGTGGGAGAACTTGCTGGGATGTGACAGTTGATCCGCCAGAAAATTCAGACTGCCTGGGACACGAGATGACACTAGAAAAATCTGCCTCTTGCGGCACCACAAGAGCAGATTCCACACTTCTAGACAAAGGAGAGAAGACCTTGTACCTCCCTGCCTGTTGATATAAGCTACGACTGTCGAATTGTTCGACCAAATTGACACTTTGAGGCCTATCACCAGATCTGACCAAGAAAGGAGAGCCTTCTTGACATGCCCACAACTCCAGAACGTTGATGTGGGCTGACGACTCCTCCAGGGACCAAAGGCCGGAAACTGACAGGGAGTCCCAGACCGCTCCCCAACCCTCCTGAGAAGCATCTGTGAAAATAATTGCTTGAGGAGAGGAATTTACCAGAGGAACACCCATCAGTAGCAGAGAACGGTCATTCCAGAAATCTAGACGAGGGACCAAATGTTCTCTGATGGGAATCTGATGGTAGATAGAATGGACTGACTGTTTCCAAAGGGACATCAAATACATCTGAAAGGGCCTTCTCATCATGGACGACCAAGGAACCACCTTCTCTATGCTGACCATCAGACCTATCACTCTTAAGAGGAATCTTGCTCTTACCCAAGGCGAGGAAGCAAGAATTTCCATGGCCACTGATAAAGCCTCTATCCTTGGCTCTGAGGGAAAGACTAACCCCCTGGCCAGATTGGAAGAAACGCCTAGATGATTAAAGATTTGCGACGGAACTAGGCTTGATTTCTCTAGATTCAAAATCCACCCTAGATTGCAAGCCAGACTGCAAACCTCTGGAAGAATACCTTCGAGAATTGAGGATGACTTTGCTTTTACCAACCAATCGTCTATATAAACATGAAGATGGATAGAACGACGGTGTAAAATTCCTGCCACGGCTGAAACTATGCAGGTAAAAAGGAAGGGAGCCGTGGTCAGGCCGAAGGGCATGGCGCGAAACTGCCACACCCGATCATTGTAGGCAAACCTCAGGAACTTTCTGAATACAGGATGAATAAGAACATGGAAGTAAGCGTCCTTTAAATCTATGGAAGACGTCCACATTCCCTGACCCAGACTGGAAATGATCTGGGAAACCGTCTCCATCTTGAACTTTGGGGTGAGAATGTTCTGATTTAACTTCTTCAGGTTTATGATTGGACGCCAACCTCCTGACTTCTTTGGTACTAAAAAGATGGTCGAGTAGTAGCCCGGGTCTACTCCCCAACTGGGAACATCCTCTATAGCCCTCTTTACAATCATGGCTTCCAACTCCTCTTCCAAAGCCCTCAGTTTCTCCGGATTGGAGGGAATTGGAGTCCACACTGGGCAAAAGGAAAGAAGAGGAGGATGACGGATCCATGACGGAGCATAACCCCAACATATCTGGGATACTAGCCAGGAGTCCTGAATGAGGGCTTGCCACTTCTCCCAAAACAGAGAAAGGCGCCCTCCTACTGGCACGTTGGGAACGCAGCACTGGACTGCTTGCTCCAAAGGGGGAGGGAGAAGGGAAGGAATGGGATAAATAAGAGAGATTTGGAACTACCCGGGAACTGTCCAAACCTTCAAACTCTCTTCCCCTGAAAACCTCTAGATGAAAAACGTCCTCTGGATCTAGCACGGCGAGAAGGAGTCTGACCTCTCCTCGCCCAAGACGAAGGAGACTGCCTACCTACCGACCTCGAACGATGGGAGGAAATGGAGCCGAATCGATCCTCCTCCAAAGATCGATCCCGCTGATCAGATGAGGACAAATTCGAGTTAAGAACGACCCTAGAAGGATAAGCTCCAAACTGATCAGGTTTGAGACTCTTTCTTCTCGGAGAAGAATTAGGGCTTTTAACCGAAGAAACATCTCTTTTACCGGAAGAATTGGACCACGAAACATGAGCCTGAAGCTCCCTAGAGGCCTTCAAGCGCTCAGATTCCGCCCTAATTAAACTAGGAGCTGACTCTCCAAATAGATCAGTCCCGAAAGGAGACGCAACCACAAGATTCTGTTTCAACACCTCAGAAATCCTAACCTCAGAAAGCTTTCTAGACCGACGTTTGGAAGTAATAAATCCTAACGACTTACAAACAGAATTAAGAGAACCCCGGGACAAATCAGCCAAAGAACGAAAGACTGCCACCGGAACTTGTTCACCTCTTTCTTCCGCCTTAAGAACGGCCTCCGACAGCAGAGCAAGATAATTAGACGATTTAATCTGAGACCTACAAACTGACTCCCATTTAAACAGATCCGAGGAAAAATCCGACTTAGAAACCTCTTTCAGCTGAGATGATAAAACCTCCTAAGCAGGACGAGACAGCGACTGAGCAGAAGCTACCTTTAAAAAATCCTCCTTGGGAATCTGAACCGGCGAGTCATACTTGGAAACCAGAGAAAAATCAGAGCTAACCGAGTCAGTAACGAACAAATCTAACATATCTACCACTAAATTGTCAACAGGAAGCACCTGAGGCGAAGAGCGGATCCGAAAGAAGGAGGGTCCACAGCGAATTCCTCCTTAAGAGTAAGAGAAAGCGAAGAAGCAATCCAACTGTGAGCTATGGACCAGTCTTCCGAAGAGGCCCTAACTGGGCAAAATCTCTTCAGATCCCTGGCCCTGACTGACCTTGGAGCAGAAGAAATAGAAGACAGAAGAGGAGGAGGAGAATAAGAAGAAGCTAAAAGAATTTAAGAGTCTCCTGAGACCAAAGAATCACCTGCCCTCGAAAACACAGGAGAGGAAGGCCTACTGACCGAATCATGAAAAGAGGAAGCATGCTTGGACACGGAATCTCTACCCACCTCCTGACTAGCCGATGAAGAAGGACGAACCACTAAAGAAGCCGAAAATCTAGAAAGAATAGACAAACGAGCAGACACAAACGAACGATCTAATGAAGAATCTCTAACCACTGAAAACAGAGAAAAATCTAACCCTGAATTAACAATTTGAAATTCAAGCTCAGGGGACAGAACCACCGATACAATCGGATCAATATGATCAAAAGATGGAGACGGCGCCAGAGAGGAAGGAGGAGATGAAACTGATTGAGCAGAAGCAAAATCCTGATCACACTGAACCTGAGAGGAAGAAGAATTAAGAGTAGAATGAAGACGAGCAAATCCCGGAGGAGGAGGAATGGAAGACAAACAGAGGAGAAGAGTTAGAAACATGAGAAGAGAAGTCTTTCGATGAGAGACAAGAGGAACGGGAAGAATATCTAGAAAAAACTGGATTAACCACAGCATCACGAAAAGAAGAATTCGCATGAGAAGATAACTCCACATCAATGAGCCTTGCAGGAAGGAAAGAATCATAAATAGAATCTGCCGAATCCTGTAAAAACCTTTGCGAATTTACTGGACCAGAATCAAAGTTCCTAACATCCCCGAATCTAACTGGGCCTAACGAATCTTGTTCTCTCGTTAAACCGGAAGCTGACTCCCCACCGGAAACGGAAATCGGAATTACATCCAGGTCTGACCGACCCGGAAGTACACTTCTAATACCGGAAGCAGAAGTAAACTGACTAGTGTCCACCCCGGAATCGGAAACGCCTCTACCGGAATTCGGAAAATAAAAAGAGTCCTCAGACTCCGGATATCCGGAATGGCCGGAAGCGCTAAAAGACCCGGAAACGGAAGTAGACACTAGACCTCTAGGACCCGGATGTCCTACATAACCGGAAGACAGACCGGAAGTTACCGAAACGGAAGTGGTAACCGGATCTTGCCGACTCGGATCACCACCCAAACCGGAAGTCCTTCCGGAAACGGAAGCTACCGAATCCGGAACCGGATCTTGACGACCCGGATGTCTCGCTAAACCGGAAGTCCGGCCGGAAAAAGAATGAGAATCGTAAAACGGAAGTAAACCTGAGTCCAAATGACCCGAGTCTACCACACCGGAACCGGAACTAGCAAGACTAGGTAACGACCTCCCAGCAATAGGCGCTTTCGAGACTACTTTAACCACCGGAATCACCGTTACATTGGCATTCTCATAAGGACTAGCCTCATGGACGCCGGTTTAAGCCGACGCCACCACGGCTTGAAGGTTATGCCCGTCACCTTCAAGTCTAACGTGGGTTTTCTGTGGTGCACCCTCTGAGCACACCTTCAAGAGCTTAGATGCTCTTGTCTTCTGCTTTTTCGGCGATTCCATCACCTGTCTAGAGGTCAGGGGAACCGGCTTCCCCCATTTGCGGGAACGCCCGCTAGCCTTCGGGCTATCCTCGGAGCTTGACGAGCTCTCCTGCCTTTTTGCCTCTTTTATTGCAGAAGAGACCCTTTCATCAAGTGATTTCGTCAAAACGGTGGCGAACGACTCAAACCTAGCAAAGAGCGCCATCACGGCGTCCGAATTTCCCGATGAATTTCCCCCCTCCGTTGCTACCGATAACGGAACAGAGGTTGAAGCAAAGGACACCGCCCTTGTCTTGCTAGCAACGGAGGAAGGGGAAGGACGACCAGCGCGCAGCGTTTGTTTCGACAAATCTTTAAAGTACAATTTCGCAACCGAAACCGGCTACCCTTTACATATCCCACACATAGCAGTGGTTGTACAGGTCGTACACTTCACGCAAACGTGGCCGGCGAACTCAATGGCGTGATGACGATCACATTTCGCTGACGTACATTTAGTCCTATCTGATTTCGCTGACTCCTACAAAACAAAAACGTAAAGACCCGGAAGCATACCGCTCAAACTCTCAAACAAGAGACACCCTCAACTCAGTTCTAACGGCGGGAAAATTCAAATTTCCTTACCAGAAACTTTCAAGGGATTTTAAGAAAATCCTTATAATGCACTAGAAATAACTTCGTTACAGGCTCTATATATGGACTGGACATTATTAATGATGATGATGATTTAGGATAGGCATAACAATCAAGATACCACGAACTAACACGATCTTCACGAAAACCGGTAATATCTCAAATTCGTCTATAAGTATACCATACAAACACAATTATACTTCCTTAGACGTAACTTAGGGAGGATTGACTTCATATTAGGCATGATATATCCTTAATATAAAGACACAGGTATAGCTATCACAGCGCAAAACACAAAATTTATTTTCAAATATTTTGGCCAACTATTCTGTTTGCAGAATAATTGAAAAGTGCATCTGTTTCCTATTCAGGCTCTAATGCGCATGCGCGAGCGCGCATAGCGACAAGCGTCACTATGAGGCGAATATAGACTGGTGCCAGTCTATACTTGATGATAGGCTGGAGAGGGGACTCAACCAGAAGCCTGGTTGAGGGTCCCTAGGAATAGGAAAAGGCATGGGGAGGTGGGTATGCAGGCATAAAAATCTTCTGATAGCAAAATGCAAATAATTGATTTAGCAAGTAGTGATTGAACGGTAATGGATGTTTTTGTGGTGTAATAACAACTGTTGTCGTATCTGGTGTATTGTGTCGAAAATGCTAAAATTAATTGAGTAAAAAGCAGAAAGCAGAGTAAAGATGCTCATTTATCAATGAAAATGCAGGAACTTTTTTCTCAGAATTTAATTTTGATAATTTTCTGGGGAGGGGTGTGGCCACAGCCTTACACACTCTCCTCTCTTATTTTTGGCTTGGAAACCCCAATTTCTTCAGAGCTGGGCACGTCCTTGGCAGAGGCTAATTTTGGTGTGTACATACATAAATACACCATACATTATACAAGAGAATATTACATTATTCATTACATACATGCAGATATGGCACAAAAAGGGCTTTATTATGCTCACAGGGGTTTGAATTTTCGTCTACCCATCCCATGGACGAAAATTCAATCAATAGCGTGTGTTTTGATAAGCAGCTTGCAGTCAGACTCCGTTTCAGTGTTTGCATCCGTGCAATTTGGTGATAGATGGCAAGGGCGTGTGCTCGTATTTTTTATATATATTCATACAGATATTGTTTTTACAAATCATTTCCCACAAACTAGGGAAGAAAAAATGATTAAAACTTACCATCCCAGATTTGGATTAGCATTTTCTAGGCCATTTTCCGATCCCGAATCATTCGCAATACTTCGGAAGCTCTCGCTAGACATACTACTTTCGTCGCTGTCTAGATATGGTTCGAAATTAGACGGCACAATTTCATCGTTATTAGCCATGTTGACTACGTAGCGCGCAGAGACTGTATCCGTGTTTCCTCAATGTGACGTCACGCATATCACGTGATCACGTTTTTTGGCTATAGCAACCGGAAACGCTTATTTTATAACTAACCATGTTTGAAATAAACACGTAAAATATGTTTTTTCTATTTCAAGACGTAGTTTTCATGCGAATTAGAGATCGTTTTATTAGTGTTTCTATTAGCCTTTAAAGAACTGTAACTCTTCAAGAACTGTTTGTTTTAAAGCAGGTTGGTCTTAAAGAGCTGTTTGTCTTAAAGGTCTTGTGAGGACTTGCGGTCGAAAACGAGTTTTAATTAATTTTATGGTCTACTACACTATTTAAACACAATAGCGTCACTTTGGAGTGAGACAAATATGTTAGGCAGCCCAAATAACGAGGTTAAATGACGCCTCTATCTGAATCACCACTCTTCTGTGACGTCACACCGGGAACGGCACTGTGAGCTGGGTCAATATTTCTCTGTCTGTAGTACAAAGGTAACATATTTTAAAACGTGCGTTTAACAGGATAGACTTCACCTACCATAACATAAATTATGTCAGGTTGAAGCTAAGTCTTCAAGAAATAAAAAATCATGGTTTTTAAAAATCTATTATGATATTTACTCATTTTTAATGGTTTCATGGATAGTATATTCGCATAATAATAGGCCTATAACTGCAGTATACCATGGGCAATGCTGAAAATCGGCAATATTTCAATGCATGTGACAAATACTCTGTAGTCTAGTAGGCCTAATTGCAAGGACTGGGTGTACTTTGTAATATCTGGGATGGATGGATGTGAGCATGATGATCGAGGTGGGTGGGAGAGGTTGACGATGGCTATAATTGTACTATTATTCATATCTAAATGTATAGGCTTCAGAGTGCAGCTACAACTATTTCTGAAGATTACGAATGTACAATAAGTGTGTCAGTCGTATGTGAAATTTCATGTAATTGTTTACCTATAAGCTTTTGGCAATGTGTTTGTATAATAATAATGTAGAGGCATGTACGGGTCAACACGTACGTTGGTGTGTGTGTGGGGGGGGGGGGGGGGGGGGGGGGGGGGGGTCATCACGCCTGTGACAACACTATGAACTATATCGTTTTCAAACCAACTTCTTCCATGTATGGAAGTAGCATACACTCATATTTCAATGTTATGAAAAAGCAAAACTGTAGCGGACGAACAAATTTTAAATAGGTAGGTGAACTGACAGATGTTCAGAGGTCGCTAGCGTATCATCTTTACTTACAGTGCAGCTCATAAGTAAGTTTAAATGCTTCCAAAGCAAAAACACAAATATGTTAGAACCATATGAACATGATACAAGAAACATTATGTTGAATATTTTGAACACAATTTGGGCTGAAATCCAACCCAATTATGTTCAAAATATTCAACAATATATGTTATTTAAGTTGTACTATAAGCGTGCGGACGGCAGTGAAAGCCTCGCTACGCACCTCGACCACTGTCTAAATTGTAAACAAACCGTGTACTGTCGCAAATAGATTAGTTTAGATTACATTTATATTTACCAGACATTTTAGTTAACTTTAAACACATAACTGGAGTAACTGCTATATTGCAATCATAAATTTATTCACAAGCCTACAAAATGGTAAATTGCGATCGTACGTGCACTGAGCGGTGTAGGCCTACTTAACTATCATTTAAAAAGTTGTGTACATGCATGCCTATCATCTATGCAAAATCTCTGCAGTCAATCCAGAAAGATAACATATATATGCATTTGTAGAATTGTATTCCAAGAAGTGTGTGGGTGGGTTTGATTAAATATAGCCTAATTCACGTACACGAAATCCGATTTTACTGTCACCTCTTACAGGCCTATATGTTACAATTGTGATGTCAGGAACCATGTCCTTTAAGTTTAATCAACAAAAATATCATCAACTTCGATATTATTGAAACTTTGTGCATCTCGAACAATGTAGTGTCCCTGTGTGAACAATGAATTGTCAAAGAATAGGTGCATAGGTGCCTAATACGCGCAGCAGTAGAGAGTCTAACTACGCTCCCCGAGATAATAATCTAGACGAATAGGAATTTGTGTCATCCCGGTGTGACGTCACAACTCTAGCGCGATAGCTAAAAACGTTTGGTTGTCAAGGTGGTTGCTATATGCTTATCTCAGCTTTGGCTGGGCCGATTACAAAAATTTAAAAAGCATTTTGTTCTTCTAGTAAAGGAGAATCTGCATTATGATTGTCAAGTTAATCAGAGCGATCGGGTATCTAGTCCTCACAACATCTTTAAAGAACTGTCTAAATTAAAGAATCATTTGTTTTAATGAACTAGTTGTCTTAAAAAACTGTTCATCTTAAAGAACTCTGTGTCTTAAAAAAACTATTTGCATTAAATGACTGTTTGTCTTAAATCAGTGTTTGTCTTAAAGAACTATTTGTATTAAAGAACTGTTTGTCTTAAAGCACGGATTGTCATAAAGAATTGTTTAACTTAACGAACTGTCATTCTTAAAGAACTGTTTCTATTAAAGAACTGTTAATCTTCAAGAACTGTTTCTCTTAATGAACTTTCAATCTTAAAGAACTATTTGTCTTCAAGAAATACCTGTCTTAAAGAACTGTTAGTCTCAAAAAAACTGTTTATCTTAAATAAGTCTTAAAGAACTGTGTATCATAGAGAACTCTGTCTTAAAGAACTGTTTTTCTTAAAGAAATGTTTGTTTTAAAGAATTTTTTGTCTTAAAGAACTGTTTGTCTTAAAGAATGGATTGTCATAAAGAACTGTCAAGCTTAAAGAACTGTTTGTCTTAAAGAATGGATTGTCATAAAGAAATGTCAAGCTTAAAGGATTGTTTAACTTAAAGAACTGTTTGTCTTAAAAACTGTTTATCTTAAAGAACTCGTTCTCTTAAAGGACAGTTTGTTTTAAAGAACTGATTGACTTAAAGAACTGTTTATTTTAAAGACTCCATGTCTTAAAGAAATTGTATGGTTTAAATGGGTTTTTCATTTAAATAACTGTTTGTCTTAAAGGATTAATTGTATTAAAGACATGTTTGTCTTAATGAACTCTCTGTCTTATAGAATTGTCAATCTTAAAGAATGGATTGTCATAAAGAACTGTCAATCTTAACGAACTGTTTGTCTTAAAGAACTGTTAATCTTAAAGAATGGATTGTCGTAAGGAACTGTTTGCCATCAAGAACTGTTTATCTTAAAGAACTGTTTGTCTTACAGTTTTTGTCTTAAAGAAGTCTTAAAGACCAGGTTAGCTTAAAGAAATCTGTGTCTCAGAGAACTGTTTGTCTTAAGGAACTTTTTTTTTAAATGACTGTTTGTCTTAAACAAGTGTTTGTCTTATAAGAGCTGTTTGTCATAAAGAACTGTTTGTCTCAAAGAAGTATTTGTCTTAAAGAACTGATTGTCTTAAAGAAGTGTTTGTATTAACTCTTTAACACTCACATCAGCCAAAAACGACTTCTGCAGTGGTTTTGAGAAATGTCCATTTAAGGACCTAGAGAAAACTATTTTTTTTAAATTTTAACTGAGCCAGTCATTCAAGTGGTAATTTTCAATAATAGTTTTATAATAACATTTTCTATGAGAAAATTGAAATTTTCCTGACAAAATTTGAGTGTTAAAGAACTTTTTGTTTTAAAGGCCTGTTTGTCTTAAAGAACTGTTTGTCTTAAGGAACTGTTTGTTTTAAAAGCCTGTTTGTCTCAGAGAACTGTTTGTCTTAAAGAACTGTCAATCTTAAAGAACTGTTTGTCTTAAAAAACTGTTTGTTTTAAAGGCCTGTTCGTCTTAAAGAACAGTTTGTCTTAAATAACTGTTTGTTTTAAACAACTGTTTGTCTTAACGAACTGTTTGTCTTCAAGAACTGTTTGTCAAAAAGAACTGTCAAGCTGCCTATTTTAAAGAACCGCCGTCTTGATACATCAAAATTTCTATGACAGAAACTTGCATTATTAACGGAGCTAAAATTCTTGTTCTTCAGATTAATTAAAAAATAGTTTCCAACTGAAGATTTTAGTCTCGCTAGAATAATTTGAGAAGAAAAATGTTATAAATGATTATCTAAGAATAACTTGCCATAAGGGGATTATTATTGCATAATATTAATGATATATTGTAAAGAAAGCCCCCCTGAAGCTTCTTTCCTACATTCTCATCTTGATTACATCAAAATTTAAAAGAACGCAGGTGTCAAGCGAACTTACATGAGCGGATGGACGTCACTCAGAGGATTACATCCGCACAAAGGAAATGACTTAATCCCTAAGGGTTAATTCTCCCGTCACATGTGAGATACCACAAGCATATTGTAAAATGTCAAATAAACAACTGATCTTTTTCTCTTTTCGCACATTAACCAATTCACGATGAAGCCGGCCAAAACCGGCCTCTGTAGTGGTCTTGGTGAATGTCGCTTTGCCGGCCAAGAGCAGACTATTTTTTTTCATTTTCCCACTGGAATGACTGGCTCGATAACTGAGCCAGTCATTAGTGGGAAATTTTTAAAAATAATCTTCTCTTGGCCTGCAAATGAATGGTCAATAAGTCAATATTTTAATTTTTTTAACAAATTTAGTCATTAAAGGGTTAAAACTGATCTGACATCATTAAATAAGCAATACTACCCGAGACGAGTAATATAATATCAAAGCATGTTCAATTTCATGAGCTAATACTTTAACCAGTATTCGGGTAAGATTCCTTTCCTTTGCGGGTGTGAGTGTTTAATAGACAAACAAACAATGTGTGGATAACACACTTTAACCTTTAAGATTAAAGATTTATAAAAAAAAAAAAGAAAGAAGAAATAGTAAATGTTTATTTACAGGCCAAGAAGTCTATTTTTTTTAATGTACCACTGAAATGAGAGGCTTACCCGCTATGAAGTGTTTGGCTACAGGAGCCAGTGGCTCACCCTGTTAAATTACCCTGGTTTTTTTACCATGGTTGGACATGGTTTTAACATGGTCACCCATGGGTGATAAATGGCATCATGATCAAACAATGGTCAACCATTGTCAATAGGATACCGGTAGACCATTGTTGGTCAACTTTGACCACGGTCTTCCATGGTCAAACTTAATAGCATTAACCATGATCAGCCTGAGCATACAATATTGAGTATGTATTAATATGCCATGAAGATATATAATAATGAGCAAGATTTCTGCATTATGAATGACTATGAAAATCTTGTAGTGGTTGACCTACAGTGGCATTGTTTGATATAAAATTGATACAATCAGTGTTTATATTAGTATGTTTCTGTGCATATGGCATTTACTATTCAAATTTCAAATGTCATAATAATGATGATTACATAATTTATGGGTAATTTAATAATAAAGACTAACTGCAAAAATACATACGTTTATAATTAAAGAGTTGCCTCCCTTAGTAAATAATGTCAACAAGGGTCAAAACATGGTCGACCATGATCAAATGATTGTTCTCAAATCTTGATTGACCATGGCCAAACAATGGTTAATTAAGGTTATGTAGTTTTCATAAATTTGTTTGATCAGTCAGATTTTACTTTTTTACTATATTTGACCATGGTCGATGCATATTATCAGTCAGTAGCATGCTCAAAACAGAGTCGGCCATGGTCAACATTAACCAGTCAGATTTTGACAAATTTCAAGGTTAACCATGGTCAAATCATGGTTGACCATGATATCATGGTTGACCATGATATCATGGTCCATATTTTGCAGTTGTTAGTGTACTGGCATTCATAACCAGCAATCATGGTTTGTATCGCTGTGCATGACAATCTTGCTATCAGTAGAAATGTAGGCAATCCCCTTCCCTTCTCTTTGCCTCTCTTCACCTAGAAGTAACGAGAAGACATTTTAAATTTCCCATTGCTTTAGTATGGGAGACCTTGGCGGGAAAAAGATCAAAAATGGCCGCCAATCCATTTATCCGACAGTTTCGAAAATAGCAAATTTAAAATCAGAATACCCAAAAAACTATTTTGGCTTCAAAATCCATCAAATAAAAAATTCAATATAGCCGCCAAACACGCTAGATATTGCTTGGTCATTGGTGACCATGTTTTTTTTATGTATCAACTTCCCTCGAACAAACTTTAATGGTTTTTAGGCCCTGATGATATCTTCCAAATTTGGTCAAAATGATCACACTGCTACTTATTTTTCATGAGCGATGAATGCCAAAGACTGCTTAAGACGATTTAATTTTTACATGATAAATGAGGTGATGATGGGTGTGTTCAAATACTTGACTTGTTGAATGTTTATTATGAGATAATGCCCTAAACTCAATTGAGATGAACTTAGTCAAGCATAAATGCTACATAACGCCTGCATGTTGACCAAAGATTTTGCATTATACAGCATTTGAATCACTGTTGAGTCATTGTCTATGTTCTTTGCTTTAGCCTACTGAGGTTGAAAATCATGTGCCATGAACGACTTTGAATTCTTAAACATTTTTATCACAGAGACAATTATATTTTTGGATAACATTCAATATTTTGTCATGTTCATTCAGCTTTAACCTGTTAGCTATCATATTTGTTCAAGAAAAATTTCAATGTTCTCTTGGAAAGTGTCTATTAGCAGAGATTATTTTGGAAAATTTACCAATGGAATGGCCGGCTTGCTTATTGAGCCAGTCATTTCAATGGTATATTTTCAAAGAGACTTGTCTTGGACTGCAAATCAAGATGATTGTGGAAGACATGTTTGGCGGCCTGAGTATTAACGGATTAAACTATATATATGGTTACATCAGCTTAAGGGGACCACCTGCTTGTTAAGTGGGCTAAATAAAGATGGTGTTTCATTAAGCCAATTGTGTCTTCTGATCGACCACCTATCTTAACCCTTCAATAGACAAAAACGCTCTGTGCAGTGGCATTGATATTGTCCACTTGCAGATCAAGAGATGACAGATTTTGAAGATTGACCACTGGAATGACTGGATTGATGACCGAGCCAGTGATGAATTTTCAAACATTAGTCTTCTCTTGGCTTTCAAATGTCCATTCACTGCATATTAAATTTAGATTTTCTTGACCAATCTTGACCATTGTTCTAATTTTCTGCTGACCGTGATCTCACTGTCGACCATGGTAGTTCATGGTTTGACCACGGTCGACCATGAATTTTTATGTTCACCTGAGCATAGTCCCATCAAGACCATGTTAAAATGGTCAGTACATCATGATCGGATGACCATGATAAACCATGTCTGACCACGTTTGACATAAATTTCAGAAGTTTTGTTATCAACCATGATACTGTGGTCACTTGATGGTCAATTCATGTGTAACCGCTTTCTACCTCAATGACTATGATATATCATGATTGACGATGGTTACTGGAGAATTTCAATGTTATTCATACTGACAGTGATATCATGGTCAGTTCATGATCAGATGTCACCAATATTTTCACCAATTATCAACGTCCATCATTGACCATGATATATTACGGTCACACATGCATGGTCACTGGAGAATTTCAATGTTATTCATAATGACAGTGATATCATGGTTAGTTCATGGTCAGAGAAGTCACTCAACAGTTAAAAAATCTAATAAAAAATAACATATATTACTGAAGAACAATTTTTTAACTTAAGGTCTTAAAATGTTCATAAGCTGCTCTTTAATATTTTCAGGAACAATTTAAGAACAGTTCTTAAACTTTAAAACTGTGCTTAAAATTACCTTTTTAAAACTGTCTTTGAAAATTTTCAGGAACAATCATCTGACCATAGTCGACCGCGTTTTGATCATCGTCAGTGTAATTTAATAAGGGAGGCAACTCTCACTGAAAACATGTCTTTTTCATTTAATGTCTTCAATTATTCTATTGCACATAAATTATTTAATCATTATTAATTATGACATTTGAATAGTAAATGTCATATACATATACACACTGACTTCTTGTATAAACTTTATTTCAAACATTGCCAATGTTGGTTAAACATTCCAAAATTTTCATAGTGTTATACAGCTAGAAGGTTTGATCAATATTTTATATCGCCATGATTAGTATCGTAGCTCATGACAATGCTTACAATGTCAAATAAAATGGCAATTGGAATCTCAATCTAAAATGGTGGCTACTTCAAGTTAGTTAAGGTATCCATAAGGTAACAAATTGTCTCAGATTTATTTAACATGCATATATTTTAACACTTTATGGGAACTTTAAGTACCTGTCTTTGTTGACAATCTTTTCATGCTATTCTAAGGCAGTCATTTTTAACATGTTATTAATACCACAGAGTAAAACTGCTGAACTCAGTATTTTATTTTATTAATTAATTTCAGATTGATTACATCTAATTTAATTATTATATACACAGCATAGTTTTACCGTCTTATTGACTATTATGAAAACAAATTGACTGACAGTTGCTTACAGGAATTTGCTACTGCTGTCTAGGATAGCAACAATTCTCAGTTAAATTGCTTTCAAAATATTCAGTTTAGATTTCCTTCCTGTATTTTGCTACCGTAAATGAAACCCGTTTCTTGGAAATTTAGAATGAAGAGCGGTTACCATTACATAATCAATGGCATGCAAATAAAACTGTCATCAGAGAAAATAGGCAACAACATCACCCAATCAAATTAGTTACAAAATATTCACCAGCTTACCTGTACAGTTTTCAGGAAATTGATAGTCAGAGCATGGGAGGATCCATCAATCCCAACATGGTGAAGTGTGGGTGGAGCTTAGCTAGAGGTGGGCGGGGCATATCTAAAACTGGAAAGGTCCATTGATGTTGGTAATGGATTGTATTCTGAATGACTTAATTAATAAGTTCAAGCATACAAAGAAAATATGACAAGTTCTTAGCATGCAAGAACTAGCCTCTAAATATTAATTGTGAAACCTTTTGAAAGTAATTTGAACAGAAATTGTTTCTCGAAAATTCAAATATTAAAAAAACAAGAGCTTACCTCAATAGTTGCTTTGAAAAATGAGATAATTGAATTTCTAAGATTGATTTAAATCGAAATAAATCTACGTAAATAAGGGGGGAAAACTCCAGGAGGAAAATAAGCTTTGTACAGTTTCTGCATTTCTTATATGACCAAAAATTCTGTATTGTGCAATCTCCGTTCTCCTTATCAAGCCACGTCTTCAGAGCCAACATACAACAGGACCAATTCCAATAACAGATTTGCAGAATTTACGCCAATTTAATGTGCAGCGACATTGCATAATACAGAACATGCCTTCTGATGAAATCATTATTAGCGGTGACATTTTAATACAATTTTCGATTAATGTAATAGGAACAAATTGCACTTAAATGTCAAGTTAAAAAGTCTTGAATATTCAATCGATAATCGAGGCTAGATAAACGCGTAATATTGATAAATTTCATAATTCTTTCCCAAGAAAGTAAATATTGACATATCCATGTCATGTTTCAACAAACAACCTTGAGCAAGTCTTTCAAGGTCACGATGAGGTGGTTCGTAACCCATTAACACACAAGCAGACAAAAATGGTTTATGAAGTGGTCTTGAAACTTTTTGAGAATTTACCCAAGTCAGTCATTCCAGCAGTAAATTTTCAAAAATAATCTCTGACTGTAAATGTACCGTACATTTGAACAAAATATATGGGTGAAAGGGGTTAACCCTTTAATGGTTAGGCCAGTCAAAACCGGCATTTGTTATGGTTTTGGAGAATGTCCTCTTACAGGTCAAGGATACAATTTTTGAAAATTTACCACTGGAATGATTGGCTCAATAACTGAGCCAGTTAATAACCGAGCCAGTCATTCCAGTGATCAATTTTCAAAAATTGTATTCTCTTGGCCTATAAATGGGCATTCAATAGACAGATATTAAAATATTTTTTTACGAAATGTGACCATTAAAGGATTAGGGCAGGTTACCGTTATAAATCCAGTATATGAATTGACCTGTATTTAGAAAGCACCTGTCTTTAGTGATTACTTTTCCCTTTAAGATATGCCTGACTGTAGATGCTAATTATGCTTTTGTTCCTAAAATTATACTACACGTGTATGTCCAATTTCTATGAAAACATAATGAAAAGCTCACAAATCACACAATGTCACAAATATTGAAGAACATAAAAAAAACCAACAATATTAGCGGTTAGATCACGCTTTTATCAACCGTTTAATGATAAATCTGGCAAAAAACGGACTCAGCAGTGGTCTTGAGTAATGCCCATTTACTTCCCGACAGGAGACTTTTTTTTTTTCCACTGGAATAACTGGCTCAATAACCATGTCAGTCATTCTAGTGTTAAATCTTTTCTTTTAAATAGTCGTTTTGACTGCAGATGTACAATTCAATAAGCAAAGTTTTTATTTTATTTTTCATATTTGGCCATTAAGGAGATAAAACCAAAACAATACCACCCTCAAAACAATGCGTGATTATCACCTGATAACCTGACAATAACCCTTTCACCAATAAATTCCCTGTATCTCAATCTCCAGCCAAACAAACAGGAAAGCTGTTGAATATTTTGAAATTAATATGACTGGAAGCTGTTGCTGCTTTAAGCAGCAACAGCTCCCAGTCAAATTAATGTCAAAATATTCAACAGATTACGTTTTATATCGTAACAAATATACGTTTTTCTGGGATTTGTCGTTGAAATGCTTAATGTAATTATTGCTGCATATTCAAGTCCTGGACAAGATTACTCACTTACAACTACAAACCATTGATGATAACCCTGAAGCCCTGTCTCCTTCAAAATGGAGAAATTTATTAATGAATTCCTGCATCAAAATAAACAATGTCAGGGGAATTGCCAGCTACGAAAACATTTTATAGTCGTTCTCCTGTCCTCATACTACATAGTACTAAAAGGATTCTGAGATAATCAAATACAGGAATTCCATTGAAAATACTGTGATGAAGGTGATGAACAGGAAGCCCTTCTGACAATGAATAGTCTATACCCGCAGAGACAAGAGAAATCAGATTGCAAACCCTTTACACCACCCCAGGCCCCCCCCCCCCCACACATACACGCATGCACACACACACACAACGACAGGCAGGCAGACAGACAGAGACAGACAGACAGAGACAGCTTATGGGCCGAGGAAAATAAGAAGATTCCTGAGCAGGCAGGCAGGTAGGCAGGCAGGCAGGCAGGCAGGCAGGCAGGCAGGCAGGCAGGCAGGCAGGCAGGCAGGCAGGCAGGCAGGCAGACAGACAGACAGCTTATAGGCCGAGGATAATAAGAAGATTCCTGAGCACTGCATCAGTCAAGTATAATTCCTCGAACAAGATCAAGCTAGTCACCTAATCTTAGAATAATCCAATTGCACCTTCAGAAAGAGACACAAATCTCTAAGTAGCTCCCAGTACCTGGCATTATCAAAGATACTAAAGATCCAGGCAATCTGCGTTTGGATCCACATCAAGATTTAGTGAAGGTTTTTCGGAGCCATAGTGTCATACCAAAGCGTTATATATCAACTTTGAAGCCACCAGAGACCAATGTTGTAATAACAATTGGAGAAAATCTAACTGACATGGATACGCTATGAACATCTTAACCTTATTCTGAATACGTAAATTATATATAATAATGCTGTACGCAATCTGATGCACGTTGACACGGCTACAGGCTTTTAACCCTTTAACACTCATATCAACCAAAAATTCCTTCTGCAACGGTCTTGATGAAAAAGCCCATTTGCAGACAAAGTAGACTATTTTTGACAATTTACCACTGGAATGTCTGGCTCGATAACCGAGCCAGTCATCCCAGTGATAAATTTTCAAAACTAGTCTTCACATGGTCTGCAAATTGACACTTTCTATGATAAATTTGAAATCTTTCTTGAAGAAATTCGAGAGTTAAAGTGTTAAATTCTCATCAATCATGCATCGCTATTGCACACACTGTGACTGACATTGCAATATTGTATGTGTACATATATTGCGTGTGCCAAGAGATTGCGTGTGCACAGCAGAGATAATCTCTCATTTAGATTTTTAATGGTTTTTTTTATTGATTATTTATTAGGATTTTGATCCTCAATAGCGCGCTCACATCCGAGGCAGTTATGTTTTTGATTCATTTGTATTCTGAGACACCTAGTTATTATTAGAATTATCGTACATTCCGATTCAATCTTTAATGGTCAAGTCCGCCAAAAACGGCCTCTGCAGTCATCTTGAGGAATGTCCATTTGCAAGCGAGACGAAGACTATTTTTGAAAATTTATCACAGGAATACTGGACTCGATAACCGAGCCAGTTATTTCAATGATAAATTTTCAAAAATTCTATTCTCTTGGCCAGCAAATGGATAATTAATAAGGAAATATTTTGATTTTTATTAACCAAATTTGATCATTAACCCTTTCATGGTCAAATTTGGTCCAAAAATTTTAAATAATTTTTTATTGAATGTCCATTTACAGGCCAAGAAAATAAATTTTTTGAAAATTTATCATTGAAATGACTGGCTCGGTTATCGAGCCAGTCATTCCAGTGGTAAATTTTCAAAGATTCTATTCTCTTGGCCTGTAAATGGACACTCCACAGGATCATAGCAAAGGCCGGTTTTGGCAGGCATGACCATTAAAGTGTCAAAGGGTTAATTAAATTTTGAGCATTTGATAAGCTGCATATACAACCTCAAAAAATGCTAAAAATGCAGGTTACTGGGCCACTACAGGGCCACTTGCCAGTATGGACCAATATCAGTAGTGACCACCTCTCAGTATGGACCACGTCACAGCATGGACCAACTCTCAGTAGTCAGTACTAGTCACCACCTCAAAGTAGTGACCACGACTTGGTATGGACCACTTATCAGTAGTGACAAGGGAACCTCTACTGATTTTCCCCTGGCTCGTTCCAGCCCACATCCGGTAATGTGTCCATGGCCCTGAATAAATAAAAAATCCCAGAAAATATCCAATCTAAACATAAGACTATCCTAATTATGCGTCTAATGGTGTCATCGGCGATTTCATATAGGAAGACAATATCTATCTGGAACAATTGTCACCTGGTGCCTAAACAGATAAACGAGATATGCCCGACCACACAAGACACTAATAACGTCTTATAAGAAGAAATTCTAAATATTACGATTCAGTTTTAGTTACTTGGAAAAGGTGTTCGCACAGACAAATTTATCACGTCACGTAAACATTTTCAGAATACTAAAGATGTAACTACAGAAAGACACACATTGTTAATAGATTGACCGTAAACTACTAGATCACAACTGATGGGGACACTCAATAAAAGTTCCCATAAGCTGTCTAACAACAATGACCATATATAAAGCTATAGCAACACTGTAAACAATGAGAGAGCTTGCATGGCTTCCTCCTATGAAAAAACCAATAACTTCTCCTAGCACTGAGCTAGATTCAGATGATACTTGTCTTCACAAGAGACCACCTGATGTTTAGGTCCACAAGCTTGTGATTCTTTAAGACAGGTGGTCAAATCATCTAAGTTAAATCTTAACCCTTTCACTGATGAATTCCCCCATATTGCATTTTCAAGGCAACCATACAGGAAAACTGTTGAATATTTTGAAATTAATTTGACTGGAAGATGTGTCGGTGAAAGTGTTAACTGTAAGACTGCTGCAAATCACCAGACAATAATTTTAATGGGCAATAACTCTGGACAAGCTGAATATTTTGAAAATAATTTGAGTGAAAATTGTTGGTGGTTTCGCCACCAACAACTTTCAGTCAAATTGTTTTCAAAATATTCAGTATATCCACAGTTAATTGCATAGAAAATGTAATCTGCAGAATTCCGCAGGCAAAAAGTTAATGATTGAGCTACCATCTTCACAGTGGCCCCAAAAAGGCAATCCTATCTTATTTGTCATGCATTATCCTAACATTCTTATAATTAGAATTGTCAAGAAAACCTAAATATTTATTTATTAGATGTGCATATGCAGGTCAAGAGACTATTTTTGAAAACTTATCACTGGAATGACTGGGTCATTTTATCAAGCCAGTCATTCCAGTTGTTTTCATTTTCAAAAATCGTCTTCTCTTGGTCTGCAAATGGATATTCCAGAAAGACAACCACAGACACCATTCTTTGGGTTGCCCATTAAAGGCTTAGGATACACCCTGTCTTAATTACCATTCTCTTAGGTGCCCTTAATGGCCAGGTTAGATAATGAGAATAAAATCTCATAATGTGTGAGGGCCTCATTAGATTAATGGTGGGACTTGCTTACCTGAGGGAGATAAAATAGATCATTCATTCATTAGATCGGCTGATTAATTTCGGCCTGCTAATAAACTTACTGATTATACAAGCACTTTTATGACAAAGAGACAAATTGGCGGGAATATTCACAGAAATTGTATATATCTCACCTTGAATTAATGAGTTATCTAGTCACACATTAACCCTTTAATAGTGAAATTTGGTCAAGAAAATTTAAATATCTACCGATTGCGTGTCCATTTACAGGCGAAGAGAACAAAATTTTTGCAAATTTATCACAGGAATGACTGGCTCGATAACCGAGCCAGTCATTCTAGTGATAAATTTGCAAAAATTGTATTCTCTTTGCCTGTAAATGGAGCATCCCTAAGACCATAACAGAGGCTGGTTTGGGCCGGTATGACCATTAACCCTTTAACCCTAGAATTTGTTAAAGAAAATTTCAATTTAATCTTAGAAAATGTCTATTTGCACACCAAGATAAGACTATTTTTCAAAATTTACCACTGCAATTACTAGCTCGGTTATCGAGTCAGTCATTCCAGTGGTAAATTTTCAAAAATAGTCTTCTCTTGCTCAGCTAATGGACATTTCTCAAGACCACTGACGAGGACAGCCACCCCGCATGGGAATGATTTGAGAATCTATTCAGGATATATGGCACTTAAATTCAGAAAAGTTAATCTGTTTCCCATTTGGGATCTATTGCGCATGCGCAGGCGCGCTTAGCGATAGGCGTCACCAAGGAGCGAGTACAGACTGGTGCCAGTCTATACTGAGGCTTATGCTGGGGGTTCCCTCACCAGTAGCCTGGTTAAGGGTATGCATGGTGATGATATAGGCATAAGGGTGTATGTAAGCGAGCATAAAAATTTTATTCTGGTAGCTAAATGCAGATATTTGATTTAGCAAGTAGTGATTGAACGGTCAAGATGTTTTTGTGGTGTAATAACAACTGCTTCGGCAGTCATCTTAAGAAATATCCATTTGAAGAATAACAGAAAACTATTTTTTTTAATTTACCACTGGAATGACTGGCTCGATAACCGAACCAGTCTGGCTCGATAACCGAGCCAGTCATTGCAGTGATAAATTTTCTAAAAATAGTCTTCTCTTGCTGCAAATGGACATTTTGCACGGGAAAATTGAAATTTTCTTGAACAAATTTTAGGATTAGAGGGTTAAAATTTAAATCTTACTGACCAAATCCGAGGGCTAAAGGGTTAAGACGGCAACAAATTTCATCAACAGTGGTTTTAAAAAACTATCCATTTGAAGAACAAGAGAAGTTTACTACTGGATTGACTGGCTCGATAAATCAGGCCAGTCATAATCTAGTAGTAAATTTTCAAAAATAGTCCTCTCTTGGTCTGCAAATGGATAGTTTGCATGGGAAAATTTACATTTTCTTGAAAAATTTTTAGGATACTTTGGTTACTGAGACAGTCATTAGTGGTAAATTTTCAAAAATCATTCTCTTGGACGAAAAACTGGACATCCCTCAAGACCACTACATAGTCCGCTTTTAGCGGTCTTGACCATTAAAGAGTTAAGTTAACCCTTACTACACTGATGTTAATATTTTATATTTTAATGCGCCAATAGCAAAGAAACTGATGTCCATTTTTCAACAATTTTGGTGGATGATGTTGCTGTCTACAACAGCACCATCCTCCACCAAATTTGTTGAAAAATGAGCACCAGTTCATCTATTTAAAATTTAAAATTTTGACATCAGAGTGGTAAGGGTTAACACAAGAGAGTTTAAGACCTCTGGAGTTGTTTTTGGCTGATATGGGTACTTAGTCAAAACGGTAAAATATAACCCTACGCTAAAGATTAGTTTTTGGCCAGCTCAGCTATTAAATAAAGGGTTAACAAATCACTGATATGTCAGAGCTTATTGTTTTCACCAATGCATATTTCCAGTTCATCTGTCTATTGTCTATGACTACACAGTTATCTCCCTTGATGAGTAAGAACTGAGTAACTTACAAATGAATTCTGCTCAAGGCACATAATTACAATGGAGCCATAAAAGACTGTAGTAACCACCAAACACACTCCGGTGGTACCATTTACAGAGCAGAGGAATGGCAAAACTCTTGTCTATATTATTCAGAAAACTTCCGCCTTCCTCGGGATAATTACAACGCATGCTCACAATGTAATATAAATTATAAACTAGTTTACAACCAGTGTCTTGGAAACTGATATACAATGAACTGTGAAGGTCGAGTTTATGAAAATGTCAGGCGATTAAATATACAGATATATTCAAAGCAGACACTGAAATGACTACTCACTTTTGCAACAATACAACATATTTCCAATATAATTAGTAGACTCACAGTAACCATTAACCCTTTAACCCTGAAATTTGATCAAGAAAATTTAAATTTTCTCATAGAAAGTGTTCAATTGTAAACAAAAGACAAGAAAATGAAATGAGAAAGAGAACTCAACTAATTCTGTGCCAACATTTGCGCCTCCATGCCACATGTCATCTCTACATGTGTACTTGTGGTTGGCGGCCATACTCAATTTCTCATCACCATTTGATAGGTTTCTTCTTCAGACCCTCAGTCAAATGGACTTTTGACATTTCAAACTGATCCAGCAAACTAGCAGTCATCATCAACAAATCGATTTCAAGATGACCGGTGATCACCGGTGGCAAATTTAGATATTGGATCATCATCCACTACAATAGCTTTCTAATTCTTCTTCAGATCTAGTCCAAAGAATTGTCAAACTGATCGAGAAATAATAATGGAGGCACTGTCCAGAAACCACTCTATTGGACATTCAAGATTAATGTAGAGGTCAGTTTTGGCTGGCGTGACCATTAACCCTTTAACCATCAAATGTTTTTAAAAATTTCAAATTTTCTCATAGAAAATGTTAATTTGCAGACCAAGAACAATTTTTAAAAAATTTACTACTGGAATAACTGGCTCGATTATCGAGCCAGTCATTCCACTTATAAATTTTCAAAAATAGTTCTCCTATGGTCTGCAAATGGACATTTCTCAAGACCACTGTAGAAGCAATTCTTTGGCAAGCCCGAGTGTTCAATGGTTAAATCACATGTTCTTAAGCAATATAATCTATACTTTGAACTGTTATTGCCATGAAATGCATGCATGCAATTGCAGAGGTTATCACAGAATATTGTCAAATGTACAAGGATAATTTCCATTGGATTCCTCTATAACTCAAGTACCATTAGAACCAAAAGTGATGGATTATCCCTTGCTAGTTGGGAACTTGAGATATAATGATTACAATCACTGGACAGTTTTTGCTGAGCATGGGTGGGTGGGTGGGGGGGGGGGGGATAATGCATATGTTAACCCTTTGACACTCATATCAGCCAAGAACTCTGTTTGCAGTGGTCTTGAGAAATGTCCATTTGCAGACTGAGATTATTTTTGAAAATTTACCACTAGAATGACTGACTCGATTACAGAGACAGTCATTCCAGTGGTAACTTTTCAAAAATAGTCTTCTCTTCGTCTGCAAATCAACATTTTATATGAGAAAATATAAATTTTCTTGAACAACTTCGAGGGTTAAAAGGTTAAATACACCCCCACATAACCACCTTACATAAATTTGAACGCTCTGGATTGATTGATACGCACATATTTGCATATGGTCTGTGTCATTTCTCGCGATGCTGTATTTAGCACAATTCCGATGTGGTCTAATTTGAATATACAACCGACAGTTGAAACATGAATAAAACGTGCAATGCTGGAATACAAATATCACAATTTTAAGGGAAATTCACAAGACATTTGTTGCGTATGTTCAAATTAATTTGACTGGAAGCCATTGGTACCAAATGTCAGATTAGCTAGAATATATGAAAGATAATATTTTTTTCACCATAGACAATCATCGGTAGGTCTGTTGAACATTGCTGAACGGGTCAATCATAGCTATTATCATGATGACTGCTAGAGGAACATTATCCAAGCCAGTGATTCCAAGTGTGGGGAAATGAATCAGCTATTGTCCTGGACGGCATTCAGATGATGACGATGCCATAGGGTTTTAAACCAATAATCAATTTCATCATAAACAACCACCTTGGGAAGCATCAGGCGCCTTAGAACGGACATATTACACAATATGGGTGGTGCTGTAATCATCAACTGTCATACAAAACTTCTTTTTGCCCAAACTTGACAGATTTTGGGAAGTCGAGAAAGCTCCTGGCATCTTTGGCCTATAATCCTTCATTCCCAAATTAATAAATAACACTTTACCAGTCAAACTGGTGACAACTGGCATTAATGCAGTTGCTTTGAAGAATTTCCATTTGTAGGCCAAGATTATTTTTGAAAATCTGTCACTGGAATGCCTAACTCGATAACCAGCTAAACACAAAATGTTAATGCTGAAAAAAGTTGCTTACAAAGATTATAATGGCCTAAACCTTTTGATCTTTTGACCCCAATGTCATTGTGTTATGCCATCACATTATAAAATGATTGCGTCCAAGATCGGGTACAGTGTGATTAACCAAACATGAGATATGGATTGGTAAGTTGAGCTAAACAACCCGTTACGGTTGAAGAAAAAAGGTTTTACCAATCTAACAATAACTTTGGCCTTTGAACCCAAGGTCATTGTGTCAAGACGTCTAATTTGAAGGAAATACTATTGTGTCCATGGTTGGGTCCAGTATGATAAACCAAACATGAGATAAGACCTGCTAAGTTTAACTAAACGTAGATTGACAATGATGATGCCATCGGTGTATCACAATAGCTTGTTTTACTTTGTAATGATGATGCCATCCGTGTATCACAATAGCTTGGTTTTACTTTGTAATGATGATGCCATCGGTGTATCACAATAGCTTGTTTTACTTTGTAATGATGATGCCATCGGTGTATCACAATAGCTTGTTTTACTTTGTAATGATGATGCCATCGGTGTATTACAATAGCTTGGTTTTACTTTGTAATGATGATGCCATCGGTGTATCACAATAGCTTGTTTTACTTTGTAATGATGATGCCATCGGTGTATCACAATAGCTTGGTTTTACTTTGTAATGATGATGCCATCGGTGTATCACAATAGCTTGTTTTACTTTGTAATGATGATGCCATCGGTGTATCACAATAGCTTGTTTTACTTTGTAATGATGATGCCATCGGTGTATCACAATAGCTTGGTTTTACTTTGTAATGATGATGCCATCGGTGTATCACAATAGCTTGTTTTACTTTGTAATGATGATGCCATCGGTGTATCACAATAGCTTGGTTTTACTTTGTAATGATGATGCCATCGGTGTATCACAATAGCTTGTTTTACTTTGTAATGATGATGCCATCGGTGTATCACAATAGCTTGGTTTTACTTTGTAATATGAAGCTAAAAAATGCAACAAAGTGATTGCATTGAATCAAGTAATGAGATTACCATAAAATAATTACCATCTGCTAACAAATAATGATGATATGCTAACAAATAATGATGATATGCTAACAAATAATGACCATGCTAACAAATAATGGTCATATGCTACCAAATAATGACGATATGCTAACAAATAATGACGATATGCTAACAAATAATGGTCATATGCTAACAAACAATGACCATGCTAACAAATAATGGTCATATGCTACCAAATAATGACGATATGCTAACAAATAATGATGATATGCTAACAAATAATGGTCATATGCTAACAAATAATGGTCATATGCTACCAAATAATGACGATATGCTAACAAATAATGACGATATGCTAACAAATAATGACGATATGCTAACAAACAATGACCATGCTAACAAATAATGACGATATGCTACCAAATAATGACGATATGCTAACAAATAATGACGATATGCTAACAAATAATGACGATATGCTAACAAACAATGACCATGCTAACAAATAATGGTCATATGCTAACAAATAATGACCTTATGCTAACAAATAATGACGATATGCTAACAAATAATGATGATATGCTAACAAATAATGACGATATGCTAACAAACAATGAGCATGCTAACAAATAATGGTCATATGTTAACAAATAATGATCAAATGCTAACACATAATGACCATATGCTAACACATAACGACCATATGCTAACACATAACGACCATATGCTAACAAATAATGACCATATGCTAACAAATAATGATCATATGCTAACAAATAATGACCATATGCTAACATAATACCAAAGTAATCTCATTTTTTCGCATTAAAAATTACGCAGTTTCTTAAAACGAAGGCGTAATGCGATCCACAGACCTACAAACACACACATTCAAAATGATGTTTCTACCATACTCGTCTGAATCACTCGACCATTCTTATTTGACTTTACAAGAAATCCAAATCTAATGGTACTCTTGAATTAATAAGCATACTTCAACCCTTTCACGACGAAGCCGGCCAAAACCGGCCTCTGCAGTGTTCTTGTGGAATGTCCATTTGCAGGACAAGAGAAGACAATTTTAGAAAATTTACCACTGTAATGACTGGCTTGGTAAGACAGCCAGCCATTCCAACGGTAAATTTTCAAAAATAGTCTTCACTTGGCCTGCAAATGGGCATTCTATAAGGAACTATTCTAATTTTCTTGAAAAATTTGGTCACTAAAGGGTTAAAACAGTCGATAGAATCTTAAATTGGTCGCTGCGGGTTAAGTGTGAAAATACTAAAATTGGTAGCTGCGGGTGAAGTGTGAAAATACTAGGTCACACTAATCTACATTTGTTACACTAAGTACTATTACCCTAAACCTGCAGTGCGTAACAAATGATGCTTTCGCGCGCATGGTTTTCAAAATATTATTTTTAATCAGGTTTGTATCTCTTCAACGAATCTGATGTATCTGGTCGGTAGATGTGAAAATGTTAAATTAGTCGGATATGAGAAAGTACCCCTGTTTAGTAACCAGCCATAATTTTGTACTTATCAAATACATTGAAATGACCTCTAAGATTAACCTTTTAATTCTTAAATCTCTTCAAGAAAATTTCAATTATCACATTAAACAAGAGGTTCAAGGGCCTTAATGCTCACCTGGACCATTAGCAATTGAATCATTAGCATTTGAACAGACATAATACTTTCTATTCAGCAGTAACAAGACATAAAAAACAAAATTGATAATTCAGAATGATCAATATTTAGTGAGAAATTAATGATGAAAGCTGACCACACAATCAGATTGAACCTTAGGTTCCATCCAGCCAATAAAAAATCCAATATGGCCATCAAATCGAAAATTTTGATTGGTCCGTGACAGACATGTTTTATCAAGGATCACGTTCTCTTGAACAAACTTGAATGACCCTTAGTTATCAATGAAGCCTGATCTTGATTTTGGACAACAAGATGCTGACTGGAACAAGAGGTTAATGAGTAGGGTTTTAAACGATTTACAGCCATTTTTCGGAAAATCCAAGATGGCTACCGAACAAATTGACCAATCAAAATTCTGTATACAAGCTCAGAAGCACATGACTCTAGGGTCCTTCCAGATGAGTTAACTTGAAATCGTTCAAATGGTTAATAAGAAGTAGCATTTTAACTGATTTTCAGAAAATCGAACATAGCCGCCAGAAAAATTGGCCAATCAAAATTATGTATACAAGTTTTGAAAACTACCAGCCTAGTATTCTTCCAGTCAAGTCTGGTTGAAATTGCTCAAGCATTTAATGAGGAGTCGCATTTTAAATGATTTTTCAGAAAATTCAAGATGGCCACCAAAAAATTGCAAGTATACAAGTTCTGAATCATACCACTCTAGGGTCCTTCCAACTGATAGTAGGGCAGATATGTGAAAAAGATGTTCCATTCTGGCAGAATGCATGAAATTTGGCATATAGGTGGTTTACGGTATCCTGATCATAATTAGATGCGGTGCCACGTGATTCTACCAAGGGAACCCATTCAAAATGGCGGATTCAAAATGGCCGCCTTCCCAGCGGAAACACACAGAGACGCTGGGGCATCAGACAGTCTCCTAAATAGTGACTTGAATAGATCTGAAGTCCTCCAAACTTCCCATGCTGTCTTCTTGCCAATCCCACAAAATGCAGACACAGTGTCACACCCAGAGAAAGCATGCATAAATAGCAGTCCTTGTGACGCTTCTGCACCCAAAACTGTTGCAATGCCATGAGCTGAGACATAGCGGAAGGTCTTCCCATGGCCAAATGCGACCCAGAGATCACACCCATGAAGAAAGTTTGCTGTCCGTATGGCTAGGACTACGACGTCTATCTGTAGCATGAATCATTATTGTTCGATAACCTTGGTGATATGCATGGAAGGCGTGGAGCAACATTCTACCATCTGCTTCATCTTGCATGCATGGCGCAAGTTGTGAGACGTCATGCTCTGGCCTCATCAGCACGTCTTCCTCACATGTTGTGATGAGTATCTTTCCTTCTGGTAGCTCGAATGACTCCAATGTATGTGTGAGAAAGGTGAAGAGGCCTGTTTTGTTTTCGTACAACGTTTGATGTCAATTGTTCAAGAGTTCGAATGACCCCAGTATTTGTGTCTGAACAATGTTGTGTTAATGAGATTGCTGTCCCATGGAATGCAGTTCGTGCTGATGTGGATGTAGGATTATGGTCTATGTTATCAAGGTTCCCAGTTGTGAACAGATTACCATGCAAGTTAGTCGGACAAACAACCCCATCCTTTTTAAACATGTCTATAGCCTTATTTCGTACATCAGTCTAGAGCAGCATGACGCGATCGTAGGATACTGAAAGGCCATGTCTGAAGAATTCATCCCCAAGCTCCCGCTTTCACGTTTTGGCATGAATTAGTAGGCCTAGGTAGAGTGGCAATGCTGTTTCACGATCAGGATTATGGCGAGTTCCCATACTGCTTTTACACGCTCTTTTAATGGCATTAAAGATGAGTAGCTGGGTCAATGACGACACTACTTCCCCCTTGATAGTTTGGGAATTCTCATTTTGATTATGAATGTTGGTACCGTCCAGTATCATCTGAACTAAAGTAACAAGTGATTGAGGTAAGTTGTCATACTGGTCAGCATCAAGTGAACCCTTGGAATCATACTTAATCTGAAAAATCTCTTTGCGGACTATTTGAGCTGCCCTCATCAACGCAATTGCATCACTATCAGAATCATTTTTGGTGGCTAGTAATAGAGCATCGCCTGTCTTTCTTGAATGTGAGAATCACTTCATAGTTACTCTTGTTTGACTCCACATTTGGCATTTTCGACAAAATCTTTTCCTTCAACCTGGTAGAGTTAATCCTACTTGGCATAGCACTACCAAGTTGTTCAAGACGGCGAGTGTATAATCGTGTTAAATCAGAAAGCTTAAATATGCTGCCAATAGGATTCTCAGAGGCTTAACGATCTTCCATGTATGATATTAGCTCTGCAAGAGCAACAGAGTCAGGTTTCATATCGTCGGCAATATCAGATTCACTTCTCGAAAGAGATCTATGTCGAGTGTATAGTTTTGTCAAACAAGTCTTGTGGTAAATAGCATCCAATGCTGTCATGTCTCCAGATGACATTTTAGCAAGAAGTTTTGTATCTCTCAGTTCTGTCACCATTTTGCGTATGTTTTGGTCAAATTTTGCTGTTGCGGCTCTATGAATGTCATGCTCTATCGGTTGGTCACAGAAAAAGCACAGTGGTTGAGTGGGGTCATTTATACTTGGCATAGTGAAATTAGACCTCAATCTAGATTTGACTGGTGACCTGAGATCCTCGCTGGATTCTAATTTCGCAATTCTTTTCACGGCGCGATCAACCCGAGTCCGGCTACAGAGATGCCAACAAGATTTGTGCCACCTAGCACAGTTTTCTATGAGCGTCTCCACAATTCCAGATCCATCATTCAACCTACATAGATCCAGGTATGGTGGAAGGGCATGGAGTTGCTGTAGCCTATCAAGGTTATCAGCTAATGACCTATAACTCGTAATCACATTGTCACGATTTGTGTTACTACATGGATCTATGAGATGCTCCGTTGTGGACTGCTGGCAAATAACACACAGGGACCAGTTCGTGTGTGCTAAATCCACTGTGGGATCAGATGTCAATTTCACTTTCTTTGACATATTGACTTGAATGCGAGAATATAATAGACTATTGTCTCTGTTTATAAGCAGAGCACAATACGCGTGTGCGTGATTGCTATGCAGCTATGTATTCTCCTGATATATTTAAATAGTCAGTGAGAGGTTAGGAAACTACAATAATTATATGGAAATCCGCAACGAAATAATGCTTGGCGAAGCGAGGGGCTGGCATACAATTACTTTTACTGGAGAAAACGTGTAGACCAATTGTTTTGAGTAGCAAAAACTTGTTTCTAAAATGTTCCGCCCGGAATGTGTGTACAAACGTTTAGCAATAATACCCACTAATTTACAAATGTTACAACAACGATGACGATGACCACAACAACAACAACAACAATAATAATAATAATAATAATAATAATAATAATAATATATTTTTCAGCATGTTTA
This sequence comes from Chaetoderma sp. LZ-2023a, assembly GCA_034401795.1. Lineage (NCBI taxonomy): Eukaryota > Metazoa > Mollusca > Caudofoveata > Chaetodermatida > Chaetodermatidae > Chaetoderma > Chaetoderma sp. LZ-2023a. Next base: position 47,816,862 of record CM067360.1, read on the forward strand.
TCTATTTAGAGTATTGTAGTAGGTAAAATCATAACCAGTGACCCAAGAAACCCTTAATTTGACATCAATTCCAGCCCTCTACTCCATCTAGAACTTGAGCAATGCAGATTTTCCGCGGGGAAGGCGGTCATTTTGAATCCGCCATTTTGAATGAGTTCCCTTGGTAGAACCACGTGGCACTGCATCTAATTATGTTCAGCATACCTTAAACCACCTATATGCCAAATTGCATGCTTTCTGTCAGAATGGAACATCTTACCTCAAATTTGTTACATATCCAACCCACTATGAGTTTGCTTGAAATTGGCCAAGTGGTTAATGAGGAGTAGGCTTTTAAATGATTAAAGAAATTTTCAGAAAATCCAAGATGACCACCAGAAAAATTAACCAATCAAAATTCTGGATACATGCTCTGAAACATACCAGCCTAGTACCCTTTCAGCCAAGACTGGTTGAAATTCCCAAAGCAGTTAATGAGGAGTAGCATTTTATATGATTTCCCACCATTTTTTTTAATATTCAAGATGGTGGGCGAAAAAATAGAGAAATCAAAATTCTGTATATAAGTTCTGAACCATAAGATCCTTCCAGCCAAATTTGTTTGAAATCCGTCAAAGCATAAATGAGATGCGCTTTAAACGACATCCTGCCATTTTTTTTAACATTTAAGGTGGCCGAAAAACTAGACCAATCAAAATTTTGTATAGCAGTTCTGAAGCCTACCACCATAGGATCCTTCCAACCAAATTTGGTTGAAATCCGCCAAAGCATAAATGAGGAGATGCGTTTTAAACGATTTTGCACCATTTTTAAAAATATTCCAGATGGTCAGTGAAAAAATACACCAATTAAAATTCTGTATACAAGTTTTGAAGCATACCCATCTAGGGTCCTCCCAACCGAGTTTGCTTGAAATCGGCCAAGTGGTTAATGAGCAGGCTTTTAATTGATTTCCAGAAATTTTCTGAAAATCCAAGATGGCTGCAGGACTTATTGACCAATCAGAATTCTCATTATAAGTGTTGAAGTCTACCAGGATAGAATTAGTCCACACAAGTTTCATTGAAGTTGGGCCATTTATATTGGAGGAGTAGCATTCTAAATGATTTTCAGAAATTTTTTGGAAAATCCAAGATGACCACCAGAAAAATTGACCAATCAAAATCCTGTATAGAAGTTCTGGAGCCTACCACCATTTTCCTTCCAAATTTGATTGAAATCTGTCAAAGCATAAATGAGGAGATGCGATTTGATGGACGGACGGACGGCGGACGGATGACCGCCATGGCATAATCTCACTCTGGGCCGAAGGTGAGCTAAAAAATGAAAATATCCATTTTCAGACCAAGAGAAGACTATTATTGAAATATTATCTCCTGAATGCCTGGCTCAGTTATTGAGCCAGTCATTCCAGTGGCAAATTTTCAAACATTCTTCTCTTGGTCTACAAATGGGCATTTCTCAAGATGACTACAGAAGCCATTTTTTTATCTGGCTTGAAGGTTAAAGGTTACGGTTTGCATATAGACCATGCACCTAAACAGAACAATCAGGGTAACATTAATATTAACCAGCCTCATATTCTATCATTACTCCTCTGGCAGCTATCTTCGGCCATCAAAGACAATGATTGAATATACTGAGCATAAAGAAAGTAATTTGGATTCATTTATCTCATGGCTAACCGTATCTGCAGCAGACATCACATCTTTCTGATGACATTGTGGCAATATGTCACGTTTTTATGTGCGTGGAGATCAATAACACTCGCATAAGTGCTCTAACAAGTATTGTAACTGAATTCTCATGAAACCTAATGTTCTCATAAATCAATAAAATACAAGAACCTTTTAAAAAGATAGTTTGTACTATTTGCTACTTTATGAGTACTAAGTAAAATTGCAGAAACCATTTAACTCTTAAATTTCTTTAAAGAAATTTTCATTTTCTCATAGAAAATGTCCATTTGCAGATCAAGAGGATCAATTTTTAAAATGTATCACTAGAATGCCTAGCAGTGATAAATCTTCAAAACTAATCTTCTCCTGGACATTTCTCTGGACCACTGCAGAAGCTGTTTTTGGCCAGTTTGAGTGTTAACCCTTGCCACTCTGATGTAAATATTCTATCTTTCATTGTGTCAATATCACAGAAACTGGTGTACATTTTTCAACAATATAGGTGGAAGATGTTGCTGTTTATGACAGCACCATCTCCCATCAAATTTGTTGAAAAATGAACACCAGTTCATCTTTTAATTTAATTTGAAAATTTTTTTGACACCAGAGTGGTAGGGGTTAAAGGCTAGTTTACCATTGTCCTCATATTTCAATCTATTGGATGCACTACCAGGAAATTCCCATAAAAAATAAAGCATCCCCTGCTAGCTTGGTCACTCAGTGTCCACTGCTAGCTTGGTCATTCAGTGTCCACTGCTAGCTTGGTCATTCAGTGTCCACTGCTAGCTTGGTCATTCAGTGTCCACTGCTAGCTTGGTCATTCAGTGTCCACTGCTAGTTTGGTCATTCAGTGTCCACTGCTAGTTTGGTCATTCAGTCTCCACTGCTAGTTTGGTCATTCAGTCTCCACTCCTAGCTTGGTCATTCAGTGTCCACTGCTAGCGCAGTCATTCAGTGTCCACTGCTAGCTTGGTCATTCAGTGTCCACTGCTAGTTTGGTCATTCAGTGTCCACTGCTAGTTTGGTCATTCAGTGTCCACTGCTAGCTTGGTCATTCAGTCTCCACTGCTAGCTTGGTCATTCAGTGTCCACTGCTAGCGCAGTCATTCAGTGTCCACTGCTAGTGCGGTCATTGCCAAGCATTTTGAACAGTCAACACGTGCCCACTCAATTTGTTCGCAGAGGCGAATAATCTGGGGTGGGGATGGGATTCCCTTCATCTATATCATGTCATCATTACTAAATATCAAACTCATCAAAAATGAATGACTGGACGCTTACTTTGATTTGCAGGTTTTGATTTCCTGATTCCTGGCTTGTTAACATTTTAACGGCAAAGAGCATTGAAGGGACAGATAACTCTGATAGGGTTAAACAGTATTTTACAGTTACCTTCCTTGAGATGAGTAGAATAAACAATACAAATACTGCATAGATCTGTGTGCATGTGTGCATGCGAGTGTGTGCGCACGCGCAGGTGTGTGCGTGCATGCACTTGTGTGTGTGTGTGTGTGTGTGTGTGTGTGTGTGTGTGTGTGCATCATAAACATGGTGTGTGTATGCATGTGCGTATGCATGTGCGTATGCGTGTGTGTCTGTGCGTGCGTGCATGTGCATCCATGCGTTAGTGCACGCACGTTCGGTGCATGCATATCCAGTTCTACAGCTCATCACTCCAATAGAGCATGTTTCCAGAAGTCTGGAAGGGCCAAAAGATCACTTTCTATTTCCTTACACACTATGAATCTATGATCTAATTCCTTTAAAATGCAATCAATTTGATATATATACGGAAGTGTTTTTTTCAATCATTTCATGGAAATTAGCATAATAATGAGCGACTTATGGACAATTCATATAGCTAATTTTAATGGATTTATGATGGTTTGCGGCAGAATCGAACAGAAGATAATTCAGCTTTACATGCTTTCTCATCCTAATTTATTTTATTTTATTGAGAACCATAGTGATTGATCTTTGATGCACGCCTCACATTCCGAAAATTAAGTAGCAATATCATTGCCACAAAACCCCCAACAGACCCCCCTTTAGTGGGTTGGTCTGTAGTTTTATTAACCACTATAAAAACATACTTACCGTTCAATCACTACTTGCTAAATCAAATATCTGCATTTAGCTATCAGAATAAAGTTTTTATTCTTGCCTATACACTCCCTAATGCCTATACCATCACCATGTAGACCCTCCACCAGGCTTCTGGTAGAGGGACCCCCTGCATTAGCCTTACAATAGACTGGCACCAGTCTATACTCACTCCTTGGTGACGCTTGTCACTAAGCACGCTCGCGCATGCGCAGTAGGTCCCACTTGTGAAATCTGAATCACTTTTCTAAATTTAAGTGCTGTACATCCAGCCTAGATTCTCAAATCAATACCCAGCGGGGTGGCTGAGACCGGGTCGTAGTGATTGAACGGTAAGTATGTTTTTATAGTGGTTAATAAAACTACAGACCAACCCACTAAAGGGGGGTCTGTTGGGGGTTGTTATTACACCACAAAAACATCCATTACCGTTCAATCACTACTTGCTAAACCCGTAGATTTGGTCAGTGCCCCACTACGAAACTTTGGTGGGAGGTGATTTGAGAATCCATAAGCAAGGATAAAAATCAAACCAAACATAACCAAATGTTAATAACATAACATAATGGTGCATCCTAATCAATCACACAGTGATTAACAACCAAATAAAACTTTAAACATAGATTTAAAACAAAAACCAAGGAACAACTCTCACCATTCTCCGCAGACGCACGGTCCTAACGAAAATGGTGGGATGTGCTTGGTAAATGGTCTTCAGCCTTCTTGGTTAAAATAGTAATGTTCCTAAAGAAAGATGCCGCTGCGCTTTGGTCTTTCAAATAAAAAGAGGTAAAAGTAGACTCAGATTTCCATCCTGCAACTTGCATAACTTCGTCTACAGGAGAGCCAGCAAACAGAGCAAGAGGTAGCCATCCCTCTAACATCATGAGCCTTAATGTGAGAGAGATTGATTTGCTCAGGAGAAGCAATCTCATAGCATAGTTGAATGGTGTCACAAATCCATCTAGCGATGGATGCTTTAGAGACCGGTCTGGCTACCCCTTCCGCGTAGGGAACCCATAAGTGAGACGGATCGGATCTTTTAAAATCGGTACGACGCTTATAAGCCGTAAGAGCTCTGACTGGACACCAAAATCTGTCAGACGGAGAAAACGAAGATAAGGATTTAAAAATAATCGGCTTAGCTGGATAATGGTTTGATTGTGTCTTAGACAAAAAATCCCTTCTAGGATATAATACCAAACCGTCCCCAGCTTCAATAAATCTATCCTTTTCAGCGGAAAATGCATGGATCTCAGATCGTCTTCTAGCAGAAGCCGCCGCTACTAGAAAAACCGCCTTAAACGTTAAAAGCTTTAAGCTAATCGAGGCGATGGGTTCAAAATGATGCCCTGCCAAAACCTGAAGAATCAGCGCCAAGTTCCAGGAAGGTAACGGTTTAGCAATAGGAGGCCGAATATTACCTAAACCTCTGATGAACCCATTCAGCACCTTAGTATCCTTAACATCCGCATTTAACAAACAAGGAAGAGAAGATGCTAAGGAAAATCTATATCCTCTAACAGTGTTAGCAGTCAGATGAAGAGAATCGAACAGATAAGATAAAAAATCTAACACTTGCGATATAGAAACAGAATCGGGCACGAGATCATAATTTGAGCACCATTCTCCGAATATCTTAAGTCGACCCTTGTAAACTCTTCGGGTCGACTCCCTCCTGGCCGAATTAATAATTTCCTGAGACCTTGCAGAAAATTTATTCTCCGTGACCGAGCACTCGATATTCTCCAAACACACAGACTGAAGATTCCTGGGTTTGGATGAAGGCACGTTCCCCTTACTTGGGATAACAGATCTGGGGACACTGGCAACAGACGTGGGAAGTCTACTAGAAGATCGAGAAGGTCTACGAACCAGATCCTTTTTGGCCAAAATCTCGCTATCAACAAAATCTCGCATACTTGATCCTTGACTTTCTTCAGAACCAAGGGAAGCAGGATAGTCGGAGGGAACGCATACGCGAAGATTCCTGTCCAGGACGTCCACCGCCAACGCCTGATCGTCCGGAAAAGGAGACATGAAAGAGGAGATCTGGGCATTCAGAGAGGTCGCGAACAGGTCTACATGGGGACGATCCAGGAGGTTGAAGATCGCTTTGACAACCGACCACTTTAACTGCCACTCTGTGTGGGCGAATTTGGAAGGACGAGACAACTGATCCGCCAGAAAATTCAGACATCCTGGGACATGGGAGGACACCAGGAAAATCTGCTTCATACGACACCACATGAGGAGATTCCACACCTCCAAACAAAGGCGAGACGACTTCGTGCCTCCCTGCTTGTTGATATACGAGACTACTGTTGAATTGTCTGATCGAATCGAGATCTTGAGGCCCTGCACTTGATCCGACCAAGCAAGGAGAGTCTTCTTGACAGCCCACAATTCCAGAATGTTGATGTGGGCTGATGACTCCTCTAGGGACCACAGGCCTGAGACCGAAAGGGAACCCCAGACCGCTCCCCATCCCTCCTGGGAAGCGTCTGTAAAGATGATCGCTTGAGGAGAAGACTTGACCAGAGGAACACCCATCATCAGCAGAGAGCGATCCTTCCAAAAATCTAGGTGGGGCCTTAAATGCTCTCTGACCGGGATCTGATGGTACACTGAATGGGTCGACTGTTTCCACAGGGACATTAGATACATTTGGAAAGGTCTCCTCATCAGCGCCGCCCACGGAATGATGTTCTCGACGCTGACCATCAAGCCAATCACCCGGAGAAAGAATATTGCTCTGACCACAGTAGAGGATGCCAGAATTTCCATGGCTACTAGGATGGCTTCTACTCTTACCTCTGAAGGGAAGACTAAGCCTTGACCTAGGTCGAAAGCCACACCTAGGTGGGTGAAAACCTGAGATAGGACCAAAGATGATTTTTCTAGATTTATAACCCATCCTAGACTGGAAGCCAGACTGCAGACCTCTGGAATGATGCTTGCCAGAATTGAGGCATATTCTGCTTTTAGCAACCAATCGTCTATGTAAACGTGAAGGGGAATAGAACGACTGTGCAGAAAACCTGCCACTGCTGACACTAGGTGGGTGAAGAAGAAAGGGGCCGTGGTCTGGCCGAACGGCATGACTCTGAATTGCCATACCCTGCCCTTGAACGCGAATCTCATGAATTTTCTGAATGGAGGGTGGATGAGAATGTGAAAGTAGGCGTCCTTGAGATCTATGGACGCTGTCCACATGCCTGGACTCAGACTGGCGATAATCTGAGATACCGTCTCCATCTTGAATTTTGGGGTGGATATATGCAGATTTAATCTCTTCAGATTGATGATTGGACGCCATCCACCTGATTTCTTGGGGACTAGAAATAGAGTTGAGTAGAATCCCGGGTCTACTCTCCAACATGGAACCTCTTCTATAGCCTTCTTCAACAGCATTGACTCCAATTTGTCTTCCAGGGCTCCCAACTTCTCCAGATTGGATGGACCTGGAGTCGATTTGGGCTGGTAAGATAGAGGAGGAGGCAGATCTATCCAAGACGGTGCATAACCCCAGCGGATTTGATCTAACAGCCAGGAGTCCTGCGCGAGGGCGTGCCAAGTCTCCCAGAACAGAGACAAGCGCCCTCCTACTGGCACGCTGGGAAGAAGGGATTGCACCGATAGATCCAAAGGTGGTAGAAGAGGAGGAAGGACTGGTAAATGAGAACGGGAAAGGCCTGCCCGGGCTGAGGCCACCCCTTCAAACCTGTCTAGGTTGAAAACCTCTAGAGGAGCGTCCTCTAGAACTAGACCTGGAACCGCGAGAGAAAAATTGACCCCTTCTCACCTGAGGAGGGGCTTGACGAACCTGGGCTCTAGGTCTATGTGAGGAAATGGATTTAAAACGATCCTCCTCCACAGATCTGGAATGGGAAGGAGAGGACCGATTAGAGTTCGTAAAAACCCTTGACGGATAAGCCCCATATTCATCCGGCCTAAGACTCTTCCTCCTGGGAGAGGAGGAGGGACTCTTCACCGCAGAAGTCTCTTTTTACTGACGGCCTCAAAATAGAAATCTGATCCCGCAGATCCTTAGCTGATCTAAGACGATCAGACTCCGCCCTAAGGATCGAGGTAGAATTCTGACCGAAAATATCTGATCCGAAAGGCGGAGCAGATATCAGGTTACTACTGAGGGAATCCGAAATATTCACTCAGCAAGCTTCCTTAACCTTCTCTTAGAGGTGATGAAACCTAGTGAACGGCAAACTGAATTCAACGAACCTCTTGACAGGTCAGCTAACGAACAAAATATCTCCGGAGGAATCTGACCCCCTTTCTCCTGAGTTTTGAGCATAGCCTCTGAAAGAAGGGCCAAAAAGTTTGCTGATTTCAACTGAGCCCGACAGACAGACTCCCATCTAAAAAGGTCTGACAAAGATTCTTCCTTAGCCGCTTCCTTCAGATGCGATGAAAGAACATCCCATGTCGGACCATTAAGAGATTGAGTAGAAGCCAATCTAATGTAATCATCTTTCGGAACCTGAACTGGAGCATCTACCTTGGGAGTAAGAGAAAAATCTTTCAGTTGGACATCGTTAATGTAAAAATCTAACATGTCTACTACCAAGTTATCTACCGGAAGAACAGAAGGAACATTAGCTGAAGAGTCTGAAGATGACAGCGCAGAACCAAACGACGGAGGATCAATCGAAAATTCATCCTGAAGAGGAAGAGATAGAGACGAAGCTATCCATTGATGAGCCCTAGACCAGTCATCTGGTGAGGCCCTCTCATGATAGAACCTCTTCAGATCCCTGGCCCTGACTGATCTTTGAGTAGCCTTGACAGAAAGGTGAGACGGAGAAGAAGAAGAAGGAGGACAGATGTCCGAATCTAGCGAAACAGAAGAATCAACGATCCTCAGAGAGGAAGGAGAAGCTAAAGCTCTAGAAGGAGCGTCCGAGAGTGTCCAATGTCAACGGAGACTGATAAGAAGAACCAACAACACGGGCCTCAGGCTGACTAGAACTGAAAAAATAAGGATCCAACTCACTAGCTGAAAATCTGGACAAAATTGAAAATCTAGCTGAAATAACAGATCGGTGAAGAGAGGGATCGCGGCTTACTGAAAACAAGGAAAAATCTAAGCCCGAATCAACTATCTGGAACTCTAATTCTGGAGACAGAACAACCGAAACAATAGGATCCAAATGATCAAACTCCGGAGAAGATGAAGAATAAGAAGGCAAAGTAGGAACAGACGGATCAGAAGAAGGTATGTGAGACACCGCAGAATAATTCTGATGAAGGGAAGCCGGAATATGAAGAAAACCTGGAGGCGGAGATATAGATGATGGATGAAAAAGAGAAGACGAATTTGAAACATGAGAAGACGAAAAATCCCTAGCAGACAAGCCAGATACAGACGAAGAGGACGGATGACTACTACTCTTCTGAGAACCTGCTTGAGAGAACAAGGAAGGAGATGAAGAACGAGAGAGAGAGAGAGATACTACCTCACGAAAGGAATGATGACCAAAATCCGACGCCGAAACAGACTGAGCACTAGAAGAACGATCAGAATAATGTCTATCAAAAACGGGAGGACCGGCGCGAAAATAACTAGAATCGGAATTAACAGACCCATTACTGGACTGGGAATCTGAGTTATTCGGAAGCTCATAACTTGATGCGCAAACAGAAGTTCCAGCCGGGACTGAAACACCGAGACCGGAAATAGAACGCTTCATATCTCCTAAGCCGGAAGTAGAAAAACTGTCACCAGAAGCGGAAACAGAAAACCCCGAAACGGAACCGGAAGTCGCTTGCAAGGACGGGTCAAAACGACCCGGACATGCATAAGTTGAACCGGAAGTGTCTACACCACCCCCGGAACCGGAATTAACCGAAACTGGCCCGGAAAAGGAGGATGTATGCAACAACGGATCCAACTGACTCGGATAAGCATAATTCCCACCGGAAGTAGCCACACTACTACCGGAAGAAGAGCCTGACAATCCGGACACTGAACGGTGCATAGACGGGTCCAACAGACCCGGATGCACATTCTTCCTACCGGAAGTAGCAGCACTACTACCGGAAGTGGAAGTCGACGAACTGGAAACGGAAGACGACATATGATGCACCGCCGGGTCCAACAGACCCGGAACTACATTCTTCCTCCCGGAACCGGAAACTCTATAGCCGGACACTGATGAACCGGAAACGGATGTTGACGCATAAGCCCTATTCTCATGAGTCACCGGATGTTCAGCCGGGCCAGAAACAATCACGGTGCTCATTTCCGGATGCCCGGTAAAACCAGAAGACATTCCGGACAGCAAACCCGCTTGCCCGGACAAGCCAGGAGCATAGACGGGTGCTTCTTTAGAGGCGATCGGCGATCTTACCACCTTCCTGGCAATCGGTATCACTGTGAAACGGACCTTAGCTTGAGGTGACAAATCGGAAGCTTCCGCCCCCAATACCACCGCTTGAGAATTAAGCTGGTCCTCAAGTCTAACATGGTCTTTGACCTGGCTCCTACCGGAGGATGCTTTACCAGGTTTCTTTCTTGTCTCGCCGGACTTTCCTTTGGGAGACTTGATTTGATGCCTTGATGTTAAGGAAACCGGCTTTCCCCACTTACGAGATCGAGACTGGGGGCTAAATTCGGAGTCTGACGACTCCTCTTTAGCGGCCTTAATAGCAGATGTAATACGCTCGTCTAAAGATTTCGTCAATACGTTTGCAAAGGATTCAAATCTGGCGAATAATGCCATAACCGGATCTGTGATAGAGGAGCTGCCCCTCTCCATTGTTGAAACCGACGTATTAATAGAGGTGGAAGCAGATGCTACTGCTTTAGGACCTTCAACAACGGAGGGAGAGCGACCTGAGGGCAACGCAGGCTTAACCACAAAGTCCTTGAAAAACGCTTTAGATACAACCAATGGCCAACCCTTGCACACTCCACACATTTTTAAAGGGGTGCAGGTGGTACACCTCAGGCAAACATGTCCCGCATAATCCTTAGCGTGAACCCGATCACACTTATTCGACGCACACTTTATTTTCTCAGAAGATAATGACACTTCCTATAAAAAATAAGAAATGATGCGAAATAAAGCAACTAGCTTTGAGAAAACCTGAGAAATCACAGAGGCTACCACTTGGGCGATTTTAATAAAGTGCCTGAGGAAAGAATCAGTAAAGATTCTGATTAATGTTTGAGAGCACTAGGACCTACGTTACTAGGAGTGGTACTGGCTATTATTATTATTACATGGCACTCTTGATGGTATATAATAGGCATGGTTACTCTAACCTCGAAAACGGGAGTAGTGACACGAAAACTGGTAACTCCAAACGTTAGAGTTACAAACACCTCTAAAACACCATGATATATAAGTTAAACATAACTTAGGAAGAATAGACTTCATGGTAGGCATTCCTGAGTCAACCTTGTGATAACTGGAAAGTTTCTAGTTAGCAAGCTAAAACTTTTATATCGATTTGATAGCTGACAGTACTGTATAGCCAGCAGAATATTTGAAAAGTGATTCAGTTTTCACAAGTGGGACCTACTGCGCATGCGCGAGCGTGTTTAGTGACAAGCGTCACCAAGGAGTGAGTACAGACTGGTGCCAGTCTATTGTAAGGCTAATGCAGGGGGTCCCTCTACCAGAAGCCTGGTGGAGGGTCTACATGATGGTATAGGCATTAGGGAGTGTATAGGCAAGAATAAAAACTTTATTCTGATAGCTAAATGCAGATATTTGATTTAGCAAGTAGTGATTGAACGGTAATGGATGTTTTTGTGGTGTAATAACAACTAGTATCACTTTAGCAATGGTGATAAACGTTGGTACATGTAGGTAAAGATTTATCAGATTCTGTAAGACTATTGTATTCCGCCTGTAGATTCATTAAATTCAATTAAAATCAACAATTTTGGAAAATTTGTTGACACATCTACTTAGACATTAGGAGTTATCTCCCTTGTCTCATATGACCAATAAAGCATTAACTCATTGAAAACAACAAATATACTGGCTTAACACATTAGCATCTCTAGCTAGCCATAAATGTTCAATTGCAGACTAAGAAAACACTATTTTAGAAAATTGACCACTGGAATGACTGGCTCAACAACCGAGGTCGAGCCAGTCATTGCAGTGGTACATTTTCAAATATAATCTTGGTCTGTAAATCGACATTTTCTCTGATAGTGGGCCGGATATGTAACAAATTTGAGGTAAGATGTTCCATTCTGGCAGAAAGCATGAAATTTGGCGTATAGGTGGTTTAAGGTATGCTGAACGTAATTAGATGCAGTGCCACGTGATTCTACCAAGGGAACCCATTCAAAATGGCGGATTCAAAATGGCCGCCTTCCCAGCAGAAAATCTGCATTACTCAAGTTCTAGATGGAGTAGAGGGCTGGAATTGATGTCAAATTAAGGGTTTCTTGGGTCACTGGTTATGATTTTACCCATTACAATACTCTAAATAGATAAACATGCTGAAAAATATATTATTATTATTATTATTATTATTATTATTGTTGTTGTTGCTGTTGTTGTTGTTGTTGTGGTCATGGTTGTCGTCGTCGTTGTAACATTTGTAAATTAGTAGTATTATTGCTAAACGTTTGTACACACATGTTCCGGGCGGAACATTTTAGAAACAAGTTTTCGCTACTCAAAACAATTGGTCTACACGTTTTCTCCAATAAAAGTAATTGTATGCCAGCCCCTCGCTTTACCCAAGCATTATTTCGTTGCGGATTTCCATATAATTATTGTAGTTTCCTAAACTCACACTGACTATTTAAATATATCAGGAGAATACATAGCTGCATAGCAATCACGCACACGCGTATTGTGCTCTGCTTATAGACAGAGACAATAGCGTATTATATTCTCGCATTCAAGTCAATATGTCAAAGAAAGTGAAATTGACATCTGATCCCACAGTGGATTTAGCACACACGAACTGGTCCCTGTGTGTTATTTGCCAGCAGTCCACAACGGAGCATCTCATAGATCCATGTAGTAACACAAATCGTGACAATGTGATTATGAGTTATAGGTCATTAGCTGATAACCTTGATAGGCTACAGCAACTCCATGCCCTTCCACCATACCTGGATCTATGTAGGTTGAATGATGGATCTGGAATTGCGGAGACGCTCATAGAAAACTGTGCTAGGTGAAACAAATCTTGTTGGCATCTCTGTAGCCGGACTCGGGTTGATCGCGCCGTGAAAAGAAATGCGAAATTAGAATCCGGCGAGGATCTCAGGTCACCAGTCAAATCTAGATTGAGGTATAATTTCACTATGCCAAGTATAAATGACCCCACTCAACCACTGTGACCAACCGATAGAGCATGACATTCATAGAGCCTCAACAGCAAAATTTGACCAAAACATACGCAAAATGGTGACAGGACTGAGAGATACTAAGCTTCTTGCTAAAATGTCATCTGGAGACATGACAGCATTGGATGCCATTTTCCACAAGACTAGTTTGACAAAACTATACACACGACATAGATCTCTTTCGAGAAGTAAATCTGATATTGCTGACGATATGAAAACTGACTCTGTTGCTCTTGCAGAGCTAATATCATACATGGAAGATAATCAAGCCTCTGAGCATCCTATTGGCAACATATTTAAGCTTTCTGATTTAACACGATTATACACTCGCCGTCTTGAACAACTTGGTAGTGCTATGCCAAGTAGGATTAACGTTACCAGGTTGAAGGAAAAGATCTTGTCGAAAATGCCAAATGTGGAGTCAAACAAGAGTAACTATGAAGTGATTCTCACATTCAAGAAAGACATAGGCGATGCTCTATTACTAGCCACCAAAAATGATTCTGATAGTGACGCAATTGCGTTTATGAGGGCAGCTCAAATAGTCCGCAAGGAGATTTTTCAGATTAAGTATGATTGCAAGGGTTCACTTGATGCTGACCAGTATGACAACTTACCTCAATCACTTGTTACTTTAGTTCAGATGATACTTGGCGGTACCAACATTCATAATCAAAATGAGAATTCCCAAACTATCAAAGGGGGAAGTGTCGTCATTGACCCAGCTCATCTTTAATGCCATTAAAAGAGCGTGTAAAAGCAGTATGGGAACTCGCCATAATCCTGATCGTGAAACAGCATTGCCACACTACCTAGGCCTACTAATTCATTCCAAAACGCGAAAGCGGGAGCTTGTGGATAAACTCTTCAGACATGGACTTTCAGTATCCTACATGTGAGGAAAACGTGCTGATGAGGTCAGAGCATGACATCTCACAACTCGCGTCATGCATGCAAGATGAAGCAGATTGTAGAATGTTGCTCCACGCCTTCCATGCATATCACCAAGGTTATTGAACAATAATGATTCATGCTACAGATACAGACGTCGTAGTCCTAGCCATACAGACATTAAACTTTCTTCATGGGTGTGATCTCTGGGTCGCATTTGGCCATGGGAAGACCTTCCGCTATGTATCAGCTCATAGCATTGCAATAGTTTTGGGTGCAGAAGCATCACAAGGACTGCTATTTATGCATGCTTTCTCTGGGTGTGACACTGTGTCTGCATTTTGTGGGACTGGCAAGAAGACAGCATGGGAAGTTTGGAGGACTTCAGATCGATTCAAGTCAATATTTAGGAGACTGTCTGATGCCCCAGCGTCTCTGTGTGACAATGACATGGAAACGCTGGAGAGGGTTGTCGTACTACTGTACAAACGCACATCACCATTGTCAAAGGTTAATGAGGCACGAAAACGGCTTTTCGCATTTGGCAACAGGCAGCTAGAAAACATTCCTCCGACCAGTGCAGCTCTGCTGCAACACACCAAACATGCTGCATTCCAGGCAGGTCATCTTTGGGGCCAATCACTCCATGCAAATGCAAAAACGTCATCGCCAGCTGACTGGGGTTGGGTCAGAGATGGAGACACTTGGTCACCGCAATGGAGTTTGCTTGCAGACGCATCTAAGGCATGCCGGGAACTCGTGAAATGTGCTTGCAAAAGTAATTGCACTGACAGAAGCAAATGCTATAAATCCAACTTACCTTGTACACAGTTGTGCTCATGCGGTGCACAGTGCGTGTGCCATCTGTGAATCATGATTCAACAATCAACAGCATCATGTATAGCCTTGCATACTCTAATAGGATAATTGAACGTATCTATAATGACCATTACTTGGTTCGATATTAAGATGTCAAGTAATTTAAACTATTTCTAGATGCTATATTGCTTTTGTTCTCAAGAGATCTTAAAGAGCCACCGTCTTTTGACATCAAACACAGGTGGTCACTATGGAAGGATTGATATTTACATATTTAGATTATTGTAGTGAGTAAAATTATAACGATTGACCCATGAAACCCCTAATTTGACATTAATCTCATCTATCTACTCCATCTAGAGCTTGAGTAATGCAAATTTTCCGCTGGGAAGGCAGCCATTTTAAATCTGCCATTTTGAATGGGGGCCGTTGGTAGAATCACGTGGCACCGCATCTAATTATGATCAGGATACCTTAAACCACCTATATGCCAAATTTCATGCTTTCTGCCAGAATGGAACATCTTTTTCACATATCTGCCCTACTATGAAGATTGAAATTCTTTTCGACTTACCCGATACATGTGATATGTATCCTGCTCTGTCTATGATGGACGAATGAGGGTGTAAGTCTGGAAACGCTGAATATTCAACTATTCACTTGAACTTATAGCTATTAAACCTAGATTTCATTCTAATATACATGTTTAAATAGCAGATATTTACCAGATACTGTGCCAAAACTGTTAATATGTTGATTACTTTGAGAACAATCTGAATGAACATAGTTGGCCCAGCAGGCAGCAACAACTATTAGTGAGTTTTACAAAAAATTTTCCGAAAATATTAAATACGTTTCATAATTAGCTGTAAATTTAAACCAAGTTTTAAAATATTAAATAGGTTAATAAATAGGTAACTATCCATGGGAAACATATTATATATAACATATTAACCTTTAACACTCATATCAGCCAAAAACGGCTTCTGCAGTGGTCTTGATAAATGTACATTTGCATACCAAGACTATTTTTGAAAGTTTACCACTGGAATGACTGGCTCGATAACCGAGCCAGTCATTCTAGTGGTAAATTTTCAAAAACAGTCTTCTCTTGGTCTGAAATGGACATTTTATATGAGAAAATTGAAATTTTCCTGAATAAATTCGAGGGTTAAAGGCATTCAATATCTAACATCCACCAGTCATAGTAGCATATACAAATTTAGCTTTTAATGATGGCTTGTTTGGTGATAGGACAGGTAGCTGTGGTGCATACGAGATGACACAGGTACTCGTACAATAGGTGATACTAAAGATGTTCCGCTTTGCAAACTAAATAGAATGATAGCTTGTTTACTGTATGTTCTATATAATATCAAACTGTTCAAAACGGTCAAATTTGGTCAAGAAAGGCAAAATATATCTGCTTATTGAATGACCATTTGGAGATCAAGAGAACAATTTTTGAAATTTTAGCACTCTGGCTCAATAAACCGTGCTTTATGGCAGTAATAAAATTTGTAAGATATTCTTCTCTTGGCCTGCAAACGGACATTAACCCTTTAATACTCATGCGGGCCAAAAACGGATCCTGTAGTTCTCTTCAGAAATGTCCATTTGCTGTCGAAGAAGACTATATTTAAAAAATTTACCACTGGAATGACTGATTCGATAACCGAGCCAGTCATTCTAGTGGTAAATTTTCAAAAACTAGTCTTCTCTTGGTCTGAAAATTTACATTTTCTATGAGGAAATTGAAACAATCTTGAACAAAGTTCAGGGTTAAAGGGTTAACATCTTGCTTTTCTTGACCATTAACAGACTATTAACCCTTTGACCCTCACATCAGCCAAAAACAGCTTCTACAATGGTCTTGAGAAATGCTCATTTGCATAGCAAGAAAATACTATTTTTGAAATTTTACGACTGGAATGACTGGCTCAATAACCGAGCCAGTCATTCCAGTGGTAAATTTCCAAAAAATAGTCTTCTCTTGGTCTGAAAAATTGAGGAAATTGAAACATTCTAGCTTAACATCCTGATTTTCTTTCACGACCATTATTAAATTCTATGCCTCTCACCTGAATTGGGAGGTGTCACGCTGACTTGAGATGATGCTCTCTCTGCAAATGACTGTAATCACACTACCTAACAATTAATCACTCACTGACCATCCCCTACCTCATTACTAATTGACCAACATGTCAATATATATATGAAGGTCATCCATAAGCAATAATTAATAATTAATTCATCCCAGCAGGTCAATCAGCAGCGTCTCCATATATGGCAATTAATTCGTCGAAACATACAGGTGAGTTTTAAAAATATTTGTACTATATATATATATATATATGATGATTTTTTATGAATTTGACTGTAACCTGTTGCTGTTATAGGCAACAATAACATTCATTCAGGCAAATCATTTTCAAAAATATCTAATAGGGTTGATAGTTTGTTGCGTGAAAGCCCTGCTCTGAAAGACTCCAGGTAGAAACAGGTCAATTAAGATAATGTCATCAATCAAGCAGAACCAGTGACATGTCACAATGTTTGAACAAATACCTGGTGCATACCTGGACAGTACCTAAACAAGAATAATTGCCATAATACACACAGCAACCAGGTCTATTATTAACATGTTCATGGTCACTACAGCGGCTAAGACCGGCCGTTTGTAGTCGGCTTGATAAATGTCAATTTACAAGCCAAGAAACAGATATTTTTGAAAATTCACCACTGGAATGACTGGCTCGTTCAACGAGCCAGTCATTCCAGTGGTAAATTTTACAAAATAGCCTACTCTTGGTCTGCGAATGGACAGTTATTGAGCGAAAATTTCTGGGCAAACCTTTACCATTAAAGGGTTAAAATCAAATAACTAGTGAAAATAACTAATGCAGATTGAACTAGAGGGCATAATAATTAATTCAATGGTCAACATTGGACAAGAAGAGCAAGTCACTGCTTAGTCATGCAGTGATCAGATGTAGGCCCCGTGAATTTTTTTTTAAATTTACAAAATACAGGCCTCTCAAGCATCGCAGTAGCTGAAATAAACAATCATAACTTTGATAACACAATCACCATTCACCTTTTCATGGTCAAGATTAGTCAAGAAAAATGATACATTTGCTTATTTAATGTCAATTTACTGACCAAGAGAAGCGCATTTTTGTAAGTTTACCACTGGAGTGCTTGGCCCGGTTATCAAGCCAGGCATTCGTGGTGAACTAAAAAAGGTTTTCTCTTGGCCTGCATATTGACATTCCGCAAGACCAATACAGGTCAGTTTTTGGCAGGTATGACCACTAAAGTTTTTAAAATAAGTATGAACAACCGATATTATTTGAACGGACAGTGTTGAATATTATTGATGGTATAAGTCGCACAAACGACAACACACAATGTAATGATTAGGCAATTGTTCTTGAAACGTCATGACCTCAAACTCCATCCACATCCTTCACACAAAATGAGTTCACGAGAAAATTGCAATTAGTAACATGATTTTCGCTCATTAAGGATGATGTACCCATTCAATCGATCAATGTTATTTTTGTAAGCGCATACAATTGCAATTACGACAATTGATGGAGTAACATGAGAACCACATATTGCATTGTGCACAGGTATAGCTACCAGGGCCGATCTACCCGTTCGCTAACTAGCCAAATGCTAGTAAAATTGAGATCTGGCTAATAAAGTGCAGGATTGGTGAAATATGTGGCTAATGATTAAAATTGTATTATTTAGATACATAATTTCTAAGTAGAAAATTATTACCATTAACTTCTTAGAACTTTAAGATTAATATTTATGTAACTAGTAATTAATTTATGTTTTATTGTGACAAAATAAACACTGAAATCCTAATATCGCAGATAAAAAGCTCCCATATACACCAGCTGTTGAATATTTTGAAACTAATTTGGCTGGAAGCTGTTGCTGCCTTAGGCAGCAACAGTTTCCAGGCAAATTAGTTTCAAAATATTCAACATAATCTTGTATCTAGTATGTAGCGTTCATTTGAAAGGGCTACCCAGTGGTGATGGATCGTGTACACATTGGAAAACACTGGCTACAATAGTTAAGATTTGGATAAGAAAAAGGGTAGTTGGATAATCTATTAACTAATAATTTGTGAAAGCCAAGTCTGTCCCTGGCTTTGCTAACCTTATATATATATATATATATATATATATATATATATGTGTTTTAGTGCCAAATTTTGGTCCTTCATCAGGTGGTTACATGTGGCAGGTTCGACTATATATATATATATATATTATATATACATGTATGGTCTACTGCTGCAACACTGCATCCCATGACCCCGTGACAACTGGTCTAGAAGTTCAGCAGACTACTTCTGCAACACTGCATTCCATGACCCCGTGACAACTGGTCTAGAAATTTAGCAGACTACTGCTGCAACACTGCATCCCATGAACCCGGGACAACTGGTCTAGAAATTCAGCAGACTACTTCTGCAACACTGCATACCATGACCCCGGGACAACTGGTCTAGAAGTTCAGCATACTACTGCTGCAACACTGCATCCCATGACCCCGGGACAACTGGTCTAGAAATTCAGCATACTACTACTGCTGCAACACTGCACCCCATGACCCTGGAACAGCTGGTCTAGAAATTCAGCATACTACTGCTGCAACACTGCACCCCATGACCCCGGAACAGCTTGTCTAGAAGTTCAGCAGACTACTGCTACAACACTGCATCCCATGAACCCGGGACAACTGGTCTAGAAGTTCAGCATACCACTTCTGCAACACTGCATCCCATGACCCCGGGACAACTGGTCTAGAAGTTCAGCAGACCACTGCTACAACACTGCACCCCATGAACCCGGGACAATTGGTCTAGAAATTGAGCAGACTACTGCTGCAACACTGCATCCCATGAACCCGGGACAACTGGTCTAGAAATTCAGCAGACTACTTCTGCAACACTGCATCCCATGACCCCGGGACAACTGGTCTAGAAGTTCAGCAGACTACTGCTACAACACTGCATCCCATGAACCTGGGACAACTGGTCTAGAAATTCAGCAGACTACTTCTGCGGACCTAGTCCACACTATGAAGTTTCATAGCGATCCGATAAATGGGAACAGAGTTATCATCCGGAAACCAATTTTCAAGATGGTGGCTGGTGGCCATCTTGAATTTCGGATCATTGTGAATTTCGATAGGTTTCTTCTCCACACCTAGTCCAACCACCCTATGAAGTTCCAAAGCGATCCGATAAACGGTAATGGAGTTATCATCTGGAAACCGATTTTCAAGATGGCCACTGGCAGTTGGCGGCCATCTTGAATTCTGGAACATTGAGTTTCGATAGGTTTCTCCACCACCCCCCCCCCCCTCCACCTAGTCCAACCACCCTATGAAGTTTCAGAGTGATCCGATAAACAGTAATAGAGTTATCATCCGGAATCCAATTTTCAAGATGGTCGCCAGTAGCTGGTGGCCATCTTGGATTTCGGATCATCATCGATTTTGATGTTTCTTCCCCAGGACCCAGTCAAGCCACCTTATGACGTTTCAAAGTGATCCGACAAACGGTTAAGGAGTTATCATCCGGGAACCACTCTACCACCCGCCTGACCGCCCACCCTGACGGATGGCACCATTACATAATACCCCGCCGAAAGGGGTATAAAAACTATTGGTTTGACTACACCACATGTTGTGGTCTCATTAACAATGCATAATATAAATGTCAAAATGAAAATTTGCCCCATTGCCACTTCTATAATGCCAGCAATCAACAGATGGACATAGTCACCAAGTTTGGGTTGTAAATTTCCAATATTTCCATTACAACAATCCTCTAATACACATGTATTTTATTTATAACTCTGACAGGTGAACAAATCATGCCGTATCTGACTTTACAAATTAGACATGCTGTTTTGTTACATTGATTATGTCCATCCCATGTGTTAAAAGCCCTGTATGCTAAGAGAAATATATTAAGATATTATATCCTAACAAGTGCTTTGAAAATTGATGTTTTCCCATTGGACGTCATCATGTGGTGAAATGATGATATGCTTAAAATACCTCATAAGCATTACATGTAAGGAAACGTCATATGTCATAGGCAGCCATATAATTAATGTCTACAATATATATATATATATATATATATATATATATATATATATATATACACCTGTGCAAAAGTTAAGCACCACCCTATTTTTACGCACATGCGAGGGTATATTCATGTGCTATGAAGAAAGCAATAGCATAAACATTTATGTACCCATCCATCTTAGTGCAAGAGGTAATAATGCAACTAGAGGAATGCTGATTATGATGGTGGGGAAACACTGTATGTTTTTGTTTGAACTTGAAAACGAGGCCTGAATATGGTTACGTTGACACAACTGACAACTATTGCCCTACAGTTGACACACGTGGCTAGATTGTCATTAATGGAGTCTGAAAACGAAGTTTAACATCTGTGCACGAGTTTGAGACTGTCATTATTAATACCGGGTATATCCACCTTGTGCCTGGATGACGGCCTGGACACGACGTCTCATGCTGGTCACCAACCGACTGATACGCCATTGTGGTATTCGTTGCCATTCAAGATGGAGTGCGTCTGTTAATTCCTGTAGGTTCTGCACAGGAGGATCCCTCCTTCTCACCATGTTTCCCAGAATGTCCCAGATATGCTCAATAGGGTTCATGTCAGGGCTCCTTGCTGGCCATGGTAGGGTTTCGATGGCATTCTGGCAGAGGTATTCATGCACAGCTCTAGCACGATGTGGTCGGGCGTTGTCATCCATGAATATAGGGTGGGTTCCAGGTGCATGATTTACAAAATGAGGGACCACAACTCTATCCAGTATGGAATCTTGATATCTTTGTCCATTTAGTGTTCCAGGTACAGTCAACAGATCCAGCTTACAATCAAATGAGATGCACCCCCATATCATAACGGAACCTCCACCAAATAGAACTTCTTCCATGATGTTACGTTGGTCGTACGCCGTGCGTCTGGACCTCCATACACGAGTTCGACCATCTGTGGCATGAAGCAGGAACCGACTTTCATCGGACCAGTGTACCCGTCTCCAGGATCTCATGTTCCAGTGTCTTCTTTCGTTGGAGCACCTCAGACACTCCTCTTTGTGGTGTGCAGTGAGGAGAGGACGTCTGACAGGTCTCCTAGCTTTCATGCCAGCAGCATACAGTCTCCTTTTGACGGTAGACATTGACACTCTATTGCGCGTTTCCCATTGCTGGCTGAGCACTCTGCTGTTGGTGAATGGAGATCTCCTAACAAGGCGTACTAGGGCTCGATCATCACGGGCAGTAGTCTTCTTCGGTCTTCCAGATCTAGGCCTGTCCTTCACCTCGTTAGTTTGCCTATGTTTTGCAATCAAACGACTGATTACAGTATGGTTAATGTTCAGCTGTCTGCCAATCTCTCTGCATGACATACCAGTGGTATGCATGCCTATGATTTGCCATTTCACACGATCACTTAACCTTCGTCTTGCCATAGCGGTTCACAATCAAGAGCTAATTCTCTCTGTACAAATAAACCACGGTCATGAACACAAAATTCCTAATCTTGTCGCCTAAATCTGTATGTAATGTTCTACACCTCAAACTGGACTTTTACATAACTGAACACGTGTGCTGTTTCCCGCCACGCACGGACATCAAGCGGCGTGAAGTCATGCATGCATGTGCATTTCGTACTTGGAATTATGTCAGCTAACGCGGGGACAAAAAGTATGGCAGCCTAGTTGTACCATCATGTTTCTACGTTCTATTGTTTTTGCTGGTGCTTAACTTTTGCACAGGTGTATATATATATATATTGCATTAAAACGCCCACTTTAAACCAAAATCTTGGACCTATAAAGGTGAATCCTCGAAAAGGTGTCTACACATCATAAAGAAGCTACTTGTTAAGTTTCATAAAATTATTTTAAAGCGATTCCATATATGATATGCCGTTTACCAGAATATTGACAAAAATCATGAGTTTTTGCATTAAAAAGTAAATTTTCACCCAAAATCTTGGATCTATAAAGGTGAATTCTTCAAAAGGCACATCTGTGTATCATAACTGAGGTATACATCAATTTTCATTAAAATATCCGAAGCGGTTCTGTATGATATGCTGTTTACGAGGAAAGTGACAGAAATCACTAGTTTTTTGCATTAAAAAGCCCATTTTCACCCAAAATACTGAACCTATAAAGATGAATCCTTCAAAAGGCACATCTAGCCATCATAAATAAGCCAGTTGGCAAGTTTCATTAAATTATTTTAAGCAATTCTGTATGATATGGTGTTTACGAGGAAATTGACAAAAATTATGTTTTTGCATTAAAAAACTATTTTCAACCAAAATATTGGACCTATAAGGTGAATTCTTCAAAAGGCACATCTGCGCATCATAACTGAGGCATACACCAAGCTTCATTAAAATATCTGAAGCGGTTATGTATGATATGCTGTTTACGAGATACTGTAGACGAACAGACGCAGCGATTACTATAGGGCTTCTGCACCCTAATAGAGCTGAAAATGATCCATCACATCTTCATGGTGTATTCAAATGGATATCACTGTCAAGATAGCCATCATTGACCAGCAAACATATTGGATTTTGGATCATCGCCAACTTCACAAGCCTTCATCTCCAGAGCCAAGTGCAATTGACATAAACAATTTATAGGTAATCCGACAAATCCGAGTACTCATTATTCGAAAACCCATTTCCAACGTGATGATGATAAGATAATGTTATACTCTGCGCCATGCACAATACTTGATCCGAGTGCACGATACAATGTGTGTCCAGCTCATTGTAAGAACTTAATCGACGATTATCAAGTACTTAAAAGTTATTGTAATGCTATGTGGTGTGTTCAGAGCTGGCCAGCGAGTTTGGTTTAAAATAGTTAAACATATTAGTCTGTGTTGTAAATACATGTATACCATATATTAATTGTTGAATGTATGGATGAAAGAGGATCATAACGGATTCAAGAAAGTATGTTCATGATGTTCATGACTTTAAAAGGGATGCTAATTTCATCGCCAGTGTTGTATTGCACCGACAGATTATGATTTATGGATTCCATATCATTCATATCCTGTCACATTCCCATATCTGTATCACTATTACCTGCTTTGTAATATGGTGTAAATGTGGAACAGTGAGCCCCACCATTTTGTCTCCTCAAGCGATAGTGCGTGATGTCATCTAAGTGTCAATGCATTACTTTCTTTATTATGTAATAGTCATCCCGTCGAATATTTTGAAACTAATTAGTTTCAAAATATTCAACAGCTTACCTGTATGTTTGCTTTTATACCACATTGTCAAACTATAGCTGGCGCCTCTATGAGCGAGAGCGTATACTGAGGCAGACGTGCAAGGTTTTTTCTAATTGGTTGAAAAGGAAATCATGACAGCCATCATAGGCTGTAGAAATCTATCAACATTTAGCTATTAAAGCCAGTCTATCTTTCGTTGTCGTCATGATAAAAATCTAAAAATGTCATGGATGACCTATGGATCGCAAATTCTATCACATGAATTGTTAGTATAAGATAGGGTGAGATTTCCTTTTAACACACATAGATAGATATACAAAGTTATGTAAGAGTCAGTGTTGTAAAATTTGCAAATTGAATCTCTTCTATTAAAGGAATCATTTCTGACAGAATTCTATTGCATGTACCATCATCATTCAGAAAAGATACAGTATATTTAGTGTATCACGATGGCATAAAAGTCGAAGAAAAAGGAATTGATAGTCTGGTATTTTAACATAAAAACAACAAAACCTCTATATATCAAGTTTGGTTACCACAGACCTGCTAGTTCAATTCATTTTACTTTGACAATGTGAGATAAATATCGATGGATAGTTCATGTATAGAATAGTATAATGACAATTATTTGTGTCAGTTGTTTTTAGAACCGTTTTTAAAGCGGTTTAATTATATTCTAGCTTAATACAAACCTGAATCATTTACTGGTTCTGCACGGCGAAATAAATTCCACAAGCTGATGCTACCGGTAGTCATTATTCGCAACAAATTATTACTATAAAACTACCATAAATTTGCAGTTATAAATATATATGTGCCATAGAAATCCAATAACTTGTTCTGCTATCTAAATAGAATATCTATTAGAAATCGACCAGAATTACTATCGAAATGGTACCGTAGAGAATTACGTAAATTAATGTATGAAAAAGCATGTTCCTATACTAGTTATTAATGTGAACGGTGTGATGGATATTAGCACAAGTGATGGGAAAAATATTATTCTGAAGAACTCGTGAATGGAACATGATATTTTTGAACCAGGCTAATTATACTAACCAGAACACACACTGATCAATAGAATGTTATTCTCTGTTGTATGAATTTAACTCTTTCATGGCGAAGCCTGCCAAAACCAGCATCTGCAGTAATCTTGAGGATAGCCCATTTGCAGGTCAAGAGAACGCTATTTTTGAAAAATTACCACTGGAATGACTGGCTCAATAACCGAGCCAGTAATTTCAATGGCAAATTTTCAAAAATAGTCTTCTTTGGCCTGCGAATGAACATTTAATAAGCAAATATTTAGATTTTCTTTGCCAAATTTAGCGATTCAAGGGTTAACAGGGTCTGGTGATATTTAATTCCATTTTGTGTTATTATAATCAGGTTCATTTTGACGAAGTAAAAATAAAATAAAAAACATCTTTTTAGTTGTGACTCACAACTGCAATCGATCTTTCCAGTCTTAGTTATGCCACGCCCATCTCTAGCCAAGCTCCACCCACACCTCGCTCGTGTTGGGATCAATAGCTCACTGCACTCTCTGAATCTCAATTTCCAGAAAACTATGCAGGTTAGCTGTTGAATATTTTGAAACTAATTTGACTGGGTGCTGTTGCGACCTATGGCAGCAACAACGCCCATTCAAATTAGTCTGAAAATATTGAACAGCATCTTTATTAAATAGCAAAGACATACAATTCGTACAACAACTGTCGGACTATTAAGTGTTTAAAGGGAAATTCCAGTGAAAATAAGGAATAAGTCAACTAAAAATATACTATAATCCGAAATAGTTGCCGTAAAAAAATATAAAATACACTTCCATTGCCGAGAAACAATAAAATGAATATGCCCAAAACGCTCGAAAACGTGACTCCTGGGCGCATCCATTTTCTCGCAACGAGAGCGAGAACCCCGCGAGATTATGACGTCAACGACACACCAGCAAAATATCGCCAGCGCTTTTAGATTTACCTGTTTACTTCGCGTTATGACGGCCGAATATTAATTAACCCTTTAATGACCAAATTCTGTCAGGAAAATCAGAATATTTCCTTATTGAATGGCCATTTGCAGGCCAAGCGAAGACTATTTTTGAAAATTGACCACTGGAATGGCTGGTTCGGTTACTGAGACAGTTGTTTTAGTTGTAAATTCTCAAAATAGCCTTCTTTTGACCTGCGTCCTCAACTTGACGATTGCAGAGGCCAGTGCTGGCGTGAAATGGTTAAATCGCATCATGTCCGCATGTCAAGCATGGGCTTGCAGTAATAGAAACGATCATGGAAAGGGTACGGAAATTCACATTTTCAGATACCGATCCACAGAAGCATCCGCATGAAAAGGGGCTAACTGAAAGATGGCTTCATAACATCGGCACTGGATGGATATCTTCCACATTTAAATTTGGAAGACACAAGTTTAGAGCATATAGTTTGTATAATTTTAAAATAATGTGTCATGCATTTCAAAACAAAAGGCGCGGTACTTAATTTTAATATAACAGAATCAAACTCGACAATTAACGTCGTATTTGCTTGCATCAATTGTAAAACGGGATTTGCAAACCAAAATGAAACGATGTCGCTGATTGCCCGGTCGGTCAATTATAGGCAACCGCTTAGCGGCTTACCTCATAGACGATAGTAGGTGATACCTAGTAAATAATGACAAGTGTACGCTAGGCATAATTAGTAATTTAGTGCTTTCACACTATTGAAATCCAGCGTTATTAATCATTTACAACGTTTACTCTAATATTCTGAATTAAATTTTCCTGGAATTATGTTGCAGTAGCTTCCAAACTAATTAGTTTCACACAATAGGCCTATGCAGGGTAAATTTTAAGCTTTCTGCATTTCGTTCCTTGAAAGGGTTAACTAACTGATCCCAAAATTTTAAATGTTGACCCATAATTACTGCCTGTTGAATATTTTGAAACTGGAATTTGACTGGAAGCAGAAGTTGCAATAGCAACAGCTTTCAGAGAAATTACATTCAACATTTATTGAACTAACATATTTTCAAGAATTTGTTGTGGCTGGTTGATCGCAAACACGCTCCTGGCATAACCCTTCAATGTTTTTTAAAAATAGAAATTGCCCATAGGAAAACAATTTTTGGCAATTTAGCACTACAATGACTGGCGCGATCATCGGGACACTAATTGCACTTTAATTTCCTCCAAACACTGTGGCAAAGTGTCAGTTGTTTAGCCAGTACGCTAATTATGCACGAGATGCAAGATTTACCTCCCCTGGTTACGGCTATCCTCGATCGGGCAGACAGAGTAGGTGTGTCGGTGACGTCAGCTGCTTGTCCAAAATGGCGCCTCTATCTACTGGTTCCTTTAGCAATTTAAATTGAGGATATCTTTTTTATTTGTTGGCATAAAATTGTGCTCTTGGTCTCAAATTAATGCGGAAAATTAGCACTTTACGTCAGATGCATAAAATCCCCCAGTGGAATATCCCTTTAAGACAGACTAAATCTAGTCATTCATACTGTAATTAATTGATTTTGAGGTCATCCTACACTTTATGAAAAACCAATACTATGAGTGATTTGATTGTACATGTACCTTCATTGTATTTATAAACTATCTATATAAATGTATATTACTAACTCATAAAACTATACGCTATATTTGGCAAGTGGAGCAGACACCTCAATAATCCACCCAGATTTGGTTTGTGCTCATCGCGCTGGTGCCAGATAGATGATGAGATATAGGCACCGATAAGTTCAGACTCTCCGTGTCCATATATGAGAGTCACTTTGGTGGGAGCACAAGCCAAATTAATACGTTCAATCGTACATCATCCCCATCACTCTTGGCTTGTTAGCCGAGACTGTTCAAGTGGAGTCGCGAAGGAACAGTAAGGCACTAACATACCTAGGCACATGTGTCCAAGCGGTGGGGCATGATAGCCTTACTGCCTATTGAAATTTGCAAAATTACTTGTTGGTTTGCAAAAATTTAATGCTGAAAAGCCTACTGCCTAGTGAAATTTTGGAAATTAATTATTAAATTGCAAAAATATAATGATGAAATGCCTACACATAACGTTAGTTGATTATGACGTCATATGATGGATGGATAAACCGGAACATCCATTAGTCGGTTTGTCACCTTTTATACAATTTTTGACATTTCGAACAAAGCATCCTGTACCTATAATATTTGAAACAGTTTTACTATAAGCCATTACCGCATAAAGTTATTCAAATTGTTTCAAAAGAACAGTTTAACCAGGCAAAAATAAAAAACTGTTTCGTTTCCTGTAAACCTCACGGGTGAAACTTTTTGGGGGTTTTCACCCGACCGGGAATAAAAAAAAAAATGTTCTACCCAGCATAAATGTTAAAACATGCATACATTTGTAAAACTATACAAATTACAATATTTTTAATGCCATTTGTATGCGAATCCCTTTTGCTAATTGTGACATGAAAAACATAACAAATTTGGCAATTATAACCATATTTAATAGACATCTAGTCAAATATCTGAAAAACAAATATTTATTACCTTTTTAAAATAAATTAATAATTGAAAAAGTCTCCCCACCCGGTTTGCAAGAAACAAAATCTTTTTCATCTAAATTTCCACTTTGTTAAATAAAATAAAATCTTAAAACTCTTTGATCGATGAATTCCACTTATCTCAATTTCATGACAATACCACAGGAAATGTAATGTTGAATATTTTGAAATTAATATGAGTGGAAGCCGTTGCTGCCTTAGGGAGTTGTCAGGGAGTTGTCGATGAATGGGTTAATGAATGTCCCTTTGCAGATAATAGGACACACAGTGGCTAATTCAAAAAATAGTTTTTTCTTACTCAGAAAATGGACATTCCTGAAGAGCATTGCGGAGTCTGGCTTTGCTATTAAGCCGCTAATGGTTATGCCGGCCAAAACCAGGCCATTGTGGTCTTGTGAAATGGCCATCTACAGGCCAAGACAATAGAATTTTTTTTTAATTATCACTGGAATGACTGGCTCGATAGACGAGCCAGGGGTTAATTCTCTCATTTATATTATTGTAATACCTGCATTTAATCAACATGTTGTATGGTGGAATGAACTAGGCTACACAAAAAATCAATAGACATTTGGCGGAATTATTCCAGCTGTCGCCCGGTAGATAAATAACACAAGATACGGTGTATAGAAAACTATGTCATTTTATGCTATAATGACGATGAGTCAATGGTTTAACTCATTAATTACATCATTCACTCGACGCATACAACCATACTTCAAACCCAGAATATCATTCTGAGGCCGCAAAACGAGTTTTGGAAATTCATTGGACATTTTATTGTGATTGGCCGATCTTTTTAAAGAGGAAATCATATGAAGGCGTTTGCAACAAAATCTAACATAAAAGCAAAATACAATTATAGCATGCCAGTTAAACCCGTTTATAAAGACCACCCTGGGGTTCAGATAAAGTTGTCTTTAACAGGTGGCCTTTATACTGTAACATTAAGTCCAATTGTGAGTGTAAGCCGGCCTTTATATAGAAATGGCCTTTATATAGAGGTGGCCTTTATATAGAGGTGGCCTTTATACAGATATGAACTTTATAGAAAGGTTTGAATATCTTTTCATTTTTAGTCATGTTAGTCGTGATTCACAACTGAGCATAAGTCTGTCTGACTGTACATTTTTTGACATTTTTACAAAGCCGATCATGTCGAAACAATAGCGTATCACAATTGTTCTTCACGTTTGCCATTTGGCAGACTGGTCCACTATTATTACAATCACAAGTGTGCGTGTGTGCGTGCGATAAATGAGCCAGTCATTCCAGCGGTAAATTTTCAAAATCAATCACATCTTGGTCTGCGAACGGACATTTTCTATGAGAAAATTAAAATTTTCTGGAATAAATATGAGTGTTGAATGGTTAAATACGATACTTGGTGGTCCACTGCTATACATACACTATTGAAGCGCAACAACTTTCTACAACATCAATTCTTCTCACTATTAACATTTTGATATCACTGCAATAACTATTACAAGTAAAGTTGCCATGGAAATGCATTTGGGGGTAAACATGTGTGAACCATTATTACAAGGACAAATTTGTCCAATACCCACATTGTTGATATATTTCTGTTGGGCCACTGTAAGGTCAAGTGTCTATTTTGCTGAAAGCTGTTGCGCTTTAGTTTTTTACCGCAAAATTGGTATACGTCTTCGTGACCCCAGACACACATCAACCCAAGTTTGGAAAAGATTACACCCGTAGAACAAGAGTTATTGAAGAATGTGTAAAATGTTTATTTTGTAAACTGTTGCTAAAAGCTGCTGCTGTTGCATTTTAGACCACAAAATTGGCATATATGCTCGGGATCACGTGGACAAGTTTACACCCAAGTTTGGAGAGGATTGCCCAAGTAGAACCAGCATTATTGAAGAATGCGTAAGAATGTCTATTTTGAAAACTGTTGCTAAAAGCTGGTGCGTTTTTTTTAGACCCCAAAATTGGCATATCTGTTTGGGACCCCAAGGGCGCGCTTCACTCCAAATTTAATCAGCATAATCAGCTATTAAAAGATTTCTTAACCAACCTTTAACACTCATATCAGCCAAAAACGGCTTCTGTAGTGGTCTTGAGAAATGTCCATTTGCAGATCAAGAAGACTATTTTTGAAAATTTACCACTGGAGTGAGTGGCTTGATAACCGAGCCACTCAATTCCAACTGTAAATTTTCAAAAATAGTCTTCTCTTGATCTGCAAATGGACATTCTCTATGAGAAAATTGGAATTTTCTTGAATAAATTTGAGTGTTAAAGGGTTAAGAATGACAAGAACAAGTGCTCCAATAACCAGCAATCCGTGCTTACATTAACCCTGCCATTTAGCGACACTGGTCAAAATGCTTGGTAAAAATTGCAACTTTAAGGAATCTATTCTTTTATCCACATCGCTAGACACCAGGATTGTAGAACTTGTTGTTGTTGTTGTTACGACATCTTAATAACTATGGTTCTATTGGGAGGATTTTCTTCAAGCTTGCTTACCTGTGGGGTGCATGCTTACCTGTGGGGTCCCAAAGACGTCTGCCAATTTTGGTGTCAAAATCTAATATGCAACAGCAACACCTTTCAGCAACATTGGTTATAAAATAGACATTTTTCAACAAGGCTGGTTCTACTGAAGGATCTTCTCCAAACTTTGCCGGAAGCTTGCCCACGGAGTCCCAAAGACATATGCCAATTTTTTGGTTAAAATCTAAAACTCAACAACAACAGCTTTCAGCAGTAATTTTGTCAAAATAGACATTTTTCAAATAATGCCGTTTCTACTGGAGGGATCTTTTCCAAGCTTTGGTGGAAGATGTATTCTAATGCTGGGGTAAAAGGCTAAAACGCAACAGCTTTCAGCAACATTGTTTCCAAAACAGACTTTTGACTTCTCGGCGGGCCGATTGAAATATATATCAATATGCATAGTGCTTAGCGAATGCAATCGCATGGAGTTCAGCCCAATATAAATGTACAATCTCTCTCGATCAATGATGCAGGTATTGGACAAATTTGTCCTTGTTCTGAAATGTCAAATATGTCCGAGCGACTGACCGATCAACAGACTCAGTTGAAAGTCCGAGCGACTGACCGATCAACAGACTCAGTTGAAAGTCCGAGCGACTGACCGATCAACAGACTCAGTTGAAAGTCCGAGCGACTGACCGATCAACAGACTCAGTTGAAAGTCCGAGCGACTGACCGATCAACACACTCAGTTGAAAGTCCGAGCGACTGACCGATCAACACACTCAGTTGAAAGTCCGAGCGACTGACCGATCAACACACTCAGTTGAAAGTCCGAGCGACTGACCGATCAACACACTCAGTTGAAAGTCCGAGCGACTGACCGATCAACACACTCAGTTGAAAGTCCGAGCGACTGACCGATCAACACACTCCGTTGAAAGTCCGAGCGACTGACCGATCAACACACTCCGTTGAAAGTCCGAGCGACTGACCGATCAACAGACTCAGTTGAAAGTCCGAGCGACTGACCGATCAACAGACTCAGTTGAAAGTCCGAGCGACTGACCGATCAACAGACTCAGTTGAAAGTCCGAGCGACTGACCGATCAACAGACTCAGTTGAAAGTCCGAGCGACTGACCGATCAACACACTCAGTTGAAAGTCCGAGCGACTGACCGATCAACACACTCAGTTGAAAGTCCGAGCGACTGACCGATCAACACACTCAGTTGAAAGTCCGAGCGACTGACCGATCAACACACTCAGTTGAAAGTCCGAGCGACTGACCGATCAACACACTCAGTTGAAAGTCCGAGCGACTGACCGATCAACACACTCAGTTGAAAGTCCGAGCGACTGACCGATCAACACACTCAGTTGAAAGTCCGAGCGACTGACCGATCAACACACTCAGTTGAAAGTCCGAGCGACTGACCGATCAACACACTCCGTTGAAAGTCCGAGCGACTGACCGATCAACAGACTCAGTTGAAAGTCCGAGCGACTGACCGATCAACAGACTCAGTTGAAAGTCCGAGCGACTGACCGATCAACAGACTCAGTTGAAAGTCCGAGCGACTGACCGATCAACAGACTCAGTTGAAAGTCCGAGCGACTGACCGATCAACAGACTCAGTTGAAAGTCCGAGCGACTGACCGATCAACAGACTCAGTTGAAAGTCCGAGCGACTGACCGATCAACAGACTCAGTTGAAAGTCCGAGCGACTGACCGATCAACAGACTCAGTTGAAAGTCCGAGCGACTGACCGATCAACACACTCAGTTGAAAGTCCGAGCGACTGACCGATCAACACACTCAGTTGAAAGTCCGAGCGACTGACCGATCAACACACTCAGTTGAAAGTCCGAGCGACTGACCGATCAACACACTCAGTTGAAAGTCCGAGCGACTGACCGATCAACACACTCAGTTGAAAGTCCGAGCGACTGACCGATCAACACACTCCGTTGAAAGTCCGAGCGACTGACCGATCAACAGACTCAGTTGAAAGTCCGAGCGACTGACCGATCAACAGACTCAGTTGAAAGTCCGAGCGACTGACCGATCAACAGACTCAGTTGAAAGTCCGAGCGACTGACCGATCAACAGACTCAGTTGAAAGTCCGAGCGACTGACCGATCAACAGACTCAGTTGAAAGTCCGAGCGACTGACCGATCAACAGACTCAGTTGAAAGTCCGAGCGACTGACCGATCAACAGACTCAGTTGAAAGTCCGAGCGACTGACCGATCAACAGACTCAGTTGAAAGTCCGAGCGACTGACCGATCAACAGACTCAGTTGAAAGTCCGAGCGACTGACCGATCAACAGACTCAGTTGAAAGTCCGAGCGACTGACCGATCAACAGACTCAGTTGAAAGTCCGAGCGACTGACCGATCAACAGACTCAGTTGAAAGTCCGAGCGACTGACCGATCAACAGACTCAGTTGAAAGTCCGAGCGACTGACCGATCAACAGACTCAGTTGAAAGTCCGAGCGACTGACCGATCAACAGACTCAGTTGAAAGTCCGAGCGACTGACCGATCAACACACTCAGTTGAAAGTCCGAGCGACTGACCGATCAACACACTCAGTTGAAAGTCCGAGCGACTGACCGATCAACAGACTCAGTTGAAAGTCCGAGCGACTGACCGATCAACAGACTCAGTTGAAAGTCCGAGCGACTGACCGATCAACAGACTCAGTTGAAAGTCCGAGCGACTGACCGATCAACAGACTCAGTTGAAAGTCCGAGCGACTGACCGATCAACAGACTCAGTTGAAAGTCCGAGCGACTGACCGATCAACACACTCAGTTGAAAGTCCGAGCGACTGACCGATCAACACACTCAGTTGAAAGTCCGAGCGACTGACCGATCAACACACTCAGTTGAAAGTCCGAGCGACTGACCGATCAACACACTCAGTTGAAAGTCCGAGCGACTGACCGATCAACACACTCAGTTGAAAGTCCGAGCGACTGACCGATCAACACACTCAGTTGAAAGTCCGAGCGACTGACCGATCAACAGACTCAGTTGAAAGTCCGAGCGACTGACCGATCAACAGACTCAGTTGAAAGTCCGAGCGACTGACCGATCAACAGACTCAGTTGAAAGTCCGAGCGACTGACCGATCAACAGACTCAGTTGAAAGTCCGAGCGACTGACCGATCAACAGACTCAGTTGAAAGTCCGAGCGACTGACCGATCAACACACTCAGTTGAAAGTCCGAGCGACTGACCGATCAACACACTCAGTTGAAAGTCCGAGCGACTGACCGATCAACACACTCAGTTGAAAGTCCGAGCGACTGACCGATCAACACACTCAGTTGAAAGTCCGAGCGACTGACCGATCAACACACTCAGTTGAAAGTCCGAGCGACTGACCGATCAACACACTCAGTTGAAAGTCCGAGCGACTGACCGATCAACACACTGTTGAAAGTCCGAGCGACTGACCGATCAACAGACTCAGTTGAAAGTCCGAGCGACTGACCGATCAACAGACTCAGTTGAAAGTCCGAGCGACTGACCGATCAACAGACTCAGTTGAAAGTCCGAGCGACTGACCGATCAACACACTCAGTTGAAAGTCCGAGCGACTGACCGATCAACACACTCAGTTGAAAGTCCGAGCGACTGACCGATCAACACACTCAGTTGAAAGTCCGAGCGACTGACCGATCAACACACTCAGTTGAAAGTCCGAGCGACTGACCGATCAACACACTCAGTTGAAAGTCCGAGCGACTGACCGATCAACAGACTCAGTTGAAAGTCCGAGCGACTGACCGATCAACAGACTCAGTTGAAAGTCCGAGCGACTGACCGATCAACAGACTCAGTTGAAAGTCCGAGCGACTGACCGATCAACAGACTCAGTTGAAAGTCCGAGCGACTGACCGATTAACAGACTCAGTTGAAAGTCCGAGCGACTGACCGATCAACAGACTCAGTTGAAAGTCCGAGCGGCTGACCGATCAACAGACTCAGTTGAAAGTCCGAGCGGCTGACCGATCAACACACTCAGTTGAAAGTCCGAGCGACTGACCGATCAACACACTCAGTTGAAAGTCCGAGCGACTGACCGATCAACACACTCAGTTGAAAGTCCGAGCGACTGACCGATCAACACACTCAGTTGAAAGTCCGAGCGACTGACCGATCAACACACTCAGTTGAAAGTCCGAGCGACTGACCGATCAACACACTCAGTTGAAAGTCCGAGCGACTGACCGATCAACAGACTCAGTTGAAAGTCCGAGCGACTGACCGATCAACAGACTCAGTTGAAAGTCCGAGCGACTGACCGATCAACAGACTCAGTTGAAAGTCCGAGCGACTGACCGATCAACAGACTCAGTTGAAAGTCCGAGCGACTGACCGATCAACACTCTCAGTTGAAAGTCCGAGCGACTGACCGATCAACAC
This sequence comes from Chaetoderma sp. LZ-2023a, assembly GCA_034401795.1. Classification (NCBI taxonomy): domain Eukaryota; kingdom Metazoa; phylum Mollusca; class Caudofoveata; order Chaetodermatida; family Chaetodermatidae; genus Chaetoderma; species Chaetoderma sp. LZ-2023a. The sequence goes on from CM067360.1 coordinate 47,852,506, forward strand.
TCAGTTGAAAGTCCGAGCGACTGACCGATCAACAGACTCAGTTGAAAGTCCGAGCGACTGACCGATCAACAGACTCAGTTGAAAGTCCGAGCGACTGACCGATCAACAGACTCAGTTGAAAATCCGAGCGACTGACCGATCAACAGACTCAGTTGAAAGTCCGAGCGACTGACCGATCAACAGACTCAGTTGAAAGTCCGAGCGACTGACCGATCAACAGACTCAGTTGAAAGTCCGAGCGACTGACCGATCAACACACTCAGTTGAAAATCCGAGCGACTGACCGATCAACAGACTCAGTTGAAAGTCCGAGCGACTGACCGATCAACAGACTCAGTTGAAAGTCCGAGCGACTGACCGATCAACACTCAGTTGAAAGTCCGAGCGACTGACCGATCAACAGACTCAGTTGAAAGTCCGAGCGACTGACCGATCAACAGACTCAGTTGAAAGTCCGAGCGACTGACCGATCAACAGACTCAGTTGAAAATCCGAGCGACTGACCGATCAACAGACTCAGTTGAAAGTCCGAGCGACTGACCGATCAACAGACTCAGTTGAAAGTCCGAGCGACTGACCGATCAACAGACTCAGTTGAAAGTCCGAGCGACTGACCGATCAACACACTCAGTTGAAAATCCGAGCGACTGACCGATCAACAGACTCAGTTGAAAGTCCGAGCGACTGACCGATCAACAGACTCAGTTGAAAGTCCGAGCGACTGACCGATCAACAGACTCAGTTGAAAGTCCGAGCGACTGACCGATCAACAGACTCAGTTGAAAGTCCGAGCGACTGACCGATCAACAGACTCAGTTGAAAGTCCGAGCGACTGACCGATCAACAGACTCAGTTGAAAGTCCGAGCGACTGACCGATCAACAGACTCAGTTGAAAGTCTGAGCGACTGACCGATCAACACACTCAGTTGAAAGTCCGAGCGACTGACCGATCAACACACTCAGTTGAAAGTCCGAGCGACTGACCGATCAACACACTCAGTTGAAAGTCCGAGCGACTGACCGACCAACACACTCAGTTGAAAGTCTGTGCGACTGACCGATCAACAGACTCAGTTGAAAGTCCGAGCGACTGACCGATCAACACACTCAGTTGAAAGTCCGAGCGACTGACCGATCAACACACTCAGTTGAAAGTCCGAGCGACTGACCGATCAACAGACTCAGTTGAAAGTCTGAGCGACTGACCGATCAACAGACTCAGTTGAAAGTCCGAGCGACTGACCGATCAACACTCAGTTGAAAGTCCGAGCGACTGACCGATCAACAGACTCAGTTGAAAGTCCGAGCGACTGACCGATCAACACACTCAGTTGAAAGTCCGAGCGACTGACCGATCAACACACTCAGTTGAAAGTCCGAGCGACTGACCGATCAACACACTCAGTTGAAAGTCCGAGCGACTGACCGATCAACACACTCAGTTGAAAGTCCGAGCGACTGACCGATCAACACACTCAGTTGAAAGTCCGAGCGACTGACCGATCAACACACTCAGTTGAAAGTCCGAGCGACTGACCGATCAACACACTCAGTTGAAAGTCCGAGCGACTGACCGATCAACAGACTCAGTTGAAAGTCCGAGCGACTGACCGATCAACAGACTCAGTTGAAAGTCCGAGCGACTGACCGATCAACAGACTCAGTTGAAAGTCCGAGCGACTGACCGATCAACAGACTCAGTTGAAAGTCCGAGCGACTGACCGATCAACACACTCAGTTGAAAGTCCGAGCGACTGACCGATCAACACACTCAGTTGAAAGTCCGAGCGACTGACCGATCAACACACTCAGTTGAAAGTCCGAGCGACTGACCGATCAACACACTCAGTTGAAAGTCCGAGCGACTGACCGATCAACAGACTCAGTTGAAAGTCCGAGCGACTGACCGATCAACAGACTCAGTTGAAAGTCCGAGCGACTGACCGATCAACAGACTCAGTTGAAAGTCCGAGCGACTGACCGATTAACAGACTCAGTTGAAAGTCCGAGCGACTGACCGATCAACAGACTCAGTTGAAAGTCCGAGCGACTGCCCGATCAACAGACTCAGTTGAAAGTCCGAGCGGCTGACCGATCAACACACTCAGTTGAAAGTCCGAGCGACTGACCGATCAACACACTCAGTTGAAAGTCCGAGCGACTGACCGATCAACACACTCAGTTGAAAGTCCGAGCGACTGACCGATCAACACACTCAGTTGAAAGTCCGAGCGACTGACCGATCAACACACTCAGTTGAAAGTCCGAGCGACTGACCGATCAACACACTCAGTTGAAAGTCCGAGCGACTGACCGATCAACAGACTCAGTTGAAAGTCCGAGCGACTGACCGATCAACAGACTCAGTTGAAAGTCCGAGCGACTGACCGATCAACAGACTCAGTTGAAAGTCCGAGCGACTGACCGATCAACAGACTCAGTTGAAAGTCCGAGAGACTGACCGATCAACACTCTCAGTTGAAAGTCCGAGCGACTGACCGATCAACACTCTCAGTTGAAAGTCCGAGCGACTGACCGATCAACAGACTCAGTTGAAAGTCCGAGCGACTGACCGATCAACAGACTCAGTTGAAAGTCCGAGCGACTGACCGATCAACAGACTCAGTTGAAAGTCCGAGCGACTGACCGATCAACACACTCAGTTGAAAGTCCGAGCGACTGACCGATCAACACACTCAGTTGAAAGTCCGAGCGACTGACCGATCAACACACTCAGTTGAAAGTCCGAGCGACTGACCGATCAACACACTCAGTTGAAAGTCCGAGCGACTGACCGATCAACAGACTCAGTCGAAAGTCCGAGCGACTGACCGATCAACAGACTCAGTCGAAAGTCCGAGCGACTGACCGATCAACAGACTCAGTCGAAAGTCCGAGCGACTGACCGATCAACAGACTCAGTCGAAAGTCCGAGCGACTGACCGATCAACAGACTGTCGAAAGTCCGAGCGACTGACCGATCAACAGACTCAGTTGAAAGTCCGAGCGACTGACCGATCAACACACTCAGTTGAAAGTCTGAGCGACTGACCGATCAACACACTCAGTTGAAAGTCCGAGCGACTGACCGATCAACACACTCAGTTGAAAGTCCGAGCGACTGACCGATCAACACACTCAGTTGAAAGTCCGAGCGACTGACCGATCAACACACTCAGTTGAAAGTCTGAGCGACTGACCGATCAACACACTCAGTTGAAAGTCCGAGCGACTGACCGATCAACACACTCAGTTGAAAGTCCGAGCGACTGACCGATCAACAGACTCAGTTGAAAGTCCGAGCGACTGACCGATCAACAGACTCAGTTGAAAGTCCGAGCGACTGACCGATCAACACTCTCAGTTGAAAGTCCGAGCGACTGACCGATCAACACTCAGTTGAAAGTCCGAGCGACTGACCGATCAACAGACTCAGTTGAAAGTCTGAGCGACTGACCGATCAACAGACTCAGTTGAAAGTCCGAGCGACTGACCGATCAACAGACTCAGTTGAAAGTCCGAGCGACTGACCGATCAACAGACTCAGTTGAAAGTCCGAGCGACTGACCGATCAATACACTCAGTTGAAAGTCCGAGCGACTGACCGATCAACAGACTCAGTTGAAAGTCCGAGCGACTGACCGATCAACAGACTCAGTTGAAAGTCCGAGCGACTGACCGATCAACAGACTCAGTTGAAAGTCCGAGCGACTGACCGATCAACACACTCAGTTGAAAGTCTGAGCGACTGACCGATCAACAGACTCAGTTGAAAGTCTGAGCGACTGACCGATCAACACACTCAGTTGAAAGTCCGAGCGACTGACCGATCAACAGACTCAGTTGAAAGTCCGAGCGACTGACCGATCAAGACTCAGTTGAAAGTCCGAGCGACTGACCGATCAACAGACTCAGTTGAAAGTCTGAGCGACTGACCGATCAACACACTCAGTTGAAAGTCCGAGCGACTGACCGATCAACACACTCAGTTGAAAGTCCGAGCGACTGACCGATCAACACACTCAGTTGAAAGTCACGTTTGGTGGGTATTTAAATCTTTAACCCTCAAAATTGTTCCTGAAAATTTTAATTTTCTTATAGAAAATGTCAATTTGCAGACCAAGGGAATTTTTTTTTTTTAATTTATCACTAATGACTGGCTCGGTTATCAAGCCAGCCATCCCAGAAACAAGAGGCCCAAGGGCCTGTGACGCTCACCTGGACCATTAACATTTGAAGCATTTGCATTTAAATATACATGATTCATTACATTAAACAAGATGGGAAAACAAAAATTTTCACAGGAAAAATCTACCAATCAAAATTCATTATGGAAATTCTGGCGCCTATAATCATAGGATCATTTTAGCCAAGTTTGGTTGAAATTGCTCAAAGTAGTAAGGAGAAGAAGCTATTTGACAATTTCCGGTAAATTTGTAATAAAATGTAAGATTTTTAGCCCAAAAATTTGCTGAATCAAAATTCTGAATACAAGTTCTAAAGCCTATGATCATGGGATCCTTTTGGCCATATTTGCTTGAAATCAGTTAAGTTGACAAGAAGCAATTTGATAATTTCCGGTAAATTTGTCATAAAATCTAATATATTTTCAGCCTAAAATTTGATGAATCAAAATTGTGTATGGAAGTTATAGAGTCCATCATCACAGAATCCTTTCATCCAAATTTGGTTGAAATCGCTCTGAATGATAAGGAGCAATTTGACAATTTCCGGTACATTTTTCATAAAATCTAAGATTTTCACCCGAAAAAATTGATGGATCAAAATTCCAAAGGGAATTTCTAGAGCCTATGGCGATAGGATCTTTTCCGCCAAATTTGGTTAAAATCATTCAGAATGGTAAGAAGAAGCAATCTGACAATTTCCAGTTCAATTTTAATAAGATCTAAGATTTTCAAGCCAAAGAATTGATGAATCAAAATTCTGAAAGGACGTTCTGGAGCCCATCACCACAGGATCCTTTCAACCAAATTTGGTTGAAATATCTCAGAATGGTATGGAGAAGAAGCAATTTGAAAATTTCCGGTACATTTTTAACAAGAGCCCCAAGGGGCCTATGTCGCTCACCTTGAGCACTGTGCATTTTTGTCAAAACTGTTGGTGGGTGGTTTAGGAGTAGTCTTTTAAATGAGTTTGTGGACATTTTTGCAAGTCCAATATGGCCGCCAAACATGCTACATTTTGATTGGTCCACTGTGGCCATGTTTCTGACATAGCTCCTTCCCTTGAACAAACTTTAGTGGCACATGGTGCCTAATTATATCTCCCAAATTTTGGCCCGATTCACTCAGTGGTTCTGGAGTTGTTTTGCCAAGAAATAGGTTATCCAAGTTGGCCGCCAAACCATTTGGCCAATCAAGTTCCCATGAACAAACTTCATGCAGCTCTTGCCATAGTTGATATTTCATGCATTTTGAATTGATCCCCAAGGGATTTTGGAGATTTTAAGACATTTCTAAAAATTTACCAAAATCCAAGATTGCACGAGAATACATTTTAAATTTCCCATTGATTTAGCATGGGATATTTTGGCGAGTAAATGAAAAAAGAATGCCGCTAACCCATTTACCCGACAGTCTCGAAAATGGCAAATTTGAAATCACAATACGCACAAACATACATATAACCAATTTCGGCCTCAAAATCTATCAAATAAAAAATCCAATATGGCCGCCAAACACGCTATATATTGATTGGCCCACGGCGCCCAGTTTTTTTGACGGATCAACTTCTCTTGAACAAACTTGAATGGCCCTTAGGCACTAATCATATCTGCCAAATTTCGGTCCGATCCCTTCTGCGGTTCTGGAGAAGTCATTTTCGCTACAACTAGGTCAACCAAGCTGGCCGCCAAACCATTTGACCAATCAATTTCCCTTGAACAAACTTGGTTCAGCACTTGCCCTAAATCATATTTCATGAAGTTTGCATCAATCCCCCAAGCGATTTCGGAGATGATTTTTAAAGACATTTTCTAAAATCGGCCTAAATCCAAGATGGCTGCCGGCTAAATTGGCCGATTGGGTTCATTTGAATAAAGTTGGATCCCTATGCCCTAAGGATGCATCTTGCCAAATATAACTGAAATCGTCCCAGTGGTTCTTGAGAAGTCGTTTAAAGGAAAAGTTGACAGACGGACGACTGACACACGACGGATGGTCGCCATGGCATAAGCTCACTTGGCCTTTCCGGTAGATTTTTCATCAAATCTAAGGTTTTCACCCAAAAAGTTGATGAATCAAAATTCTGAATAGATGTTCTAGAGCTGACGCCCATAGGGACATTTCAGTCAAATTTGATTGAAATCGCTCAGAATGTTAAGAACAAGCAATTTGACAATTTCCGGTACATTTTTCATAAAATCTCAGGTTTTCATCCAAAAAATTAATGAATCAAAATTCTGAATAGAAGTTCTGGAGCCTACGACCATAGGGGTTTTTCAGCCAAATTTGGTTGAAATCAGTCCAAATGCTAAGGAGAAGAAGCATTTTGACAATTTCCGGTAATTTAAAAATTTAGGAATCAAAATTCCAAAGCAAAAGATGATGGATGATGGACGGACGATGGATGGTCGCCGTGGTATAAACTCACTCGGCCCTTCGGGCCAGGTGAGCTAGTCTTCTCTTAGTCTGCAAATGGACATTTTTCATGACCACTACAGCGGCCGATTTTGACCGATTTGGTTGTTAAATCTTTCATGATGAAGCCGGCTCAAAATGGTCTTTGTAGTGGTCTTGAGAAGTCCATTTGATGAAGATAACACAATTTTTGAAAATTTACCACTGAAATGATCGCCTCGTTAACCGAACCAGTCATTTTTCTGGTAAATTTAATGCTTAAGATTTGTCAAAAATATTGAAAATTTACCACTGGAATGACTGCCTTGGCTATGGTGTCATTGTAGTGGTAAATTGTTAAAAATAATCTTCCTTGGCCTGCAAAAGCCGATTCTGCAAAACCACTACAGAAGAGGTTTTTGTCTGGCATAACCGTTATATGTTTAACCATTTAATGCCCAAATTTGGTCAAGAAAATCTGAATATTTGCTTATTGACTGTCCATTTGCAGGCCAAGATAATACATTTATCGAGCCAGTCATTTCAGTGGTCAATTTTCTAAACAGTCTCCTCTTGCCCAGCAAATGGACATGCCTTAAGACCACCGCAGCGGCCGGTTTTGGCCGGCTTCGACATGAAAGTGTTAAAGATCCATCATCTGATGGACTGATTGGTCCTGTCCCAAAAGTATAATTGTCAGTTTTATCACTAATGAGACTAAAACAAACATTTAGCATATACGCATCAAGAGATATAAAGAAAGACAACTCTGTTATTATTACAGAATATTAATTTAAACAGTCAGATTTACCTCCCGTGTACAGAAATCATTTACTTAATGTTTGGGTAGATCGTGATCCCCACAAAATTACATTTTTCAAATTGATTATCACACCCATTCATCCATGAGAGATCATTTGTATTATTATCTAAGCTTGGTGGCTGAAAGATGATCTGTGTGAAGAAACAGTTGCGCACGCTCCACAAAAACACCACACAAAGATTTAATCTGGCACAAAATTTGTATTTATAAATATTAGCCATTTAGCAGTTGTGTTGAAGAATGTCCATTTGCAGGCCAAGACATTATTTTTTTTAATTTTCCACTGCAAAGTCATTCCAATTGTAAATTTTCAAAAACAGTCTTGCAAATTGACATTCAGTAAGCGAAAATGCAAAAGCATTTAAAGGGTTAAAGAATGTCTATCATGAATGAGCATGTTTTTATTATGACTCATAACTAATTAATAATGGTCAAGAATGGCTAGGAAAATCAAAAAGTTTGCTCAGTGAACAAATATCCATTTGCAGGTCAAGCAGACTATTTGTGAAAATTTATTACCGGAATGACTGACTTGGTCATCAAGCCAGTCAATCAAATGGCAAAGTTTGACCAAAACCGGCCTCTGTCATGGTCATGTGGAATGTCCATTTACAGACCAAGAGAACACAATTTTAAAATTTCCCACTGGAATGACTGGCTCGATAACTAAACAGGGAAGCTGTTGAATATTTTGAAACTAATTTGACTGGGTGCTGTTGCTGCCTATGGCAGCAACAGCACCCAGTCAAATTAGTTTCAAAATATTCAACAGAATATTTATTAAATAATAAAAGCAAACAATTTGTACAACACCGCATAGACATCTTCAAATATGCATTCGTGACGTACTTATCGACGTCATTCATGATGTCATTCATTATGATGTCATTGCATACATCACACAGTTCATTATGACGTCATATGATGGGTGGGTACTCTGGAAAGGTGAATTCTTACATCATCAATGTGTCAACATGGGCTAATTTGACTGGGTGCTGTTGCTGCCCAGTCAAATTAGTTTCAAAATATTCAACAGAATATTTATTAAATAATGAAAGCAAACAATTTGTACAACACCGCATAGACCATCTTCAAATATGCGTTCGTGACGTACTTATCGACGTCATTCATTATGTCATTGTATACATTACGCAGTTCATTATGACGTCATATGATGGGTGGGTACTCTGGAAAGGTGAATTCTTACATCATCAATGTGTCACCATGGGAACCATTATATGCAGAGACACACACTTGGAAGGCGTCATTACATATATCTCGGTGATAACTACGTGGAATGTATCAAGTGGCGCCTCAGTAATAGCCAGGTATCACATGTACCGCCAAAATACTGCCAGTACTACCAGTACAAAACCATCAGTATCGCCAATACCGCCCAAAACCACCAGTCCAAGACCGCCAGATACCGCCACCCCAATACCGACAGGACTGCCCATAACTCATACTGCCGACTACCCTACACCGCCAAGAAACACTCAAAACACCCTGTCACATGACCACTGGACACCAAACATACCCATATATGGTAAATCATGTGACTACATCCGGCCACCCCACCAAAAAGTATAAAAGGAGCAAACAAACACAGCTCAGATCATTCATACTTTTAGATCTGACTTAGACAGACCAAGCGTTAGGCATTTACTCAGTACTTAGATATATTGTTATTATCATTACATACATCTCACAGCTCACCAACATCATCAGGAGAAATACCAGATCTTTCAATCCCAATGCCATAATGGATGGCTGAATAAATGACAGTGGTACTCTGTAAAATCACTGTTTATATCACAGCTCCCAGTTATGGCTAACCAGTAAATCAGATGATTATTGCTGCTGAACAGGATTTGGAAGAATTGAATAGTTTGCCTCTAGATTATCATTAAAGCATCCACATTACACACATCATATGACAATTATTTGACAATTTACGAAATATTAAATTAAACCTTCTGCTGAAATAGCAATGGTTTCCAGTCAAAGGGATTTCAAAACTTTCAACAGCACACATGTAAGATTGCCTCCAAATTGAGACAGATTTCGGTGATGAAAGTGTTGCCCACGTTAACATGAGAGATTTGTGAAGCCATGTAAATTCACTGTCATACATCAGACTCCAGTACTCAATAACAGAACAATTTATAACGCTGGGAGGGGGGAGAGGGGGGAGAGGGAGGGGGGAGAGGGGGGGGGGGGGGTGATGAACAAGATACAGACGAATAGAGTTGCTCTGTATTAACCCTTCACATATCAAGATTGGAGAAGGTTTAAATTTCTGTAACGTTTATGTACATTTGCTGGCCATGGGAACTATTTTTTTTAATGTTTCCCCTGGAATTGCTGGCTTGGTCATCAAGTCAGCGATTCCAATTGTAAATTTTCTAAAACATGTTTTTGGCCTGCAGATGGATGTTTGTGAAGAGTACTGGAGAAGTGTTTTTTCTCCAGCTTGCCCATAAAACCCTTTAATGGTCACAATTTGTTCAAAAAAATTTTGCTTAGTAAATGTCCATTTGCAGGTCAAGAGATTCTCTATATTTTAAAATTTACCACTGGAACGACTGTCTCGGTTATCGAGTCAGTCATTCCAGTTGTAAACTTTCACAAATAGTCATCTCTTGTCCTGAAAATGAACATTCCTCAAGACCAATGCAGAGGGCGGCTTTAGCCGGCTTGACCATTAAAGGGTTAAGGATTGAATTCAATTTCAATTTTCTCATAGAAAATGTCCATTTGCAGACCAAGAGAAGACTATTTTTGACAATTTACCACTGGAATAATTGGTTCAGTTATTGAGCCAGTCATTCCCATCGTAAATTTTCAAAAAAAAATTTCTCTTGATCTGCAAATGGATATTTCTCAAGACTACTAGAGAAGCAGAGATGCGAGTGGCAACTGAAGAAAAACACTGAAAGTTTGAAAAACACTTAACCCCCTTAGAAAAAGGTTAATTCTAAAGGTATTTAATAAAAAGCAGAAGCTTTTGAAATCCCAATTTTATCAAAAAAATACTGAAATGAGTGTACCCACTGAAGACTCTCATGTATGTCTAAGAAGCGGGTTTTGGTTGATATGAGCGTTAATATATTACTGAGTTAATTACTTATTCAGCATTGCCCTGATAGACTATCTAGCTACCGCCACGAGCCCTCACCACTTAGCAAACTAGCTATACAATGACCAAAAACACCCATTAGCTATACATCTCCGGCTACACACAGCTTATACATCTCCGGCTACACACAGCTTATATATCTCCGGCTACACACAGCTTATACATCTCCGGCTACACACAGCTCGAGGAATACTGTACCAGCTACACCTCAAAAGCAATCTGGCTACACCTCTCAAGTTTTTAACCATCCCGGCTACACCAGCCATCTATTCCGGCTACACACATGCCGATCCGCTACAGGATCAACTAATCCCGGCTACACACATGCCGATCCACTACAGGAACAACTAATCCCGGCTACATAACTTGAAATCTGGCTACACCTGGCAGCCATAATTCAGCTACAAATTGTCTATTCCGGCTACAAAATCAACTGCGGTCACACCTCTTCGTGTAGTCGCATCTGGAAAACTATAAAAGGAAGGCCAAACTGTGTCTTGGCATCCAGAATCAAACTTACACATAAGTTCGCGTCAGGACAAATAAGCGCTATCAAACTTCTTGAAGAACTTATTCCGCAAGTGTCTACATTAACCATAAGCTATGTGGTTATCAGCATGTGAAGAGGCTGGCTGAGATCCGAGGCAAATTTTTATACAAAAATTACATCCCTGTCACCCACATTTGTAATTCTTTGTTATTTCTCCTGTAAACTTTGGTGTGCACACCAGTTTCTTGGTATGAGAAACTAGATTGGATGGTCGATGGCACACCCGTGTATAGGTGCCGCTGTGACCTTTAACCCTCCCACTGACCCCCACATTGGGATGGAGACAAATGTAAATGTCCTCGTACGCTCCGCAATCTTATGGGTTACTCGCATACAAAATTTGCTTGAATTCCATCCTACATTTTTTGAGGTAGTGAGTTACAATCAATTTTCGCACACACATAGACAGAAACACACAGACGTATGCTAACACGCAAAAACATCGAAAAAACGTGGAGATAAGTATTATTTATGAAGCAGTCCTATTAGAAAGGACACTTTCAAACGAGTCCAGAGACAAGTTGGCCCGGTCAGACAAATCAATGGTAAAACGGTCGGCTTGGCCATTCAAGGGCTAAGCGCATTATCCTGTCTGTGACTATTAACTGCTGAATTTCTGCAGACTACATTTTCCATAGGATTAACTCTGGACCTGCTGAATATTTTGAAAACAATTTGACTGAATGTTGTTGGTGGCTAAGCCACCAACAACTTTCAGTCAAATTATTTTCAAAATATTCAACAGACCCAGAGTTATTACCCATTAAAATTATTGTCTGGTGGCTTGCAGTAGTGAGGCAGTTAATTATTGATAAAAACTGCGGTTCTGCATAGCAAAAAATCATGTGATTTCAACACAGATTTGCTATTCTAATCTAGCATGCAACAGCCCATCACATACCATTTACTTCGATATCTTGACTGACTCAGTCAAGGCCACTTCACACTGAGCGCAATAAAGATTATTACATGACCATAAAATAATATTGCTATTACTGTTTTGGGGCACGGTTATTCCTACATGATGGCAGGCATTTTCTTGTTCTTGGTGAAATCTTGTCATTGATGAACTGTTCTTGTTATTTGTGAACTGTTGTTGTCATTGGTAACTGTTGTTGCCATTGGTAACTGTTACTGGGACCTGTTGTTTGTTTTGTTGCCATTGGTGAACTGTTGTTGCCATAGTTGACATTGATGAACTGTTGTTGTTTTGTTGACATTGATGAACTGTTATCATTTTGTTGACATTGATGAACTGTTATTGTTTTGTTGACATTGATGAACTGTTGTTGTTTTGTTGACATTGATGAACTGTTGTTGTTTTGTTGACATTGATGAACTGTTATTGTTTTGTTGACATAGATGAACTGTTATCATTTTGTTGACATTGATGAACTGTTATTATTTTGTTGACATTGATAAACTGTTGTTGTTTTGTTGACATTGATAAACTGTTGTTGTTTTGTTGACATTGATGAACTGTTGTTGTTTTGTTGACATTGATGAACTGTTATCATTTTGTTGACATTGATGAACTGTTATTGTTTTGTTGACATTGATGAACTGTTATTGTTTTGTTGACATTGATGAACTGTTGTTGTTTTGTTGACATTGATGAACTGTTATCATTTTGTTGACATTGATGAACTGTTATCATTTTGTTGACATTGATGAACTGTTATTGTTTTGTTGACATTGATGAACTCTTATTGTTTTGTTGACATTGATGAACTGTTATCATTTTGTTGACATTGATGAACTGTTATCATTTTGTTGACATTGATAAACTGTTGTTGTTTTGTTGACATTGATGAACTGTTGTTGTTTTGTTGACATTGATGAACTGTTATTGTTTTGTTGACATTGATGAACTGTTATTGTTTTGTTGACATTGATGAACTGTTATCATTTTGTTGACATTGATGAACTGTTATCATTTTGTTGACATTGATAAACTGTTGTTGTTTTGTTGACATTGATAAACTGTTGTTGTTTTGTTGACATTGATGAACTGTTGTTGTTTTGTTGACATTGATGAACTGTTGTTGTTTTGTTGACATTGATGAACTGTTATCATTTTGTTGACATTGATAAACTGTTGTTGTTTTGTTGACATTGATGAACTGTTGTTGTTTTGTTGACATTGATGAACTGTTATCATTTTGTTGACATTGATAAACTGTTGTTGTTTTGTTGACATTGATAAACTGTTGTTGTTTTGTTGACATTGATGAACTGTTGTTGTTTTGTTGACATTGATGAACTGTTGTTGTTTTGTTGACATTGATGAACTGTTATCATTTTGTTAAAATTGATAAACTGTTGTTGTTTTGTTGACATTGATGAACTGTTGTTGTTTTGTTGACATTGATGAACTGTTATCATTTTGTTGACATTGATGAACTGTTATCATTTTGTTGACATTGATGAACTGTTATTGTTTTGTTGACATTGATGAACTGTTATTGTTTTGTTGACATTGATGAACTGTTATCATTTTGTTGACATTGATGAACTGTTATCATTTTGTTGACATTGATGAACTGTTATTGTTTTGTTGACATTGATGAACTGTTGTTGTTTTGTTGACATTGATGAACTGTTATCATTTTGTTGACATTGATGAACTGTTATCATTTTGTTGACATTGATGAACTGTTATTGTTTTGTTGACATTGATGAACTGTTATTGTTTTGTTGACATTGATGAACTGTTATCATTTTGTTGACATTGATCAACTGTTATCATTTTGTTGACATTGATAAACTGTTGTTGTTTTGTTGACATTGATGAACTGTTGTTGTTTTGTTGACATTGATGAACTGTTATTGTTTTGTTGACATTGATGAACTGTTATTGTTTTGTTGACATTGATGAACTGTTATTGTTTTGTTGACATTGATGAACTGTTATCATTTTGTTGACATTGATAAACTCTTATTGTTTTATTTCCGAAAATGTTGGTCATGATCCCAGGATGATTCACGATACAGAAATATTAGTTACCTCTCCGGGATGTAGAAATTGTTTGAGTGTAGATTTTGTTTTGATAGTAATGGTTTTCGAGATACCGTACACCAAACGGTCCCATAGAAATGTATATAGGGATTTTCAGTATGGTTTTTTAACTGTGACTAAATGCCTAGAGTTTTTATCAAATCACCACCATACTTGGCTAGGATGTTTACTTTGAGGTCCCGAAGACATGTTTATTCTGGGTGCAAAGGTCAACAGTTACAGTTACATCTTAGGGGTCAATGAGCTTATTAGAAAAGACCCCATTATCTGTCACCCCGGTAATGTCAAGAATATCCTTTAGGTACAGGTTACCCTATATGATGTCATGCATTTTATGTTATTATTGGTGGGTTGTTGTTGTCATTTGAACTGTTGTCATGTGTGAATTACATGTATTGCTCTTTTATTGTCGTTTGTGAACTGTTGCTGTTTTGTTGTTGTAATTGTTGAAATGTTGTTGTTTTAATGCTTTACTGGTTAATTTGATCAATAAAATCTAAATATTCCCTTGTTGAAATCGATTATCGAGCCAGTCATTCCAGTAAAAATTTTCAAAAATACTCTTCTGTTTACCCACAGATGGACATTCCTCAAGACTACTGTAGAGGCTGGTTTTGACTGGCTTGACCATTAACCCTTTGACCCTCATATCAACCAAAAACGGCTTCTACAGTGGTCTTGAGAAATGTCCATTTGCAGACCAAGAGAAGACCAGCTTTGAAAATTTACTACTGGAATGACTAGCTCGATAAGCGAGCCAGTTATTCTAGTGGTAAATTTTCAAAAATAGTCCTCTTGTTTTGCAAATAGAAAATTTTTTTTTAAACAAATTCATCGGTTAAAGGATTGATTCATATATTGTTCAGGCCGGCCCAAAACAGCATGGACAGCGGTCTTACGAGATGCCCATTTGCAGGTCAAGAAGATTGCACCTATTTTTGAATTTCTACCATAGTCCTCTTTTGATCTTCACAATAAAGATTCAGTCATGAAAAATTTCAGTTGTCTTTACCAGTTTTGACCATGAAATAATTGAAAATGTTATTGCCATTGGTACATTGCCCTTTAATAATCTCTCGTAACAGGTGAACATCTGTTATCATATAAATTTACCTGGCAAAAACTTGTGTGAAGCCATCCAATCCTCTCTTACTATTAAGCCATAAAACAAACTACAGTCCAGGATACAGGTAATCACGGTATGACAGCTGGCAAGATGTAATAAGCTTCCTCATGCTGGATATTACTCCTGTTGTAAATTAGCTCACTTTTGAGACAATACTTGGATTTAGGTTCCGTAATCTTAGAAACTCATTCAGAAAAATCTTATATTTGCTTAACCTATTGACCTAGAAACTACGGTATTCACAAATCTTTGTAAATATTGTACAAGTCGATTGAAAGCTGATTGCGTTGTATATGATACTGCAAACAGCTGTATACCTGTACACAATAGAAAGGTATGAGGCTATTTGAACGCAGATATTCTAACCCTTTTCATCCCAGACTATTTCTCAATATCAAAGATAACCGGTAAAGACACATGGAGACAAGCTGTCAAATATTTTTATTAAACTTAATTTGATTTGGAAGTGTTACTGTCTTAGGTAGAAAGAACTTTCAGTAAAACTACTTTCAAAATATTTAACTGAACATATCCTACATTATAAGAAAATTTCAGTCTGTAGTGTACTAATGGTTAAGATAGCTATCTCACAATGCTGTATCATCACAAAATTTCATCAAGGTGTGTTGAAATTAATATGTTAGTGGTAAAGGTGGCTAAAATGGCTTTTACAATGCCTTAGAAAAATACATATTTGCAGGCCAGAAGACTATATTTGAAAATTTACCACTAGAATGACTGGTTCAATTTTAACAGAGCCAGCCATTCCAGCAGTAAATTTAAAAAAAGCATATCTTGGCCTGGAATATGGACATTCTCTAAATAGAAATTGGTATTCTCTTGATTAATCTTGATCATTAACCTTCTAATATCTAAATTTGTTCAAGAATATCACAATATTTCCTTATTGAATGTCCATTTGCAAGCTGTGAGAAGACCATTTATCGGGCCAGTCATTCCAGCGCTAAATTTTCAAAAATAGTCGGCTTTGGTCTGGAAATGGACATTCCTCAAGACCACTACAGAGGCAGGTTTTGGTGATCTTCGTCATGAAAGGGTTAAAGGGTTGTAATCAGGCTCGGATCTGAAAAAGATGCTTCCCATACACCAATCTTATGATCCGCGTAAAAACATGCTGTAAATGCTCAGTCATAAATAGTCCTGTTCATGTGAACTCCAGGAAAATGGTTTCAATTGTGTTCATCTAACCATGTAAAGAAGCCTAGGCCTATATATACTGATCTACCTGACATGAGAAGCAGTTATTATAAAGGTGAAGATACACAAATGACAAACAAATTACCCGTGTAACGCTAAATCAGCCAGGGGACAATGTTTTCACAAAAATAAGAATGTTAATTTTTTCAAGGACATTGATGCTGTTACATCTCTCATGTACCCTTAAATCGACAGTCATCACCAGATGCAGACCAATGAGATATATTGTTGCTGATCACACAATTTTTATCCCAATGGTTTTTTTAGTGGGGTTTTGACGTGTGCATGTGTGTGTGTGCATGCGTGCATATTCGTGCGAGTGAATGTGTCTCTGTGTGTGAGATTGATTGTAACTCCTCCGAAACCATCAGATGGAATTCAAATAAATTTGGTATGTGAGGTACACATCTATATATCACCACATAGTGCCAGAAGAAGACATTTACATTTGGCTCCACCAACAGGGGGCATCAAAAGATCAAGAAATTAATTGATATGATTACATAGCGTAAGAGGACATTTGGATTTGGCTCCGCCCCAGGTGTGTGGGCCACAAAGGTCACAAAATTGATTGTAACACAACTTCTCTGAGACATTGGATGGAATTCAACCAGATTTGGTATGTCAGTTACCCATATTTACATGCATGATTGCTGCATGCAAGACAACACGTACATTTGACTCCGCCCCAGGGATTGGTGGATGAGTCAAAAGATCAAAGCTGTGAACGTGGAGATTAGTGACGATGGATCATCAACGGTGCAATGTAATATATGTTGTGATAACAACAAAGACACACCTAGGTCAAACCATCAAAGCAAAGAAAACAAAATATTTTGCAAACATTCGAAGACAAAAAAACTGACTTTAGTCAAAATAGAAGGAAAGCGGATGAGAGGAAAGAGAGGACTAGATTTAGCATGGAAAGACAATACAAGGAGCTGGACTGGCCAAGCCCTACAGGCCTATGTCATAGGTGTCACGGATAGGGAATGGTAGAGGAACAGTGCAGTTAACCTTCAACAATCAACTTTCTACAAAGAGAGGGCATATGAATAATGATGATGATGACAATTTGGCTAGTGAGGAAGAAAATCATTTAAAATGACCTAAAATCATTCGTTGTTGCCCAATCATTAGCTTTTTAACCCACTATTGAAACTACCTTGAACTATGAGGTATTGACGGAGTTTCTGTCATGGAAATCAGCCAACTTAGTCATAATTTGTGCAACTTCAGCTAAAGTTCCACGACCACATGATGTGAATAAGGGATTGAGTGAGTTAGGGCAAAGATTTTGCTAAGATCAGTGAAATGGTAAAAAGTAGACACAGAATACAGAAAACTTTTAAAGTCAAATATTTCAGAATGCTACTGAACTTTTTCTGGTCCCACGCCACTCCTCCTTCAGATGACCTATTTATTAACCCCATCAATCAAATGCGTGACTATCTATAATTCAGGTGATAATAATACTTGATTACTTTAGTGGTCAAGCTGATCAAAACCTGCCTCTAAAATGGTCTTGAGGAATGTCCCTTTGCAAGGTAAGAGAAGACTATTTTTGAAGATTTATCACTGGAATGCCTGGCTCGATAATTGAGCCAGTCTTTCCACTGGTACATTTTCAAAAAATTGCCTTCTAGTGGCCTGCAACTGGACATTCAACAAGCAAATATTCTGATTTTTAAAATAAATTTGACAATTAAAAGGTGAATTAGCTGTTCATAAATAGCCTCTGGACACCACTTTCTCTGAATTAACTCTGTAACCATTACATACCAGAAACGAAGCATTTTTTTATGATCTAAGAACTAACCTGTTGAATGTTTTGTAACTAATTTGTCTGGCAGCAAGAGGTTAAGTCAAATTATTTTCAAATTATTCAACAGTTTTCATGTATCTAGCAGTCTTGAAATTGAGAGACTAGACTAGGGTCAAAGGACTAAACGAAATAAATAATTGGATGTCTTCAGATTTTCTTATAGAAAAAGTCCATTTGCAGACCAAGAGTACTATTTTTGAAAATTTACCACTGGAATGACTGGCTCGGTTATCGAGCTAGTCATTTCCAGTGGTAAATTTTCAAAAATAGGCTTCTCTTAGTCTGCAAATGTACATTTCTCAAGACCACTGCAGAAGATGTTTTTGGCTGATCTAAGTGTTAAAAGGTTAACACTCAAAGCTAGCCAAAGATGTCTTCTGCACTGGTCTTGGGAAATGTACCATTGGCAGACCAAGAGAAACTATTCTTAAAATTATACTACAGGAATCACTGGCATGGTAACAAAGCCAGTCATTCCAGTGGCAAATTAAAAAAAATAATCTTGTTCTGCAAATGGACATTTTCTGAGAAGATTGAAGTTTTCGTGAACAAATTTGAAGCTTAACGGGTCAAATTAATTTCTAGTTCAGAACCGAACAGAATTATTCCATATATCTGTCATGGAATGGCGTCTATGCTGGGATTTCAGAACATAAAGTTAATGGTTAAGCTTGGTCTAGAGCAACTCAAATTGCTTGATGTGAATGTCCACTTGCAGATCAAGAGGCTTGATGTGAATGTCCAATTGCAGATCAAGAGAAGACTATTTTTAAAGACTTACATGTAGCACTAGAATGACTGACATTGTTATTAACCCTTTAGTGGTCAAATGTGGTCAAGAAAATCTAATTATTTACTTATTGAATGTCCACTTGCAAGCCAAGAGAAGACTATTTATATCGAGCCAGGCATTCCTGTGGTAAATTTTCACAAATAGTCTTCTCTTGGCTTGCAAATAAACGTTCCTCAAGATAACTGTAGAGGCCGGTTCTGGCCGGCTTGACCATTAAAGGGTTAAGACAGTTATATCAGTCGTAAATTAAAACAAGCCTTTCAGATTGACATTCCATAAGATGAATGCAGGAAGGCCATTTTGCCGGCTTTGGTAATTAACTGACGGTTTTACCACGGCTTTAAATAATTCAAATGTCATTAGGAAAATAGTCTATCATAGTAAGCATAAAGCTTAAATATTAATATCAAGGTGTAGAAATAAGGTCCCTTTACATGCACAATGCAGGGGAAAAAATGGCCTGTACAGGTATGTTTACTTACAATCATGAGAGTGCACAGAGTGCATGCACTTTTCTGGATTGATATGCTCTTTGTAAATTTATGTGCATATAGTTATTTTGCAGTGTGGTTAAAATCCCAATGTTATATGCACAGTGTACTATACATGTAGAACAAATCTATTTTTACCCCTGAATGAATAGTATTGTTTAGATCGACAATGTCTGATAACGCTGCACGAGAGTCCAACTTCAGGTTCGACCCATCTGGAGTTGGACCCAATAGAAAGTGGCTTCTTAACCCTTTCATGGCAAAGCCCGCCAAAACCAGCCTCTCTAGTGGTCTTGAGGAAAGCCTATTTGCAGGAAAAGAAGAGGATTTTTGAAAATTTACCACTGGAATGGCTGGCTCGATAATCGAGTAAGTCATTCCAGCAGTAAATTTTCAAAAATCGTCTTCTCTTGGCTTGCGAATGTACATTTAGTACGAAAAATATTTTGATTTTCTTGACCAAATTTAGCCATTAAAGGGCTCAAGCCAAGTGATCATCAAATCACATGTCATATCTACAACCACCATCTAATTGTCGCAACAACGCAACTACTAATGAAATAATTGAAATCCAGTACTTGTTTTCCAGTCTGGTCAATAGGCGGACTCACCAGAACATGGTGCTATGAAAGGACATGAGGGATTTGCTTGAGCAACGGCTAACCTCCAGTTCCCTTTCCCTATTTCGAAGACCTTAAACCTGTCGTACGTCATCAAGAATAGCGTTACTTTATTAACGCAGATATTAAGTACTAGGGCATATCTGCACACACACACACACATCAACATCTAAGACAGCAAACAGGTATGTCTCAGAGTACAACATTTTATTTGATGCTATAAGCCTAGATGTATGCTTTTGCATACATTGCTCTTGCATTGCACATGCACACATACATTAAATATGGAAAATGCCACGCATTTGTGAGACATACTGGTCGCATCTGAGGAGTTTACAACCTGTAGCACAGGTACGAAATGCGATGAGTCGGAATCCAAAGGCCATCACACCCAGGAAAACAAGTTGGCTGCCGGGAACAACCATGTAAAACTATTTCATGATGTCATTATGTCGTACGTAGTTAGTTCCAAAGCCGGCAACCACTCATGATGTGAATAAGGGATTGAATGAGTCAGGGCAAAGATTTTGCTGAAGATCAGTGAAATGGTAAAAAGTAGACACAGAGTGGACGATTGTAGGCATCCACACCAATGAGTTTCTAAGCAATGATGTTCACATTGTATACACTGTCCAAACCACGGCCATTATACATATGGTGAGGGACCCACATGTGCCTAGCATCCTGGACTCGATCAAAACCCTAATCAGTATAGTGTAATTCAGCTACTGAGTTCTACTAGAATAGAGATGATGATTAATTCCAACAGATGAGGGACCTTTGAATCCTGGAGACAAGCAAGCACAGATGGTAATAAACATACTTTAACCCTTTAACACTCA
Organism: Chaetoderma sp. LZ-2023a; assembly: GCA_034401795.1. Taxonomy (NCBI): domain Eukaryota; kingdom Metazoa; phylum Mollusca; class Caudofoveata; order Chaetodermatida; family Chaetodermatidae; genus Chaetoderma; species Chaetoderma sp. LZ-2023a. The sequence continues at coordinate 47,873,531 of CM067360.1, forward strand.
TATCAGCCAAAAACGGATTCAGCACTGGTCTTGAGAAATGTCCATTTGTAGACCAAGTGAAGGCTTTTTTTAATAATTTACGACTGGAATGACTGGCTCGATAACCGAGCCAGTCATTCCAGTAGTAAATTTTCAAAAATAGTCTTCTCTTGGTCTGGAAATGGACATTTTTATGAGAAAATTGAAATTTTCTTGGAGAAATTTAAGTGTTAAAGGGTTAAAGTCAGGTTAGATACGGACTATTGCTGATGGACACCAAACCCAAGCTGCTCCATGAATAGTTTGGGGCGCAGCATCGTACCATTGAATATACTGAACAAAATGGCTTAATAAAATCTAAGTGATCCTAGTGGTCAGCTTTATTCCATCCAACCCCTGCCATGAAGCAAACAAATCTGGTGGTAGTCGGAACGCATCTAATTTGACAGGCCCAGGGTCATCATAGTACTTTGCATGATCGCCCATGGCCAACACAGCCAACCATTATGATCTATGTTGAGACAGAAATCTTAGTAGATCCATTTCCAATTGACATCATCTGTGCTGAATGGTAACCCCCTTTGCATTATCTTGCAATTATTTTCAAACACACATCGTACTGAAATTATACAATGCTATCACAAGAAAATTCTCACCAAGTCGTTTCCAATGGGCTCAATTAACGGTACCCTTTAACCCTTGAATTTGGTCTAGAAAATAAAAATTTCTGATAGGAAATGTTCATTTGGCTTTTGCAAATCAAAACATTATTTTTGAAAATTTATCACTGGAATGCCAGGCTCAGTTATTCGTCTAGTCATTCCAGTGGCAAACTTTCAAAGATAGTCTTCTCTTGATCTCTAAATGGGCATTTTTCAAGACCACTGCAGATGTTTTTCGCAGGCTTCAGCATTAGTGTTAAAATACGTGTGAAGATAAATAAGAAACGTGTATTTCTTCTTCTTTTTCTTGCGTTCATCTTTCTCATGACAGTAATCTTACACCGTTTTCCTTATTTGGTGCATGAAAGCTGAAGTGGTCACCAAACTGTTTCTGTCTCCTCTGATCTTCTCTTCAAAAGATACTTCAATAAGCCAGAAGCTTCTTCTAGCCTTTTCATATCGCTGCCAGTGCTGCAAGAGATGTTCTGCTGTTTCTTCTGCCTGCTGACACTCACAAAGTGCAGAATCTGTAATCTTGAGACGGTGAAGATGTGCATTGAGACGATTGTGACCAGTCCTCAATCTGAAGATACATGTCTGATCCTCCCTACTGAGGCTGTGTATTGCATCATTATGCTGCCTGCTGGTGGTTCTTGTGGCTTTAATGATATGCTTCAGTTCTTCAAAGTCAACCTCGCGGTTGAATTGTTGTTTATTTGACCCTTCCTTAGCTAGTTGATCAGCTTTGTCATTTCCTAATATGCCACAATGCGAGGGGATCTGTACTTTCCTTTCTACTCTCCAGCGCCTGGAGTGCTGAGAGGGAGTCTGTCAGGAAGACAATATTTTCATTTCTGGTTTTTCGCTGTATCAGCATTTGGCTAGCTAAGATCAGTGCTTGGATTTCTGCAGTGTAATTGCTACAGTGCTTCCCTGTTGGCAAGTATGAGTCTGTTATATCTCCACATGGAAACAGAATGTGAGCACCTGCCCATCCATTCTTGACAGCCTGGATAGCTGATCCATCTGCATAAACATGTATCCACTCTCTCTCAGAGTAGTTTTCCGCAATATGACTCAATGCAAGAACTTTGTTTGTCACCTCTGCTTGATTTCCCATGCTCTCAATCCCTGGAATCGAGGGCCAGATTAAAATTGTGTTTTCTATTTCAGAAGCTTTCCACGGTTCCTTCTCAGGGATAGCAGTTACGTTTCTACATCTGTTTCTTTCAATTTTCTTTGAAGTTAATAAGAAATTATTCCTCTTGAGCCTTCCTCTAGACATTTGGTGAGTCAGCATATGCATGGGATGGTAAAGCATCAATTTGAATTTCTCGTATTGAATCGCGGCCTTGATTTTTCGTCTCTGCCGGAGTGGCTGGATATTGGTAAGTTCTTCCATCGCTGCTATTGGAGTGGTCTTCATAGACCCTGCTATGATACGAAGAGCCTGATTTTGTACCTTATCCAATGTCTGAAGGGTGTTTGTAGCAGCTGTCATCCATGATGATGAGCCTTATTCGATGATTGGCCTAACTGATCCAGAGTAAACCCGTTTCAGAATTTTGATGTTAGCTCCCCATTTTGTTCCAGAGAGCTTCCGCATAACTGCCAGTCTTCGCTTGGCTATACCTGCAGCTTTTCTGATTTGCACCTTCCAGGTCAGTCTTTTGTCAAATATCAGACCAAGATAAGTTACTTCATCCTCAAAGTGCAGAACTGAGTCATCAAATTTCAGACTTGTCTTGTGTACCTTTTTAGTGGATAGTGTGAATAAAGTTGCGACTGTCTTCTCTTTGTTGATCTGGACAAACCATCTTGTAACCCAAGAATTGAGGTGATCAATTGCGAGTTGCATGCAGTAATTGGCTGTTGACACGTACTCCTCGCTGCTCCACATCACAAGATCGTCAGCATACAATGCAGCTCTGACTCCCATTGGAAGGTTCTTTACCAGGTCATTGATGAATATTGTGAAGAGGGTGGGAGAGACTACACCACCCTGAGGTACACCATGTCGTAGCAGGACTTTCTTGCTGCTTGTCCCATTCAGCTGTACTGATGCCTTTTGGTTGTGGAGATACTGGCATATCCAGCTGTACATTTTCCAGAAATATCACTGGTCCTGAGCTTTTGGAGGAGTCCATGCTTCCATACTTTATCAAATGCCTTCTGCAGATCAACCCACACAGTGATGGTATGCTTTTTCTGTTGGAACGCCTCCTCAATAGACTGTGTCAGATATGTTGTTTGATCCTCAGTAGAGCTACACTTTCTGAAGCCATTTTGTTCATCTGCGTAGAGATTGTTGCTTTCAAGATGTCGAAGAAGTTTCTGGTTGAGGATTCTTTCCATGGCTTTGACTAGTCAGACTGATAGGTCGATAACTTGCCACTTTAGATTTATTCTTGCCTTTCTTCAGTACAGGGATCATGTTGGCCTCTCTCCATGACTGGGCAACTTCTCCTGTGTACCAACTGTGGTTGAAAATCTCCAAAAGCTTGTGCTTTCCAATAGTACCCAGATTCCTCAACATCTCATTGGTTATTCCATCTGGTCCAGGAGACTTCCTGTTTTTCAGAACTTTCAAGCTTTTCTCCAACTCGCTGATGGTCAGAAGCTCATCCATTCCCACGGCATGTATTTGTGTCTCTCCGTTCCCCTTTGCAGACTTCATTGCAGCTTTTTTACGACTCACTGCCACATCTAGATTGCTTACTTTCTGATACATACAAGCAAAGTGTTCAGCAGCAGCCTCTCCTGTTTTGATTTCACAATCCCCTTCAAGAGTTATGATTGGTACTCTGGTGTTTTCATCGTTAAGCTGCTTCACAAGCCTCCAGAGTTTGTTTGTATCTTTTTAAAGATTTAAGCGTGACGTTTTTTCTCTCCACGATTCTCTGGTGGCTCTGATTTTGGTTTTCAGATATTTTGCCTTGGATTGTTGGAGTCTCACATGGTTGGCTTCTGTTGGGGCATTCTCTGCAATTTCCCTTGCGTTGGACATTTCTTCGTGTAACTTACGAGACGTACTCCAGTAAGGTCTGTAATTTTTCCTGGATCCCCTAGGAATGCATTTGCCAGCAGCAGAGAGTAAAGCAGAGTTAAACTCTTTAACAACTTTATTGATATTTTGGTTTTTGACATCAATGTCTTTTACCAATCTGTCACTCTCTTTCTGATATCTGTCCCAGCCTGCTTTCTTATAGTTCCATCGAGGAGTCTGAGTTCGGTCAATCTCAACATCCATGTTAATGGTAATGAAAACAGGGCGGTGATCACTGCCTCCAAGTTGTTCCCCAACAATACGCAAAGATTCTTGATGTAGATTTTCTGTCGAAAATGCTAAATCAGGAGAACTTGAGGTATGCCATCGTCTTGAGTAGAATGTAGGGGGGGGGGGGGGGGGGGGGGCATCTGCCTTATTCAAGAGAATCAGCTTCTGCTCATCCATCCAACTTTCAATGTCCTCACCCCTCTTATCAGTAGAATGATAGCCCCATAACTGAGAATGACTGTTGAGGTCACCAGCAATGATAGTTGAACCTGGGTGAACTGGGATTTTTCTGAGATTCAATGGTTGATTAATAGGGCAGTAATAGTTGACAACAGTGATAGGATGTTTCTCTGGAATTATCTTGATTGTGAGAATTTCCATGTCTCTCTGAACTTCAATGGCATTTAGGTTATTCCGGACCAGGGTTATGACTCCTCCTTTATGTCTTCCATCCCTGTCAGATCTGAAGCACTGAAATTCTCTTATACAGAATCTACTGTTGGCATTCAGATCATCTACGTCTTTCTCCTTGAGAATTTGGCTACGCTCCTTTTTCTTGTTAGAAACTCCTTCAGCATTCCATTGCATGATAGTCAGCGGTTTGCTTACTTGCACTTTAGGTTGGACAACCTTCTTCCTTTTTCTCCAAGGTCTACAAACCTTACCACCAGTAGCTTGGGTGGACCCCTTCGAGGCTGGGGGGGGGGGGCCGGTGCTGCACATGCCTGGCAGGAACTCACACGGCGAGCACCAAGACGGATATTCATAATATTAACTGTCATGAAAGATGATTTGTTTAGTGCTATGGCTGGCCACTCGCTCCAAATACCTGGCTTGGTACCCAGATAAAGTGTTACACCCCTGCGCCCGACCCAAGATCAGAGATCTTAGATCTACTTTGAGGCCTAGCACTTGTAGCAGGGGAGAAACATGTATTATTTGCGCTATTTTTTTATGCTTACTGACAGAGCTTTGTTTGAGAAACTTTGGGAAACTGACCAAATTACTCCTACATTGTGGGATAAAATGACACAGGGTCAAGTGTACCTAATACATTGTTGGGGAAAAAACAATGGCGGATTTTGCTAGTTTATTGTTTTACTTCAGCAAAACAGGTTACAAAATATATAATATATAAACTATAATATAAATATAATTATATTAATGTATATTTACACGCTCACTGAAAAGGATGTGGCATGAAAACTCATGTTCTACGGGATGGATTGTCACCAAAATTGAATGCTGGACAATGGAGTCACCAAACATGAATGAGATGTTGCTCTCCAGTAACCAAAACTTCATGATTTTTGCAGCAAAAGGTCAAGATCATTGGAAAGTTTGTGTGGTGAGACGTGAAATCCTCTGGAATGTTTGTTATACTGTCATTTAAGTATCTGACATCATAATCAATTTCATCATACACTAACTGATATCACAATCAATATGAAGTATGACATCATGATCACAATCAATTTGAAGCATAGCTCTCACGAGTGTACAAATTATATGTCTTTGATGAATATACAATTTAATAAATAAACATTCAGCTTACCTGTATAGTTAATTTGAAATTTTGATTTTTGGGAATTGAGGATTCAAATTGAATCTAGCATGTGTAATAAGTGGACAGAGCTTCGACAGAAATGGGCCGGGCAGAGCTTAGAAATCAGTCCTTTTATTAACCCTTTAACCCTTGAACTTGCTCAAGAAAATTTCAATTTTCTCATAGAACATGTCGATTAGCAGACCAGAAGCCTATTTTTGAAAATTTACCACTGGAATGACTGGCTTGACATTTCCCAAGAACACTGCCGAAGCCGTTTTTGGCTGATATGAGTGTTAAAAGGTTAGACAGGATTTGTACACCTATCTGTGTTTGAAATTCCATGACTTTTCATGACCAAAATTAACAAATTCCATGACCGCCAAGAATTAATATCTAGGAGATTTACATTTCTGATGTAGCTCCAAAAATAAGACCTGAGGTATTCTGCAAAATTTCTGAATATTGACTCTTGCAACAACCAAGTCACAGCCTTGTTTTGATAATCTATTGCTGTAATTTTAACACACTGATTTTCCATGACTTTCCAGGCCTGAAATTAAAATTTTCAAATTCCATGACTTTCCAGGACTTCCATTACCAGTAGGAACTCTGCTTAAATCTAAGAGAACTGTGCAGTGTGTTACGAACATCCATACATCAAGTGGCTTCAATCGAGGTTGGTGGGTGATAACCGATGGGGGGGGGGGGGGGGGGGGGTGGGGGGGACAGCAATTATGGTATGCAGATAGTAAATGATGGCGTAATAAATGGCTTTTCGCTCCTTATTACAGAATTATTTTAGCGATGACAAATGAGTGAGTCTCGAGTCAGGAATTCTCTGATCCATCTCAGGCGGTGAATATTCGACAGATAATGCCATCCATCCATAGATCATGGAATAGCACTGGCAAAAATAACCACATTTGGCAGAGAACACTAAACCAGAGACGCTCTTCAGGGAATATATATATATATCTATATATATATATATATATTCATCACGTATCACACACTACAGTACTATTGAATATTTTAAACATAATTGAATTGGAAGACATTGCTGCTTAACGCCATAAAACTCATATCAATTAAACGCCTTCTGCAGTCGTCCTGAGAAATGTCCATTTGCAGACCAAGAGAAGACTATTTTTTTTAAATTTTCTTGAACAAATTTGAGGGTTAAGGGGTGAAAGCAGCAATGTCTTCCAATAAATTGATGTTCAAAATATTCAATTTTTAAATTAAATTAAAAGATGAACTGGCGTTCATTTTTCAACAAATTTGGTGGAAGATGGTGTTGTCTTAGACAGCAACATCGTCCACCAAATTTGTTGAAAAATGTACACCAGTTTCTTTAGTATTGACACAACAAAATATAGAATATTGACATCAGAGTGGTAAGGGTTAACAAACATATTTCGATTAGTTTATGGGCTGTACTGTACAGTGTACAGACAACTGAACAGAGGACATGTGCACTACAAATAGGATTATTATAGCAGAGGCTTGATTGAATTATTTGCGTTATTGTAACAATCTTTCAAGGGCAATGAACAGTGTTTTAATCATTTCATGGTTAAGATCTGAAATTTTTGCTCAGTAAATAACCAAGAGAAGACTTTTTGAAAACTTAACACTGGAAATACTGACTCCGTTATCAAGCCAGTCATTGACTCGGTCATTGAGCCAGTCATTCATGTGGTAAAATTTACGCAAGAGTATCGTCTCTTGGCCTTCAAATGTACATTTTTAAAGATGAATGCAAAGGCCACTTAATGGCCGGCTTAACCATTAACCCTTACCACTCTGATGTCAATATTCTATCTTTTACTGGGTCAGTAGCAAAGAATCTGGTGTACATTTTTAAATAATTTTGGTGGAAGATGTTGCTGTCTACGACAGCACCATCTCCCACCAAAATTGTTGAAAAATGAACACCAGTTCGTCTTTTGATTTAATTTGAAAATTTTAAGTTTTGACACCAGAGTGATAAGGGTTAAAGGGTTACTAAGCTAGCTATACATTCAGATTTAAATCTGATTAGTCTACTTAAATCATCAGTTACATGACCTATGTCTTAGGCTGGCGCGATTAGTGCGTTGAGTGGTCACCATTGATTATTTAAGAATAATTGTGATTACTTGATTAGTCAGCTTGGGTGCAAATTACCAAGACAATGTTCACCAATACCATATCAATGATGAAAGCTACTATTGTGTTTAGATGTACATCCATTTCCTGGCCAAAGAGAACACTATTTTTGAAAATATATCAATTGTATGGCTGGCTCAATGCTCAATCGGGAGGTGGCATGGGGCAGTACTGGCTATTTGATTCCGAAAGTAATGGTACGTACATCTTGCTACTGTAGTATTAACCAAAAAGATTAGACATGTTAGAATTGGTACCTAGGTCAGAATGAATACCACCCTTTAACATACATGAGTGACTTCACCAAGCAGGGTGGGAAATTAAGTCATACACCCCTTGTTAAATTAAAATTACTTCAGATTTGAATGTTTCAGAGCGAATAGAGATCATTTAATTTTACAAAGATTTAATGACCGGGTAAGAATTCCTACCCTAGGCTGAACACTCTCATACATGCTTTAACCCTCGGATTTATTCACAAAAATTTCAATTTTCTCATAGAAAATGTCCATTTGCAGACCAAGATAAGCCTATTTTTGGAAATTTCCTACTAGAATATTTCAAAAATAGACTCCTCTTGGTCTGCAAATGGACATTTTTCAAGACCAGTGCTGAAGCCGTTTTTGGCTGATATGAGTGTTAAAGGGTTAATGGCTTTATATACAATCCATCTAGGTTTACCGAGTGCTGGAAAGTCCAGTCGACAGGCACAGTACAGAGACAGGTGCCAAATATTGGATACCAGTGGCGCTAAATTCACATGGCAAACAGCTAATGAAAGCACACAATTTAACCATCACCGCTCAACCACACTGATGACAGAAAACATTAATTGTTGCAGAAACAGGGTCTGAAAGGCGTGTGTACATTTTCTAAACAATGTCGCTGAAAGCTGATGCTGTCTAGGGAAGTAAGTCAGGAACAGCATACAATGCCCAACAATGGTTTGACCACCAGTAACACAATTATCATATATGAAATGGAGTAACAGTACGCAGCCTGAAGGTTCGGTGGTCTAGGGACTAGATACACAGATGATTGGCAGATAGATCATTGAAACTATGCTCGCGCAGAGGTCATGCTGTTCTGATGTGACAATTGCCATGTGTCTGTGATCTGCATACTAATCAATCAGGGAACTGGTTCGCAATTGTTTATTGATTAACAAACAAACAATTGGCGCATAATAATTTTTGGTGGAAAATACACTCCACGCATTCAAATTGGTATGCATTTATTTTCCTTCCAAATTTGTTCCAAACCATGCAACTAACATCGTAATTTGTATCCTCACCCTGTATGTGTGCGTGCGTGCATGCGTTCGTGTGTGTGCGTGCATGTATGCCCGGGTTCATACATCTTGGCCCGAATAAAATTCCAGACTTATTTCCAGTGCTAATTTATAAATTTCCAGACCCATTTTATGTCGTCTCCAATAAATATTCAATTAAAAAATTACCACATTTGTCCAGAAAGTAGTAGCCAAGATCTTCAATATTTTGAATAATATCCATTTTAAGAGATTCACATCTGAATGATCTGATAATATTGGACTTTTCCATACTTTTTCTAAACTGTTAGGAGAAATTATTGAATTTCCATACTTTCCAAGGCCTGGAAATGGGTTTCTTTATTATTGCATACTTTTCCAGACTTTCCATACTTGTTACGAACCCTGAAGCGTGTGCATGTGTGTATGTCTGCGGGGTTGTCATGCAAGAGGATTTCCAGAATGTGGCGATCACTTGGATCAAAGAACCTGGATTAGGATTGGATAAAATTCTGGATAGAATCATTGTGAATATCTCGGAAACTACAGGTCCGATTTAGCTAAAATATTAATACAGGAAAAGGGCGTACATGTAAGCATACACTAGAACAGAAATTTATGTGTACTTTGGCATAGGCTTGCATCATTATGATGCAATTTTTATAATTACGATTATCTTAAAGATATAAATTGTGATTATTCAATTAATTGAACATGCACTGAAGCAAAGCTTGGTTAACTGTAATTAACACTTTATCACTCAAATTTGTTCAGGAAAATTGAAATTTTTTCTTACAAATGTCCATTTGCAGATCAAGAGAGTATTTTTGAAAATTTATCACTGGAATGACCAGCTCGGTTATCGAGCCAGTCATTCCAGTGGTAAATTAAAAAAATTTGTCTTCTCTTGGTCGCCCCCCCCCCCCCCCCGATGTCAAAAAATTAACCCTTACTAAGGCACTAAAAGAAATACTGGTCTACATTTGGGAAACAATGTGTCAATCTTATTTACATTGTTTTTGTATTAGATAGCAATACAGTTTGATAATGTTATAAGTTAATCTATTTGACGCTATACACACATAGATGACTGTAGCTATAATACAGAGCTCATTTTCCTACTGATTATATTGAAGACATTTTGGCTGACAATAATTGCCATATAAACAAACAACAAAGTTTAGACAAAATGCTTTCAAAATATTCGGTATGTTTCATAAAGGAGTCATTTGAAACAATCTCTCCCCGAATACAGAAATAATGTGGTTATGATCATACATTGATAGTTGAACAAAAGCAAGTAGCCATTTCATCCAGCTATCAGCTGAATAAGTTGACTAACAAAATATCAACCGTGAATAAAATTAGCCGCATTTGAAACATGAGGAATATTTTGAAAACTATAGCAATGATGATATGTAACAGGCCAGTCCAAATTGAAAATGTGCGTAACCATTAAGTGGGTTAAGCAAATTTGTTTTACGCAACCCATTTTGTTTTGCGTAACCATTTTTGATGTATTTTATGTACAACATGAAAGGAATTGCAGAAATGGAAAATAGGTTGTGCCAGAAATATTTGCATAACCTTTGCACGAATGAAACCCCCAACAGAACCCCCTTGTGGGTTGGTCTGTAGTTTTATTAACCACTATAAACATACTTACTGTTCAATCACTACTTGCTAAATCAAACAATCTGCATTTAGCAACAGAAAAGTATTTTTATGCTTGCTTTCATGCCCCGCCGCCTATACCATCTCATTGTACCCTCAACCAGGCTTCTGGTAGAGTACACTCTCACCATATAGCCTGCATTAGACTGGCACCAGTCTTTACTCACTCCTCTTTGACTTAGGTCAATGAGCATGCGCAGAGGAGACTAAGAGTAACATAGAATCACTTTCCAAATTTAGATGCAAGAAAGAATAAAAAGATTCTCAAATCATTGCCATGCGGGGTGGCTGTGCCCGGGTTGTAGTGATTGAACGGTAAGTATGTTTATAGTGGTTAATAAAACTACAGACCAACCCACAAGGGGGGGGGGGTCTGTTGGGGGTTTCATTCGTTTTCATTTGGGTTTTTTTATTACACCACAAACATCCATAACCGTTCAATCACTACTTGCTAAACCCGTAGAATTGGTCAGTGCCCTACTTAATAACCCTTGGTGGGTGGAGATATGAGAAGCTCAAAGGAAGTATAAAAATAATAGATACACAATTAAAAATTAATCAAATAAACATAAACGTCCAGCAATTTCAATCACAGAGTGATCATCAAACAAGGAAAATGAACAACCAAAGAAACTAAACAAGATATAAATAAAGACTCTCACCCATATCAACACAGGCATACAGCCTAACGAAAATGGCGAGATGTGCTTGGTAAATGGTCTTTAGCTTGCTTAGTTAAAATGGTTATGTTCCTAAAGAAGGATGCCGCTGGACTCAGATCTTTAAGATAAAAGGAGGTAAAGGTCGATTCGGACTTCAAGCCGGCCGCTTGCATAACGTCATCTAAGGATGAGCCGGCAAATAAAGCAAAAGAGGTAGCCATTCCATGGATCTCATGGGCTTTAATATGAGCCAATTGGATTTCCCCAGATGAAGCTATCTCATAAAAGATTCAAATAGTATCGCATATCCATCTGGCAATAGTGGCTTTGGAAACAGGTCTAGCTACCTCCTCCGCGCACGGAACCCATAGATGGGTTTTATCAGATCTTTTAAAATCAATACGAGATTTATACGCCTTTAGAGCTCTAACCGGACACCAGAATTTATCTGACAGCGAGAAAGACGTTAAAGATTTTAGGATAATCAGTTTAGCAGGGTGACGGTTAGATTGAGATTTTGATAAAAATTCCCTTCTGGGATAAAGAACTAAACCGTCCCCTGTCTCGATAAATCTATCCTTTTCCACGAAAAGACCATGAATCTCAGATCTTCTCCTGGCTGAAGCTGATGCGACTAGAAAAACGGCATTAGGAGTTAGAAGTTTAAAACTAATGGATCCGATGGGTTCAAAATGGCCACCTGCGAAGACCTGAAGGACCAATGCCAAATTCCAAGAGGGGAAGGGCTTAGCCACTGGAGGACGAATGTTGTCTAAACGTCTAATGAAACCATTTAAAGGAAAAGTTGACGGATAACAGACAGACGGTCGCCACGGCATAAGCTCACTTGGCCCTTCAGGCCAGGTCAGCTAATAATTAAACTAAAGCTGTTGATAACATTTTCTTGACAAATTAGTCCCCAAATAAAATAAGAATAATAATAACAACATACTGGGCGTGTCCGCCCGTGGTGGGCGTGTTGGTCCAGGGAAAGGGCGTCCTTTATCCTGCTCGGTTTGTGCCTATAGGCTCCATTGGGTGGAGCTGGTGTATCCAAATACATTCTTTCTGTGTTCTCCATGAGGTGGAGTTTTCATCATCCAGGTCTGATGAGAATACTTATGGCGGTTTGATATCAATCTGAGATGTCATTGGATTCTGATTTTAGAGGGGCGTATTTTCCCTTACATACTTATGGATGGTTATTGCAGGTTCTGCCATTTTTGGTGGTTGGACAACTTTTTTGGCGGTTGTGGTTAACTTCACTGGTTGTAATTGTTAACGGTTGTTTTGGTAGCATTCAGGTCTGTGTGGACCTGGCGGCTTGCATGTCCGAACCTACTGAGTTTAGACTCAGTGTGGACAGCGGAGGTATTGTGACTATCTCCGTTTCCCGTGGCACCAGTTTGCTGGATGAATCAATTGTGAAATGACAGTTGATAACAACGTAGTCAGTTATATGAGCTACTCGTCGAAGGTTGTTAAGCCTTCGACGAGTAGCTCATATAACTGACTAAATTGTTATCATCTCTCCAAATAAAATAAATTTAACATTTCTAATCATATATTTTTAATATCCTGTCAAGATGAATGTGTTAATTTAACTTTGCAAGTATAGTCCACGAGTGCTGTGTACATGTAGTTATTGACTTGTCCATGGCAGATATGGGAACTAGTCTTCACATGCCCCGTTGGGGAAATGGCCTGCCCGATTTGATGGTCAAGTCAATCAAAACGGCCTTTACAGTGGTCTTGAGGAATATCCATTAGCAGTCTAAGAGATGGCGGTAAACGAGCCAGTCATTCCAATGGGAAATTTCCATAATAATTCTCTCTTTGCATGCAAACAGACCATGATGAAGCAGAAATCTGGATTTTCTTGGCAAATAACTGTTTAATGGTAAAGCCAGCCAAAATAGCCTTGCAGTGGCCACAAGAAATAGCCATTCACAAGCCAGCACAAAGCTCTTTGTAGTAAATCTACAAAAACTAATTTCTTCTATTTGTCTGCAAATGGTCAGTTAATCAGCAAAAATCTTCTTTCAAATTCTTTACCATTAAAGGGTCAATTGGCATAAGTTGCATTTTGAACGATTTGAGTCGCTGTTGACACAAAACAGGTAATCAGTTAATGTGTGTAGGGAGGGGGTGGGGTGGGGGTGTGGGGGGGGGGGGGGGGGGGGTTACGTCAAATGACAATACCTGAATTAATACACATTCGCTGTCAGTCTCCATCAAATACTTTACTATAAAAATTTTTTACGAAAATCCAATAGCGACTGATGCCAAATTGCAAGTCTGAACTACATTGCTTGGTCGATGACGCGTCATTGCAGATCCCACATGTTCACCGCTTTGACTCACTCCCAAACCCACTGTGGTTGGAGCCAAATGTAAACGCACATTTGCACTTACATATAGGTAACACACGTAACAAATTTGTTTGAGTTCAACCCAAAGGTTTCAGAGGAGTTGCACTACAATCAATTTCTTGACCTTTTGACCTCAACCCCTTGGGACGGATACAATTGTAAATGTCCTCCTACACACATGGCACAGCAACCATATTGGTAACCCAAATTTGTTTGTATTACTCACAATGGTTTGGAAGATCATGTGACATATATTTCTTAGTATAGTTGGGCTTTTTACCCTGACCCCTATGTGGGCGGGGACAAACGTAAATATTGTCACAAAATGCACAATTATATGGGCAACTCACATACCAACTTTGGTTGAATTTCATACAACGAATTTAATTTGGAGATGGCATGACAGATAATTGACCTCTATACCATGGCCATGCCCATGACCTCCAGATCGGTTTGATAAGAGATTGTGCAACGGATGGAGGGACAGATGGACACAGATGGGCGAAGGCTATTATAATATTCTTTTTAAATCTGGTGATAATATTAATAACAGTTGACTCGCTGAATATAACGTGTCTTACAAGCGCATGTTATGTTTATATTCACTATTGACACGCTTACCACTAAATTAACCATTTTTCTATCGAGTTGCCATCTGTTAGGCACCCATATATTGCACAGATACGTTTAGTCAAATCATATACATAATGTAAGCATGTTGTCACTAGCCATGCTGTTGACTGTCGTCGCCGTCAGTCAGTTTCTGAAAACAGGCAAACATCACACGTATCGATATGGTTTAAGATTTGCTTCCAAAATAACAAAATCATATGTGCGTATGCTTACCCGGTGTTTTAGCCGTTTTGCGGTGTTTACTAATCATGTTAATTTCTTAATTTATCACGCACACACTCTCCTGGATAAGGCTCTACTAACGGTAACACCTTTTAACTTGTCACTGTTATGTTGTTATAGTATTGATCTAACACTCGCTTGTGATTTTTCTGACATTAACATCTCGCGGCACTAGCTTGAAATCAACTTCACTTGTTAGCTAGTTCCCGGTCACAACTGTTTTGAATCCTTCCAAAGCTAAAATTTCGGTTACATGGAACCGATGTACTCAGATGTCAATCATATTAGTTAACCCTTCTGGGATCTTTAGACAGGTACCCGACTCCAAAGGACCTTTCCATTTTTTGTATATGCCCCGCCCATCACTAACTAAGCTCCACCCACACCTCGCCGTGTTGGGGTTGATCGATCCCCGAACGCCCTAACCATCAATTTCCTGAAAACTATACAGGGAAGCTGTTGAATATTTTGAAACTAATTTGACTGGGTGCTGTTGCTGCCTATGGCAACAATAGCGCCCAGTCAAATTAGTTTCAAAATATTCAACAGAATATTTATTAAATAGTAAAGGCATACAATTTGTACAACAACGCATAGACCGTCTTCAAATATGCGTTCGTGACGTACTTATCGACATCATTCATGACGTCTTTCATTATGATGCCATTCTACACATCACACAGTTGATTATGACGTCATATGGTATATGTCGAATACTCTGGAAAGAT
This sequence comes from Chaetoderma sp. LZ-2023a, assembly GCA_034401795.1. NCBI lineage: Eukaryota > Metazoa > Mollusca > Caudofoveata > Chaetodermatida > Chaetodermatidae > Chaetoderma > Chaetoderma sp. LZ-2023a. The sequence goes on from CM067360.1 coordinate 47,888,710, forward strand.
GAATTCACCTTTCCAGAGTATCCACCCATCATCTGACCTCTTATGGCGGCATACTCATCCCAGCGCGTGTATGATGACGTCACAATCATTACGTCACAAAGGGTTCCATATAGTCCGTCACCAAATCGCAAATACTCCGACACGTTGTATGAATTGTATGTCTTTGTAATTCTACGCTATTTAAAAACATGCTGTTGAATATTTTGAAACTAATTTGACTGGGTGCTATTGTTGCCTTAGGCGGATACCAGTCTCATTGATCTATATACTATATCTATGACCAGTCTTAGCATTTTTCGTCTTCTTCCATTTAAAGTAATCGTGAAACAACACGAATAGAAAATATTTAGAAAAAAATAGTGACGATCATCTTCAGATCCTCATTTAATTTGATATTTATAGCCAACACTATTTGGTATTATATTGTTCTCGCTGGGTGTTGGGCTAAAACCATAACACTTATAGGTTGTGCCTTGGCGGACAACCTGGATTCAATTATGTAAAACAGTTTACTGTCAAATAAATCATCTTTGATTTGATTTGAATCTTTGGTTTGATTTGACTGAAGTGTGTTCATTTACTAGCTACCGATATTGAAAGCCTGACACTGATTTTTCTGTGAAAAAATTTATAACGTTGTTGCCACATTCTTTCGCAACGACTTCCAAGCGAATTGCTCAAAATATCTTCAAAAAGTTTCCACAAACGATTTCCACTTAAATAGTTTCCAAATTTTAGCTTGTGACACTTGCATTTTCTGCTGATTATTTCGCTAAATGTTTGAAAACTTAATTGTTACTACTATATCCACCAACTTGTTATAAAAATATCTAGCCTAACACGATTCACTTGTACCATATGAAATACACAATGAGAATCAAACTCTTACATTTTTGCTCTGCGCTATTGATGTAGTTCCACTCAACTCTGAGACCAACCATACAATGACTATCATTAGGATTGTGGGAATGGTGTCTCAGAAAATGACGATTAACTTTAAGTACAGGCCACCAATCGTTTATTTTCATAGTTGCTACTAGTTGTTACTAATTTAGATTTGAAAGATAATAAAAAATATACTATAGCGGCCAAACAATCGTACTCATTTGCTGCTAATTTAATAAGTCTGTTAAAACGGAATGGTGTTGTTTGTTCTGTATCTCGCCAGATGTACCTCACCGATCTCTGATCTGTATATTCTGTGAGGTATCCCTGCAAATAGCGGCTTTAATATAAACTATAGTTACCTAAAGACGGCCAAGTTATCTTTGGCTGCGAGAGGAAAGTGCCTCGCGCAGGCCTCCATCACAAAAATGCCTACAATGCCGAAGTGGAGGAGGAGATGTGACAAAAAGGGCCACTCTCCCATTCAAACCGTAGCGTGGACTGCCCTGTCGGGTACGAACCAGGCCAGTATATCGGGGTATGGAACAGCCTGGTCTGGAATGGTCCAAGCTCGCCCTCCTTGGTAGCCTAAGGCATGCGTGCATAGCTATATAATAGAGGAACAAAATAGCAGAGTCCATGAAATCACCCGATGTGCATGCATGGCCGTGAGAGGTAGCCAGCATACGCATGTTAGTATGTGGAAACTGGCAGATTATGTATATATAGTTACCTGTAGTATGGCAATTCCAAATACTTGATCGTTTCTCCTGATTTTGGTATGAATCAATACCAGAATGAAATAGAAACAGACTATTTTGAGCTCCAACTAAACAGAGACATCGCTAGCGCGTGCTTGGTAGGGTGAAGGCCAGGAACTATTTGGTCGGCTACTATATCTCGCACACAACGCATGCATGGATTGGCTGATTCTCACTGGTGCTACGTCATCATTTAGTATAAAAGGGGCTCTGAAAGTCAGAAACAAGCAGAAATGAGGCGGTTTCGGTCAGAGTGGGAGCGATCTCATTTCTGCCTACTGAGTAGAGCTCACGCTCTGCAATCTACACCAACGCAGCTTATTTCAGTCAGGTTCCCTTCCTGAGAGCAAGCAAACATTGGCCCAACGTTGGTCCAACGTTTACTACTACATTGCGCCAATGTAGTTTTGCTCATCGGCCCAACGTTTGCAATACATTATTGGGCCAACGTTGAGCTAATGGGCATAAATCTATGAAGATATTTAAAATAGCACACCACAGAGCATAATTTAACAATGTAAAAATTAAAAGGTTAATATTATGTTGATTTTCTGTGAAATTTCCAATGCTAGCCCAACGTTGGCTCAACATTCGCCCAACGTCCACATGTTAGCTGGTCTCTCAGGACACCCGCACTCCGCACCGCACTAAGTTTTTGGATGCTCCTGGTAGATCAACAGGGGCAAAAATTCAGTTCAAACAGAAGGGTTCCCATTCCACCACCATCACCAGAGAACCCATCACTGCGGTGTAAACCTCTTTGGCAGCTACCATCAAAATTTAAGTATGTAAGAACAGTGACGTTCATGATGTGTCGCCAGACTTGCCGTGCCACGCTAAAATGGTGGTGAAGAAGAATGGAGGCATCCAGAATCATGAATTAATATTTTGACTGCAGCAGGAAGCAGAAACCTTGCATTATATATTTCTTCGTCTTCATTAAAAGGAGGCATTCGTCACTCTCGCACCAAATACAACATATCAATATTGTGGTAGATTAGACACTGTGTACTATGTGTGACAACTTGTTAGCCACCAGAAATAACTTTATTCTTCACTGTTCCTGAGTATGGACCACATCAGCTAGCAGTGACGTAGCCAGGTTTTCACATCAGGGGGAGCGAGGTCTAAAAAGGGCCACACCACTTGAGTGAGGACTAAAAAGGTGCCACCCCGCATACCAATTAGGGCTCAGAATCTGCTTAAATTTCCTTAATGAAAAGAAAATAGCATTCCAGTATCGTCAATTATTTTATTCTACCCAGAAAGTAGTGTGTATTCTACTATTCTTTGTCTTGATGTAGCTTAATTAAAACAAAAAGTCTCAACATAGCAATGAACAAGCATGACAAGAAGACATTAACAAATTGAAAATTCAAATAGTTCTAATTATCAATGTAGATTAACATGTTAAAGGTGGCTTTGGAGTAGGGGCGCCCAAAAACTTGTATGTGTTACAGACATGATTTGGGCGCCACATTTGGGAAGATTGGCTCAGGGGGAACGAGCAAAACCCTGCTCCCACACTGGCTACGCTGCTGATAGCTAGTACCCTGCAGTAAATCTCACAGCAGCAACTACACCGCATGCCAGCTCACACCGCAATTATGCGGTGCATTAACTACATGTGACGTTTATTGAATTCTTCACTGATGACTAATGGGTGCACAACATAATAAGTACCAACAATAATGGTACCGCAAGGTCGGTGCGACCTCCGTTATAAGCTTTTACTGTATATAATTATTTGCATTATAATGGTGCCAGCAATTAAACAGTACCGCAGGTCAGATGCGACCTCAGTATTTTCATGTTTTGTATAAATATAATAAGGCATTTTGCCAATTATGTGGTTGCTTATATTATTAGTTAGTTATTACAAAAACTACAAAATACTTGGACTGCAGTTCACGTAGGTTACAATATACATCAACAGCAACAACTGCATCACCTTGTTTCTCCCCAACAGCAACACTTTTTCATTAGTGTCGCTGCTCATTCTCTCAATAGCGAACATGACATGTGGCCACTAAACGTAACTATGATAACTCGATAGGATAAGTTTAAAAGTAGCCATGGGCGACTTCTCGTTAAACGGAAACTTGTTATTATAAAACTTTTCCGTGCACTACGGCTCCATCATATTAACCATACCATCAGTTTTCATAATTGGCCAGTCATTTTAAGGCCTCCTAAATTCAATGAATGAGTAGCTGCCTCTTACTACGCTTTTCTGGCCGTCTGGCCGAAATAGTTGTTTGGATTCCCTCCGCCACAATGGTTAGGACTGATTTAAGAAACTACTGGGGTTTCTTGATGGTTAGAATCAAGGTGTCGATGACCATGCACTCCCCTTTGTATCTTCGGATACTTATTAAGCAAGCCTTTATGCCAAAGTAGGAATCTCTGCGAAAACATAGTTATTATAGCCAGTCCCAGCAGTGTGTTCTTTGGGCAACTTTCTTTAAACCTAAAGCACCAAAACGGTAACTCCAGGGTACGGAACTCTCATGATCCGCACTCGAAACATTAGGTGACGGATAAAGACGAAATCGCCATCTAACTCAAACAGTGACTGGGTGTGGACTTAAAGCCCATCACGCCCTCTGGGAAGGCCACCATAGATAGTTAGTCATCAGCACTTTACAAATAAAATAAGTATATGCAGAAAAATAATGATAAAGGTCCCATCCGACCTTGCGGTGGCTGTTAGTCAGCAGCACTTTGCAAATAAAATAAGTATATACAGTAAAATAATGATAAAGGTCACATCCGACCTTGCGGTGCATGTTAATCATCAACACCTTAAAAGTGAAAATGATACATATATTAAACACAAGCGGCATTGCAGTACTTAATAGTCATCGGTACCTACTTTGAAAACAGTCAAAGAATAATATTGCGCAGAACCTATTAGTCATTGACGCAAATGTTCCGAAACGTCACTGTTGTTGAAGCGTCACATGTGTGAGCAATGAGCTGGCATGTGTAGCACGGATCGACCAGACAAGGATGACCGTTCCGAATTCGCTCCAGGCACGATCCCCCCCCCCCCGAGTAGGATAATATGCGTGTATAAAGCCCTATGACAGAGGTTTTCATTAAAAACGGCTCAGTCCGTAAGAACGTGTAGCGCGCATGCGCACACGTCAGAGCTTCCCTGACAACCTGTGTCAGGAATGGCGGAGAGTATATGCTTGTAGTGTACCGAGTTGGTACTTGTGATTTTCTCAAATCGCACCATTCTCTCGTCGTTCTTGGTAACGATCAGGACCAGAATGAAACGAGGATCACAGAACTATTTACTTTGTTAAAATCTGACCAGAAATGGACGAGTTATCATTAAAATTCCCAGTTAAATTATCTTCAAAATATTGCTTTGACGTCATAATCGCGTGTATGCATTAACTGAATGGGAATGTGCTGTTCACGTGATAGCACGTCACCAACTCTAGCCGCAGGCTGATTGGCTGCTGATCGCCCTCTCATTGGCTGAAGCGCCTGCCTCTGACGCCATGCGTACTATAAAAGGGACGAAAAAATGAGAATCGAGAGCATCATCGGCGGGAAGCCGACACAGTCAGGAATACTGGACCAGCGCAGTGCAAGACGCAGGACAACTGCTAACCGATGGTGGTACCAACACCACTGCGGTGCCTCTCGGAATTGAGATCTCCTGCGCCGGTGGGCAGCCTTACGACCTTTTTGCAATTACAATTTTGGAAGCTTCCGGACGGCCATCCGGACGCTATAAAACTAATATAAGAACTCCCTTTACAGAACTTTCTTAGAGGAGTTTCCTGCGGAAGGGCCTTGCAGGCCCGATATGATTCAACGGGACGTAAAGCTGATGAGGGTGATTCTTGGTGAATAACTCACCGGATCTTCTGACTACGCTGAAAGGTGGATTCAAATTTCCACGCTGCATGTTGCGTGTGTTAATTAACTTTTAGACCACAGTCTGGTGGGACTCTGCTTGGTGCGCTGTTAGAGCTATGCAACGTATTCCACACCGTGTACCCAGTTACTGTACATGCATATATAATTATCAATATAGCCCTCTCGGTTAATGGGCAACTTCCAACTTTCAAACTGCCATCGCCGGATGGGAACTTTACAACAACTGTTTAAATCATGTATTAGCTAAATTGACTATCTAATGGACATCCCAATCATTCGTTCTTCTTCACCATCATGAGTGTGCCGCATCAACAGTCTGCCTGTGGAAATCTGCCTGCGGACATCTTCCCTGCATTTATGATTGTGCCATCTCGCACTATTTCATATTTCATACGTCGTCACCATATTATCACACAGTGCCACGATACGAGCCGGAGGATGCGGCAACACCCTTCCAGCAATACACTAGAAAACCATCACACGGCACACACCATCCCCGTCAGTCACCTGCACAGCCATCGTACGAGGAACATCCGTCACACCCACCTGTAGAGTGGCCGCCTCATCTACATAGCACGCATCCACCAGTCTATAGACCAATACCTGTCTATGGACCAGCATCAGGGTGGTATTCTGTGGAGCCTACGTATCGTGCACAGCAGCACCAACAAGAAATGCCCTCATGAACACGGCATCACCATTGTCATCAGGGACATCGATGGGAAACACCACCAGCACCACTACCAACAACACGCAGTTCAGCATCCGCATTTTCATCAGACTCCCAAATACCGCCACCCAGACTTGCCCCAATCACTTCACCTCATGGACATGGATGGATCATTCTCTCCTCCTCCCCTCCCCCACCCGAATTTAGTGAATGATTGGGCAAACTACAAAGTGCAATTTGAAATAATAAGTCATATGAACTGGTGGACAAATTGACAAATGGGAGAGTATTTGGTCGCAAAGCTGTCCAGATAAGCGTTACAAGTTCTGGAAGATTTGGGTACAAATTATACACCTACGTACACGGAGTTGGGGTGTGCATTGTTGGAAAGATTCAGCGACACGGCCCTTGGGGAAACAAGTCAGTTGCAATTAAAGAACTTCCGGAGTTAGCTAGTCGTATCCGGTGACTAGTTACCTGTGCTTACCCCAGTACAAATCATGAGGGCATCACACATTTGCATCTAGACACCTTCAGTGACGCATTGAGCGGTGAACCGCCCTAAAAGAAAAATTATTCCTTGCGGAGCATGGTAGTCTTCAACAACTAATGACCACTGCGGTTCGTATTGAGAACTTCTTAGAATGGGAAAAGAATAATCACCGGCAACTGCACCCCATTAATGAAGTGAATGCTGTAAATATCGCCACCACTACCGACAACAGCACTGCATCAGCACAAGCACCAGCATCAGACCCGCAGATACAAACCGGTCAACCCACCAGTCATAATCATGTGTTTAGAGGAATGGGGCGTGGCCAATCCCATCACGGGGGCCACAACAACGCCCCAGGATGTGGGAACCAGCACAACAATAACAATAGGCAAAACATGCATGATAGGTTAGAAGAGATCACAAAGCAAATCTCAGTACTCACTAATTTAGTCACCACCCTCAGCACAACAGTAGCAACACAGTCAACCACACGCCCAGCAACCACTATAATTTCCGCACCGCCACCGAACAGCCGGGCCACTGGAAGGGGTGATGTCCTAATCAGCCTCCATCAACAACTCCAATCGCTGACTGACGAACCCTGCAACCTGAGCCCCCATCAAACTAACAAGGCCACCGATTACAGAGTCACTTCGGTGCCCATTCACACAACCCGGCTCAACTGCGGCCTCTGAACGACAACATCAGGTGGCCAATACAACCACTTATTTTCCTACGACAGCATGCACACACTCGCACCCAGCTTCTTATATGTGGGTACCAACGATGCATACCGCATCCGCAGCACTGAGATCTCCCCCTGCTGGAAATTGTGACCCCACAATTTCCGCAAAGAACAAACCTTCTTTTCTATGTAAAACGGCAGTGGTAGAATGTAGCTGAAACAATGTTCATACAAGCACCACGACCCACCGTCAAGGCACTTAACACATGGTGTCCCTTGGTGGTTTGCAACTCACAAGTCCTTACAGCATCATCTACTACTTACAGCAGCAGCAGCAGTGCTTCGGATGGGAGTCAACATTCGGCATCATGGACCCGCAAGAAGGTGCATCGTACAAAGGACAGAAAAATTCCATGCCGTCATTGCTTCTTCTCTGCATCCACTAAACATCCCATGATACATTGTCAAAAGTGGCTCACACAGGTAGCCCTCATCCACGATCGTGACAATCCTATCCACACTGCTGTATACACCAACTTTAAATACACAGAGACAGCATCAACACCACCACCATTACTACACCAGCTCCGTCATCGCCTAAGCAATCACAGCAGAAGCGACGATGGGTTGGCCCTTTTTGCACTCATGGAAGCTATCCGGAAACAAGCCAACTACATACAGGATGATACCACACCAAAAACGCCCCCACAGATGGTATCATTGGAAACTCTTCCGCAGGCTCACCTTAAAGTACTATATACGTGTGCTAGTTTATAACAAGCGCTTGTATGAGAGCATTCCACCCCATAAAAAGCTACCCCTTAAACTGACAAACATATTTTTGCAAACAGCTAGGGGAGCCGATGTTCCCGTGGCTGGTACCATAAATCTTGTGATACAGATAGATACGGCGAGTTGCCATTGCCTCTGTTCAAAACAATAACCTGCTCGGTTCTGATTTCCTCAGTGCCAGCGAAGCCATCATACATTGCAGACAACAGGAAGTAGATATACATGGCCGACGTATACCCCTTGGACTGGATTCATCGCTGTACGACATGTGTGCAGTGATTTTAGCTTCTACAGCCACAGCTGAGCCGGGACATGAGAAAATTTTATGGGCCACCGCACCACAGTTAGGAAACAACACACACATAGCCATGCTGGAACCTGACCCTGAGTATATACTCGCCTCGCAAGGCGCCAGTCCCCAAATGACCACCAATAAGGATCATACACCATTTCGCATATTCAATGGCACAACTGACCCAATAACTCTTGAACCAGGAGTTCGCTGTGGCCATTTGGTTGATGTGATATCACTGGAGGCACCCCCTACTACACATACACCAGCAACAACTTCTAATGATTTACCGGAACATTTACATAACATATATCTGCGTGCCACAGTTGGGTTGATGCAATCCTACAAACAAGATATACAGAAAATCTTATACAAACATCATGATAGTTTCTCCACTGGAGACATGGACCTCTGAGAAACTCATCTCGTGTGACACGCCATCGACACTGGAAACAACCGACCTGTTTAACAACCCGTTCAACATCTTCCCATTCACAAAGAAGCGGAAGCACACCAACAGGTGAACGACATGTTGCGGACAGGTATAAGAGAGCCACCAGCATCCAACTAGGCCGGTCCCATAGTTCTAGCAGGCAAGAAGGATGGATCTTTGCAGTTTTGTATAGCCTACTGCCGCCTTAGATTCTTTGTCTGGAGCCAAGTGGCTTTGTACTAGTGGATACTGGCAGGTAGCCATGGATGAGGCTGATAGGGAAAAGACCGTGTTTGTGTGTAGGGATGGTCTTATCCAGTTCCACAAGATGCTTTACGGTTTGTGCAACGCCCCTGGAACATTCAAGCATCTCATTGAGCAGGTATTAACTACCCTGCAATGGGAGATCGGTCTCTGGTACATTGACGACGTAATCCTCCTTGGCTCTTCGTTTGAGCAGACTTTGTCCAACCTGGACAAAGTTTTAATGCGTTTCCATACGGTAAATCTAAAGCTCAATCTGAAAAAGTGTCATCTTTTTAGACAGAGCGTCGAGTTCCTGGGATACGTCATATCCAGGGATGTAGTGGCTATGCAACCTTCAAAAACACAAGCTGTAGCACAGTGGCAGACCCCCACTTCCGTCACGGATATCCAGAATTTCCTTGCTCTTTGCCAGTACTATCATCGATACATCCGTCACTTTAGTGAGATTTCATAACCTTTATTTAGGATCACCGAGAAAGATCTACCATTCGAGTGGATGAGTGAGTGTGAAGGTTTCTTCAGGGCACTGAAAGAACTCTTGACGACTACCCCAATTCTTGGTCATCCTAACCCTAACCTCGATTTCATCTTAGACACTGATGCGTCAGCTTATGCCATTGGCACAGTTCTGCCTCAGGTCACAGAAGATGGAACGGAGCAGGTACTGGGTTATGGTTTGCGTACTCTGAACAAAACGGAAAAACGGTATGCGACCATCAAGAGGAAATTGTTAGCTGCGGTGTATTTCATCAAGTATTATAAACACTTTCTGTGCGGGTGCCCATTTACCCTGCGCATAGATCATGCCTCACTACGCTGGCTCAGAAACCTCAAATATCCAGAGGGCAGGTAGCGAGGTGGCAGGAGTCCCTGCAGGCCTTCAACTTCAATGCTGTTCATAGACCCGGCAAACTGCATGGAAATGCCGATGCCTTGAGCAGAATCGGGCTTGAGGATGAACAAGAAGTTGCCATCACCATGACATATACTACACAGCCATCTCCAGTGTTCCCTGAATTGCGGTGTGCAGAGTGGAACATGGAGACAGTCGCTCATGAACAAGCAACAGACGTGCAAACACAGACCATATATGCATGGATCCAGGAGGGGGTACGTCCTCCTAAGGAATCTGTTACACCACTTTCCACAACGGCAAAATACTACTATCAATGCTTTGGAGAATGCCACATAAAAGACAACAATCTCTACATTAATAACTGGATAGTGATCCCAGAGTGATATCGTAAGACCATTATAGAGCAACTACATGATAGCGCTGGATACCTAGCCATTGAGCGAACCACCACATGAATAAAACAGAGATTCCACTGGATCGGGATACCATGTGTAAAGGCATGTGTCGTCAAATGTGTCCCATGTAAAAGACGTGCAGTTGGCCAGCACCATTTCGCACCCTTACAAATTAAGATGGTTGGTGCACCATGGGAGCGAGTGGCTATTGATGTGCTCGGACACTTGAATATGATGGATGAAGGAAATAAGTACATCCTCATATTACAAGATTATTTTACGAAGTGGGTGGAAGCATTTGCTTTGCCAGACAAGGAGGCATCCACAGTAGCGGAGGTTCTGACAAGCAATGTGTTCCGCCGATTCGGTATGCCCTATGAACTGCACTCCGACCAAGGAAGCAATTTTGAGAGCCGGCTGATCTCCGAGCTCTGCAAATTGTTTCATATAGTCAAAACATGCACAACAACGCCTTACCATCCATTCAGTGATGGGATGGTAGAACGATTTAACCGTACGCTAGCGGAAATGTTGGCGAAGGAAACTCGCCTTGATTGTCATGATTGGGATTTACATCTCCCATATGTGCTCATGGCATACTGCACTTCAATACATTCCAGCACGGGCTAGACCCCTGCTCGGTTAATGTTAGGCCATGAATTAGCCTTACCCATGGATCTGGCCATGCCCATGATTCCAGGAGAAAAAAATTCACCATATCTCTATGTAGAGCTCATGCAGCAGCAGATAGAACAGACCCATGAGTTAGTGAGAGCAACATTATCCACTGCACGGCCGGTGAGTGCATGGAGATCCGTATGAGGCAGAAAAATGTTTTGGATTCACGATTCGCGATGTTCTGCAAATGTACCAAGTAAACTGAGTTACCAGTGGAAATGCCCCTATGTGGTAGTAGGTAAGAAGTCGGATGTGACCTACCGTATCCGCGCCTCAGATGGACTGACTTCGATGGACTTAAACCTTGTGTCAGTGATGACCCAGTGCCAGAGCTTGGGTTGGACATGACACACGGTACCCAGACAGAGGTCTCTATGGAAACAAGTATTCCCGATGTTAGTCCCGAGCTCCACGGTGCCAGTTCGACCACTCTCCAAGCAAGCCAGAAGTCTGGTGAATGTATGACTAATTTTGAGGACGATGACGAGATATGTACTCGCCCTCTCCTTCCGCAGAGCGGGTCTATGAGATCTGGAAGTCATATCTGAAGACTTTCTTGTTTGTGCTGTCCAAGGGGACGGACGTAAAAGTTGTTCTGCTTACCTCTTCCCACTCCCACCAACTTCATGCTATTACCACAATTATAGTGTTACCACAAGCGGAGGCTGAGGCTGCCCCGGGCCATGCTTCTTGTGGGGTGGAACGAGTAATAAATAGCATGGAAGTGAAGAAGCTTGATGAAGCCTTGGCTTGTTTTGAGGAACATCAAAACTGTACAACTCTGTGTACCCCTCCACATCCACAAATCACGAGACCACCCCCATCCCACGGTGCATCCCATCCTATAGCACCACCACCCCCACTCCAACTCATGTCTCTCGTCTACGCATCAAGTTCTGACATCATTGGTCCTGTCCATTTCACACTCCACTCGTCGTCTGTTGACTGTCATTCTTCAGATATGAGAGAGTCCGCTGCTGGAGAGGAGGTGGCATCCTGCACCACTGTAACATTCCCCCCCCCCACTACCCACCCCCTACCCCCGCTGGTGGTGGGCAGGGAGGCAGCCCGTTCTGCAGACTCTCGGTTCGAATATTCCTGGTACTTAAAAATTTTGACAGAGTACCAACCGTCGTGTAACGGGAGATGGCCTTCTCCATCCAAAGGGCATACCTGACCACAACCACAAGGGAACAAGATGCCCGCAGTCTGTCGTCCGTGTCAAGTATGATATTCCTACCGAATGGAAATTCGATAATGGATTGATTCAAGTTACGACAGCACCCTTATTGCTTATCCATGGTCTAATATAACTCTGTCCGGTCTTTGGACTCAGCCATTACAGAGTGAAATACATCACGCCCGATAAAGTTGACACAATCCATCTGCAGCTGCCCAACCCTGCTGCCATAAAAATGTCACACTTCACAACAGCGCAAGTATCATCCACAGATAAGCAGCCACGCGTATCAATTAAATTCACCAACATGACAGAGACACAGACACTCAGGATGACTATATTCACAATCTCCATAGGACGGTATCAAATTGTAAAACTGAGGCACGCATTTTCCAAGCTATACTGTGATAATTAAGCTTGGTCCAGATAGGGATGGGACTAGTCCTACCTACAGAAGAGGATGCTTGGCAGTCCATCCACCCAGAAAACACAGTCCAGCTTTGCGGGATCAGTAGACTTGGTTTCCGCAAGACATGGAGCTGTTTAAACCAAACAATAAATTATAGTCAGCTATACTGTCCTAATTTTGATTAAGAACACGGCTGTTCTACCACGTATACAAATCATTAGCATGCGGGCTGGTGAAGCAGCATCAAAGCTTCGACAGTATAACATTATGGAGAATTTCAAATATTCTCTTTCCTACATATTCCAGTCACCAATCAACATGGGCTGGAATAATACTACTACAGACAAGAGGCGGCGCATGTATAAGATCGCGCGCATATACCGGGACGCTGTTCTGAGGAACAGAAATTTGAAAACATATATTCTATTTTTCACATCAACTATGTATGCAGCATCCACACTCCGCCATTACAAATAGATTGCCTAAGTTTCCGATCAACCACGTGCTTTCCAAAACAAGAATCCCGTGATCAGAACTTTTAATTTCCAGTAAATTGGATCAAAGGCTATAAATAAAAAACCACCCAACACTTATCTACCACAGCGTGATGGAGGAAGCGAGAGGTGGTGGGTCGGCACTATGGCCGCTTACGTCATCGCACTCTCCCACACCCCATTGGGCGTTCCAGCCTGAAATTTGAACAGGCGAGTTTATAAGCTTCCAATTTGAAAAACCGCTTCACACTAATTAAAAGGTGAGCTTCCACGGGAATAAGTAGTTCCAGAATTTAGCGTTGATCGGAGACTCAATTTTCTGCTGAGTGGGGATGAAAGCGACTATCATTCCTTTTTATATTTATATTTGCCTCCTTTCCATGGAGGGAACATATGAACAAACTTCAGGAATTTTACAAATTAAAACTTTCCATATTGGGCGTGATCGACTCACGATAAAACTTTTGGGTGTGGTCATCCCCCCCCCCCCCCCCCCCCCCCCCCCCCCCCCCCCCCCCCCGGTTCCGCACATTACAATCTTGCAGAAATAAGATGTCGCTTACGGAAGATCGCGCCTTGTTCGACAGCTTGGAGGAGTCAACACCTGCACATCTCTGGAAGAAGTATCCGTGTACAGCGTTACAGCCTAACGAGCAGCCGTGTAAATGTGTGTTCTCCAGGAACTCGGACTAGACGCTTCATGTCAATCGCGATTATCTTTTACAACGTGCATTTTGTACGGACTACAAGTACCTGTATTCAGCTACTCGGTACGGTGTGACGCACGCTTTAGTTTTCAAACATCGTGTGTTAGTAGTAATGTTAGCACCTGGTGAACAGAATGAGGACATATATATTCTTGCTACACATTTCAAAAGCAGACTTCCAGTTACCATGCTTCCAACGGGAAAGATGGCGAAAACAAAACGTACTAAAGGGCGACAAACTGACTTTCCACATTTCGTAAGACCAACAGCATCCGCAACACAGCCAGCTAGCATCAGCATTCCAGCATCCATCACCACGACATCGGCAGCACCCACATGAACAGCACCGGCAGCACCTGCAGCATCGGTATTGACACCAACTGTAGTTTCCGCACTGGCAGCACCCGCAGTGACACCACCGACCACATGCAGCATCATCACCGTATCCGCCTCCGTGATCGGCGAAAGATTTCAGTAGTAATTTCCACACCTGTGACAGTATCTGAAACCTGTTCACAGGACATTTCTGATAGATCAATATCTCTGTGCAGTTTAATTATAGATGAGGAGATGAGCCTCACGGAAGCAGTCACCATGACCACCGCACTGCAAACCAGCATGCCGACACACGTGTGCAACATCAGCATTCCGGTAGATCCTGCCATCTGCGAAGTAACTACACCAGATCGTCCATATTCAGGAGAAAGAAGAATCACGCACCAGCCTGAAATCCGTGCAATTCCTAGGATGACCCCCAGCTTACTTAAGGCTGTAAAAATAAGAAAGCTATCCACAATCACTGCAGCAGCAACCACACCATGCATCATCCAGCCAACCTGCAGCCTGCACCACCACCACCACCTCGACGACAACAGTGATGTCAGCAGTATCTACCCCGCCTACAGTCAGTACAACACCCGTCATCATCACCACCACCGCTAGTGCATCTATGGATTCATCCTGCAGTTTCAGTGCTACCGACCAGGGCAATATAGATAGTGATATTTCCGCAGCGGAGGGCCACATCCATCCCGAACGAGTCGGGGTACCCAGACACGCTGGGGAAATTTTTCAGCGGACATTTGTGGACACTATTGTCGAGGTTGCAGCAGGATTTATGAATAGATGGGCGAAAAAAAGGAACTTATTATTTTATTATTTTTGAAATATTCTTCTTCTTATTATATATGTTTTTATAATTGTCACCCAGTCCCTAGGCTGACTACGGCCATCCTACACAGCTGCACAATATTATTGCTGCCGAGATCTGTGTTGTAAACATGTCAAGTGCGACGTAAGTACACAACACACCGTAGCGAATATGTCTATACTCCCGTCATGCCATCCCAGGTACGCTGGGGGTGCCTGATGAACTAGTCTTTTTTACTTTATTAAAATATTTTTTTTCTTATTATTTTTCTTCCCGCGTTAGTACGTCAGGACAGACTGTGGATAGCGATAGCTATCCGTGCGGACACACCAAAAAAGCTGCAGTGTATGCATCCCTTTATATACCCGGAATGCATATGTAATTTACATTTATCTGTGATATTACTGTTTTAATATATCTTTATATTTTCTTTTATTATATATTATAACTATAAATGATTGATTTACGTTGGAGATTGGATGTTCTCTGCGGAAAAAGTAATTATCCGCACCCAAGAGAACACCCATGCGAGCTATTGTTTTAGCTGAATCGAGGTAATAAAATGAATGAAAAGGCATGCACCATGAAATAAAACAAAACAAAAAAATAAAAGACCTGGAAAAATAATCCCATGTCAAAAATGAAAACTAAAAGTATGCCTCCCTCCCAAACTCTTTCGCACCTCTATGTGCTCTTCTCTTATAACCACTCGTCTCTCGTGTCACTCCCCTCTCGGCTACGCACCTACTCGGGAAGTCGATAATTCCCACCTAGCATGCTCCCATGTATTCGATCCGTGATGCGTTAATCGTTTGTCATGGGTATAAAACTAGGAGGGGTTGGTGTAACATGGATCGACCGGACGGGTACTGACCATCCCAGCCAAGCTGGGTGCGGGGCGACCATTCCGGATTCGCTCTGGGCATGCCCTCTGAGTATGATAATATGCGTGTATAAAGCCCTATGAGAGGTTTTCGTTAAAAACAGCTAAGTCCATAGGAACGCGTAGCGCACATGTGCGCGCGTCAGAGCTTCCCTGACAACCCATGTCAGGAATGGGAGAGAGTGTATGCTTATAGTGTACCGAGTTGGTACTTATCGTTGTTCTTGGAACCGATCAGGACCCGAATGAAACGAGAATCACAGAACCTTTTACTTTGTTAAAATTGGACCAGAAATGGCTGAGTTATCATTAAAACTCCCGGTTAAATATCTTCAAAATATTGCTTTGATGTCGTAATCGCGTGTATGCATTAACTGAATGGGGAATGGGTTGTTCACGTGATAGCACGTCACCACTTCTAGCTGCACGCTGATTGGCTACTGCTCGCCCTCTGATTGGCTGAAGCGCCTGCCTCTGGCGTCATGAGTACTATAAAAGGGACAAAAAATGAGAATCGAGAGCATCATCGGCGGGAAGCCGACAGTCAGGAAGGCTGCTGGACCAGCGCAGTGCAAGACACGGGACAACCGCTAACCGATGGTGGTACCAACATCACTGCGTGGCTCTCGGAATTGAGATCTCCTGCGCCTGTGGGCAGCCGTAAGACTTTTCCACAATTACAACTTCGGAAGCTTCCAGACGGTCATCCGGAAGCTATAAAACTAATATAACAACTCACTCCCATTACAGAACCTTCTTAGAGGAGTTTCCTGCGGAAGGGACATGCAGGCCCAATGTGATTCAACCGGACGTAAAGCTGATGAGGGTGATTCTTGGTGGATAACTCACCGGATCTTCCGACCACGCTGAAAGGTGGATTCAAATTTCCACGCTGCATGTTGCGTGTGTTAATTAACTTTTAGACCACAGTCTGGTGGGACTCTGCTTGGTGTGCCGCAAGAGCTATGCGACGTATCCCACACCATGTACCCAGTTATTGTACATGCATATATAATTATCAATATAGCCCTCTCTGTTAATGGGCAACTTCCAACTTTCAATCTGCCGTCGCTGGACGAGAACTTTACAACAACTGTTTAAATCATGTATTAGCTAAATTGACTATTTAATGGACATCCCAATCATCCATTCTTCTTCACCGTCATGAGTGTGCTGCATCAACAGTCTGCCTGCGGAAATCTGCCTGTGGAAATCTGCCTGTGGAAATCTTCCCTGATTTGAAGATCGTGGCATCTCATGCTATTTCATATTAGCGTATCAATTTCAGTGACTTATGACCTCTTACCATAACGATGACCAATAGGTACTCAAGTAGCTATACTATTGTACATTTCATTATTTCTGCTATTGGTACTGATGACTAATAGGTGCCTTCCTGGTCTTCCCGACTGCAATTTTATACTTTCTGTTTATATTGTGAATATTATTTTTATTTTGTGGGTGCTCTCAACTAACAGCACCGTAGGGTCCTTTGACCTGTGATATATCGCTAGCACTGTATTAGTTAGTTGTGTATATGGCAAGTAGCCATCCGAGTTAATATGTTTTGTTTATTTATAAAAACTCTAGGATGCAGTATGCTAGGAAATACTATACAGCAACATTATATCCGCATCACTATATTTCCTCCAGCATCAATTTTACACTGAGGTCGCTGTTCATACTCTAATTGCTCGAGCCTGACATGTTACTGACTAAACCTCCCTATTTTAGCTCAATAGGATAGGCTTAAAGTGGTTAGGGACAATTTCTCCTCAAGAGATGCATAGCGTATGCCTCTTTTCCGGATGTAGTGGATATGTAACACCATGCACCAGCTAGGTTGTGTAAAATTGGCCAATTACCTTAAGGCCTCTTATTAATATCGAATTATTGTCTCTTTCTATAATCCACCAGCCGCAAGGCTTTATAATTGTTTGGATTCCCCATCGACGCATTAGCAGGATCCGACTCTGGGAAACTATTGGAGGTTTCTGAGTGGTGATAACTAAAGTGCTGATTTACACACACCTCCACCTGTATCTTCGGATACCAGTTAGTTAGACTCCCCCACCAATGTATGAAGCACTGCGAAAACAAATTAATTATATTGTGACACCGGCCTGCAGCGCATCTCTGGGCATTCTGGAAACTTAACCTTAATGACAGGTAAAATATTAGTTCCGTTGGCACACCGGTGATGGATGAGATGCGGATCTCCATCCAATTTATTGTAGTGTCTAGGTGAGGTCTTAGACCCCATCATGCCCTCACGGGAAGGACATTGCTGATGGATATCTGTCTCTCACTCCCCACCATTAAAGATATGGCATGTTCGAAATTGCTTTTGTGAACCGTGTAACTTGTCCTAGCCTTTGGGGAGGGGTGGGGTGGGGTTGGTTGCTGCAGTGTGGAATGCCACCTCCTCTGTAACAGCGGACTCTCTCATATCTGAAGAGTGGCAGTCTACAGACGACGAGTGGAGTGTGAAGTGGACAGGACGAATGATGCCCCAACTTGGTGCTTCTATGAGGGACATCCGTTGGAGATGGGGCAGTGGAGGTGTCATTGGATGGGGAGCACCATGGGCGGGGAGTGGGTGCACGTTTTGGGGCGTGGATGGGTACACCGAGTTGTGTGGTTCTGCTGTTCTTCAAAACAAGCCAAGGTCTCATCCGGCCTCTTCACTTCCATGCTATTCACTACATGTTCCACCCCACAAGAAGCATGGCCCGGGGCGGCCACAGCTTCCGCTTGTGGTAACTCGATAATGGGAGTATAGCATGAAGTGGGTGGGAGTGGGAAGAGGTCGGCGGAACAACTTTTCCGTCCTTCCCCTTGGACAGCACAAACGAGAAAGTCCCACATTGAGGAGGGAGAGGGCGAGTACATATCTCGTCATCGTCCTCAGTGTTAGTCGACCGTTCACTGGACTCCTGGCTTGGTAGGAGAGAGGTTGAACTGGCACCGCTGTGCTCTGGACAAGCATTGGGAATACTTGTTCCCGCAGAGACATTTGTCTGGGTACTGGTGTCACGTGGAATTCCCAGTCCGAGCTCTGGCACTGGATCATCACTGACACAAGGTTTAAGTCGATCGAAGTGGATGACTGAGGTCAGGCCATCCGAAGCGCAGATACAGTATGTCATGTCCGATGTCTTACCTACTACCACATAGGGGCCTTTCCACTGGTAACTCAGTTTACTCAGCATGTTTGCAGAATGTCGCAAATCGTGTACCCAAACCATTTCCCCCCACTTCATACGGGTCTCCATGCACCCACCGGTCATGCCATGTTTTTTGATGCCAGTGTGCAGTGGATAAAGTTGCTCTCACTAGCTTATGGGTCTGTTCTATCTGCTGCTGCATGAGCTCTATGTAGAGAGATGGTGAATTTTTCTCCTCTGAAATCCTTGGCATGGCCAGATCCACTGGCAAGTCTAATTCACGGCCTAACATTAACCGCGCAGGGGTATAACACATGCTGGAATGTACTGAAGTGCGGTATGCCATGAGCACATATGGGAATCATAGATCCCAATCTCTACAATCAATGCTGTCAACATCCCCGCAAGCGTCCGGTTGGATCTCTCTACCATACCGTCGCTGCGGGGATGATACAGGGTAGTTCTTGTTTTGATAATATGAAACAATTTGCAGAACTCGGGAGATCAGCTGGCTCCCAAAATTACTTCTTTGATCAGAGTGCAGCTCATAGGGCATTCCAAACCGGCAGAACATATTGTTTGCCAATACCTCTGCTATTGTGGATGCCTCTTGGTCCGGAAAAGCAAATGCTTCCACCAACTTCGTAAAATAATCTTGTAATATGAGGATGTACTTATTTCCTTCATCCATCATATTCAAATGTCAGAGCATATCAATAGCCACTCGCTCCCATGGTGCACCGACACTCTTAATTTGCAAGGGTGCGAAATGGTGCTGGCCAACTGCACGTCTTTGACATGGGACACATTTGGCGACCCATGCCTTTACGCTATCGCGAATTCCGATCCAGTGGAATCTCTGTTTTATCCGGGTTAATGTCTGCTCAATAGCTAGATGACCCACGCTATCGTGTACGTGTTGCATAATTGTATTCCGATAACATTCAGGAATTACAATGCAGTTGTTGATATAGAGAACGCCATCAAGCATGCGGCATTCCTCGAACCGCTGGTAGTAGTATTTTGCTGTTGTGGATAATGGTGTAACAGATTCCTGGGGAGGACATACCCCCTCCTGGATCCACGCGTATATATGTCGTGTCTGCGCATCTGTTGCTTATTCATGAGAGACTGTCTCCATGTTCCACTCTGTGTACCGCAATTCGGAGAACAACGGAGATGGCTGTGTTGTATGTGTCATGGTGGTGGCTACTTCGGATTCATTCTCACGCCCGATTCTACTCAAGGCATCGGCATTTCCATGCAGTTTTGCCGGGTCTATGAACCACATTGAAGCCTGCAGATTTTTTAGATTTCCGAGCCAGCGTAGTGAGGCATGATCCGTACGGAGAGTAAATGGGTGACCGTACAGAAAGTGTTTGTAATACTTGACAAAGTAGACCGCAGCCAGTGGTTCTAGCTTAATGGTCACATAATGTTTCTCTGTTTTGTTCAGAGTACGCGAACCATAACCTAATACCTGCTCCGTACAATCCTCCATGACCTGAGATAGAACTGTGCCGATAGCGTAAGCTGATGCATCAGTGTCCAGGATGAATTCAAGGTTATGGTTAGGATGAGCGAGAATCGGAACGGTCGCCAAGAGTTCATTCAACACCCTGAAGGAACCTTCACACTCACTTGTCCAATCGAATGGTCAATCTTTTTCGGTGATCTTGAGGAGGGGTGATGCAATCTCGCTGAAATGACGGATGTAACGGCGATAGTACTGGCAAAGACCAAGGAAGCTCTGAGTTTCCATGACAGACGCGGGGGTCTGCCACTTCACCACAGCTTTTGTTTTTGACAGTTGGGTAGCCACTCCATCACCGGATATGATGTGTCCCAGAAACTCGACACTGTCTGAAGAGATGACATTTCTTGGGTTTGAGCTTTAAGTTAGCCATGCGGAATCTAGATAGCACGGTGTCTAAATTGGATAATGTTTGCTCAAACGAGGGACCAAAGACGATTACGTCGTTGATGTAACACAGACAGATTTCCCATTGCAGGGTAGTTAATACCTGCTCAATGAGACGCTCGAAAGTTCCAGGAGCATTGCACAAGCCATAGGGAGAGATTTCCGCAGCCAATTTCCACAGGCTGGTCTCCGCAAGCTGACTCCTCCAGACATGGTAGACATGGTATATACTCAGGACAGTGAAACAAAGCAGTGAAGAAATGTCTATTAGATAGTCTTGGTAACTAGTATACAATTGATATGGAAGTGAGAAAGTTATCCATCCAACGACGGAAGTAATAAAGTGAAGGTTGCCCATTAACAGAGAGGGCTGTATATATTATTAGGCAGTTACATAAATTGGCACATGGTGGTGGGTGTCCAAAAACTGGTGGAAGCCGAAGACGTCCTACCACCGCGGATATGCTGTGATCCGTAAGACACTGGTTGATGTGAGAATCACTTGTAGGTCAGTAGTTACATTCGTCCTCCTGATGGTCCAGAGGTCCTGCGTGGGCCGGCTTCCACACTGGCGATGCTCCTGATTCTCGATTTTTCACCACTTTTATACTACACGTGACGTCAGAGGCAGATGCCTCAGCCAATCAGTGGCCGAGCAGTAGCCAATCAACGTGCAGCAAAATATTCTAGATCTATTTATGCATACAAGCGATTATGACGTCAAAGGCAATATTTTGAAGATAATTTAAGGGGGGTTTCCCAGATAACTCAGGCATTTCTGGCCTGATTTTAAAATGGTTAACAGTTCTAGAAAGCTCGTTTTTTTCCTGGTCCTGAGCGGTACCAAGAACAACGAGAACGGAATATTTAAAGGTTTTTACGAGTACCCACTCGGTACACAATAGGCATACACTCGCTTCCAATTCCATGACGTGTTGTCAGGGGAGCTCTGAAGCACGTGCATGCGCACCGCACGTTTTATCGCACTTAGCCAATTTCAATGAAAACCTCCCTCATAGGGCTTATGTACGCATACTATCCGACCAAGGTGGCATGCTTGGAGTGAATCCGGAGTGGCCGGTCTGTACCCAGCTTTGCTGGGACCATCAGTACCCATCCGGTCCGTCCGCGCTACACCTGGCGGCAATGGTCGCATGGCCCGGCTGCAACATTATCGTTCCACCGGCTCTAGAAGTCGGTCTTTGTATATTCCGGAGTCGCGAAACAACATCCGTAACCCTGAGAACTGATGCTAACCAGCTAAACCACGCATTAAGCATCTGCGGTGCTGCGGGACAAAATATGCGGATGGACAGCGCGAACCCCTGGAGGCTGCACGCATGTTCTGATATCACTGACTGACAGACGCAAACTGTCAGCAGCATAGTCTGGAAATGGAACTAATTTCTCGCTTGGTAATTAGAAGAGAAACTGAACAGGTGAAAATTTATATAATACTATTACAAATAAAATTGTATCAGCTGTTTTTAACTGACACTCTATTCAAGTATGTAATAAAATTAGTAACAAAACTGATTATTTTGGAGACTATAGATCAAATACTGAATGCTGAAATTCCTCCTTTGAGAGGGCCATAAGCGCTTCACTGATATCTACAATGTCTGGTGAGACTACTACTTGGAGACACCAAGTTGAGACATCAATCGGCTCTACACACACAGGGAGATGGTCTATCGCCTGTGCTTTTAGCCTGTTTCATTTCTGCTGTATTTAAATCTGTGAGGAAAAATTCCACAAGAGCAAATCCACCCAGTGTCCATATTGGGTATGCCAATAGAGATGGAATATGCCGATGATGTGGACCTCTTAGTTGAGGAAAAGAAACTTCTTGACAAACTATTCCCAATAGCCGGCAAGCGAACTAAAAATAAAAATGTTCACCCACATATACCTATCGACATAGCATGAAACTAAAGAAAATGACGATCCAATTCACGGTGGTGAACCATGGACGAAAAGTACAATCCTGGGCTCATTGCTTTGCAGTACTGCTGACATTGCTGTGTCCTGGGTAACCCTCATACCAAATTTGTTTGTATTCCACACAACGGTTTGGGCGGAGATAGCATGATGGAAAGTATTTTTGATATTTGAAATTTTCACACAGCCCCCTGACGCCCATGTTGTGGAAACAAATGCAAATGTTGTCACGCAATGCACAATTATATGGATAACTCATATAACAAATTTGGTTGAATTCCACACAAAGCTTTGGGAGCATCCTTAAGACTGAATTAACCATTTTACTATCGAGCTGACCCCTATTAGGCATCCATATATTTCTCAGATACGTTTAGTTAAATCATGTACATAATGTAAGCCTATTGTCACTGACCATTACTTACTGTCGCCATCACTCAGTCTCAGAAAACAGGAAGCTATGGATTCGTAGATCAAAGATGCCCTTGACAAAAAGACTATGTTTATACAATGGAACCAGCATATCCTTGATGCTGTATAACTGTAACAGCTGGACAGCTCTAGACAGACTTGATGTCTGTGTGACACTGGTAAAAAACGAAGGACTGATTCCAGCTGTAGGATGTTTCTACTACTCGCCACAGAATACAGTACTCATGCATATGGTCATAAATTTTATTATGATTTGATGTTGTGAAAATTTGTTGTGGGTGGTCGCTCTGCATGTTGGACTACCTAAAGATATGTGACTCAATGTCACTTGATGTACTGAATGACTTTGATCGACTCACGCTTTCACTCTGACCTGAACATGTAAATGACTCGACTCAATCTGAGTCACAGTAACAAAATGATTCGACTCAAGTGATTGCTATAAATGACTCGATTCGAGTAATAAATGACTCGATTTGAGTAACACAACTTTGTGACTCATTACAACATTGCCATACTCCGAGCTTGGTGGCTGCAAGCAGTAGTCTCACTAGTCGCAGCTCATCTTACTTGCAAAAGGCGTGGTGCAGTACATCTAGAATCTTACTTAGGTATACTTAGGATGTCTTCAGACTGCAGGCTTCATGCCTCTATGGTCGGCTCTTCGATATCTTCTGCACTGTATAATTTATGGTTTCCTGTTATGGTCGCCTTGTAGTTGTTTTATAGGAGTTCACTATTGTTCCAGTGCCCATCAAGCCTAGATTTAAATGCCTCTAATGTTGGTGCTTCAACGACAGTGTCAGGTAAATTATTCCATATTGAAACAACGCGCAGTGGGAAGGAGTGCTTGCAGATATTTGAATTAGCTCTCTGTTGGAATAATTTGTACCTATGTCCTCTAGTGATCCCTCTGGCTACACAGTCTTTCTGTAATTGCAGTATATTTGAAACTTTAGCATCGTATTTGCCCCCACAAGATTTTGAACACCTCGATCATATCACCTCTTACTCTCCTGTATGCCAGAGTTGGTAGTTTGAGCTTCTTTAGACGTTCAGGATAAGAAAGTTCCTTCATTCCTTGTAACTGACGCATGGCACGACTTCTATATATTTCATTTTATATGGGCTCCAAATTGGTGCTATATAGTCCAGGTGTGATCTTACCAAGGCTTTGTATAGAATGCTGAAGTTTGTCTCGTCCAGAAAACTGAAGGATCTTCTGATGATTGCCATTATGCTGTTAGCTTTATTGATTTTCTCACTTATGTGCCTTCCGAATTCTAATTTTGAATCGATTAAAACCCCTGTCTTTTTCTTCATCTATTAATTGTAGCTCGTGGGATATTTCATCTGTTGTTAAGCTGTATTTATAGTCGATGTCATGTGCTCTCATATGCTTGCACTTATCTGGATGGAAACGTATTAACCACATGTCCGACCCGGCGGTTAGCATATTCAGGTCTGTCTGTAGAACCTCACAGCCTTTTTGATTGGCTATTGATTTGGAAACTGGTGTCATCTGCGAATACGTATGCCTCTGCTTTTAAGCTTGCTGGTAGATCGTTTATGTATAACACAAATAGAACAGTCCCAAGTACGCTGCCTTGTGGTTGGCCACCTGGTACATTCTTCCAGTCTGAGCTTACTCCATTTACACAAACTTGTTGGACTCTATCCGTCAAAAATGCCTTGATCCAACCAAGGACTGGGTCCTTTATAATATAAGTCTCTAGTTTGCCTACTAGCCTTCTATGCGGGACCGTATCAAAGGCCTTCGTGAAATCTAAGTACACCGTGTCGATTGATTCTCTCTTGTCTAGGGTTTCTGTCCACAAATCCATTACGTGTAGGAGTTGTAAGACCATTAATCTTCCTTTCACAAATCCGATCTGTTTGGTGCTTAGGAGTTTGTTATCGGTCATAAGGTTTATTACATAGTCCCTAATAATCTGCTCCAAACACTTACACACCACATGGGTCAGGCTAACAGGGCTATAGTTTCCTGCCAATTTGCGGCTTCCCAATTGCTGAAATTTTCCCTTGTTTCAATTCTTCCGACCTCAAACTATAGTTATATATCATACACAATGGTCTACTAGGTGGTATTGCTAATTCTTTTAGGAACCACGGATGCATTCTTTGATTGTGTCGAAGGCTCATGACATGTCAATGCCCATTTTATGAAAATCCCAGTGCTTGGACATGACTACTGACACAAGCATATGTTGAGTCCATACAATGTCTGCGCACATAGCTGCGTCCACATTTAAAGCCACCTTGACATGATCCCGTGAAGTCATCAATCTTGTATCGGATGTGGCAAAGAGTAACATTGAATCAGATTTTCTGCATGCTGTTGAGCACAATGGGCCACAGATTGGCTGCGGGCTTCATTGGCATTGGGAGCACATTAAGAGTGCCTTGGTCTACAGCATCGATGAGAATGTGGTGCATAAAGACTGGATTGATTAGGTGCGTGATCAGTTTTGAGATGTCACTTGTGTATTCTAATAATTCATTGATCATGCCATCGGGTATGTGTGCAATTCCACTTTTCAGTGCCTTCTCAACTTCTGCTGTCTAATTGGCACTCATAATGGCCTCGGGTCACCTGAAAACAGGTGCAAGGGCTCATTATCGTGGCCGGCGAACTGTTCTTTGAACCATCCACAAATTGCCCCCACTTTGCCCTGGTCGTTCCAGATAGTGTCCTTCAGAGTTGCGTACAGTGAATCGTGTTGTGTAGTCAGTAACTGCCTGGGCTCAGGCTGCCCGAAACATTTTGTGACACCCGCGGCAATTTCATCTGCTAGCGAGTCTGCTTGCTGAATAGCAAAATCTTTCGAGTGTTCACTGATGTGGCGCAGAATGTTAATGCATTCCTGGGGTGTTTGGTGCAGTCTTCACTTTGGCCACTTTGAAAGCTGCATAGCTGTAATGTTTTCTGCTCTGCTGATAGTTTTACTACTACAGGGTCATCAGTATACCTATTTCGGTTGCTGTTTTTTAAGAACTCTGGTGGCTGATGATCTGACTATTTTGGTTAGGGCTTCGTTTGGATCGAAGCTGACACCGATGTTAGCTATTTGCTCCCCGAGGGACATTTTGTATGACATTTGGGTGTCTGTTCCTGATGAACTTGGGCAGTTTGTAGGCGACTCCATCCTCTTGCCCTTTACGGCATTTGCACATTGGTTAGAGATGGCCCATTTGAAGGCGTGTAATGCCTGGTTTCTGGTCAGATTTGAGGTCTACAATTCCATAGAAACGAGCATCCCGAGGTAGGGGATTTGCTTCCGTTTTACATAGTATGAAGTCTATTTGGTTGAGGACTGCTGTTGTAGCCTTAGAGCCTGTTGGGGCTTTGTAATCAGCAATGTGTCCTGCCCATCTTGCCCTGTGACGGCATGGGTGTTTGAAAGCCATATTTGCGGCATTGCTGTTACATGTGCCCCCTCCATATGATCCGATGCATAATCCAAGTCCTGAATTCTTGTCCACATTTTTTACTTTATCCAGCTTGGGAGTTAAATCCCAACATATGATTTGCCATCTGGCTTGAATAGTAATGGCGGATCTCAGTTCAGCTTAGGAATCTAATATTGATGGATTCTTTTTGGCTTTTTCAGAAGTTGGACCATATGCGTTGACTATGCGACACTTAGTGGTGGTGAATTTTTGTGTTGGTATAGCCCGGTCGCTGAATGCAACTTGATCACTGACAGATGTATCCAAAACTAATGCCATGGTCCAGAAGTATTGGTCTGATTACGAAGCCCAAAACTCAATATGTAGCCTGTTCACCTGAGTACTAATGTATGGCCTGTTAGACAGTCCGAAAGTAAAATTAGCCTCTTAGATGCTGTATTCAGAACATGTGAATTCCACGTAGCGATGGTAAGCTCCTGGGAAGATTGCGTTGTCCGAAGGTGTCGAACACAGTTTCTAGTTTGAAGAAGGTTAGACATGATCAGTTGCCTCTGAATGCGGATGTGAGCATGGGAGAAAGACAACTCCTCCACGGCGGTCTCCTCCGTAAGTACCAACATTGTTGTGAAACTAAGTCATCAAGGATTTCTCTAAGAGACTGAGAATAATATGATGCAGGTTATATACAAAGCAGTATAGGAATTGTTGCCATCGATTGAAAATAATGGTGCTAAAATATACAAGAGACTCAACGTCATTTACATAGAGCTTTCTCTCAAAGCAATTACATCGATAAGCTGTTGAAATTCAGTTGAATATTTTGAAACTAATTTGCCTAGGAATTTGCTCAGAAATGGTTGAATTAGCCATATTACATTAGGTCAAAGTGTCAGACACTTTGGTCAAAGCTGCTTATGTTGAAACAATAGCACTCTCGTACTTGTTATTTTACAAAAAGATCCACACAGTCACATACGCTTCTAAGCAGGGTTAACCCTTTCACTGACCAATGACTCAAAAAGTACATTCTTTATTGTATTGAATATTTTGAAAATAATTTGAACGGACACCATTGCTGTAGCAATGGATTCCAGTCAGATTCATTTCAAAATATTCAAGTTTTCCTGTAT
This sequence comes from Chaetoderma sp. LZ-2023a, assembly GCA_034401795.1. Lineage (NCBI taxonomy): Eukaryota > Metazoa > Mollusca > Caudofoveata > Chaetodermatida > Chaetodermatidae > Chaetoderma > Chaetoderma sp. LZ-2023a. The sequence continues at coordinate 47,916,666 of CM067360.1, forward strand.
GATTGCCTTGAAAATGAGATGAGGCATTCATCGGTAAAAGGGTTATGAGGGCTGGATAATAATGTGACCTGAGCCACCTACTTTTTCTCCAAACTATTTCTACAGCAGTTAGTCATTTTGCTATCTCAATCAGACAGACAAGGTACACTAACTTCCTAGCCCTTTAATGACTTAATTCGGTTAGGAAAATTGAAATATTCGCCTATTGGATGTCCATTTGCAGGCTAAGAGATTATTTCTGAAAATTTACCACTGGAATAACTGGCTCAATTATCGATGCCTGTCGTAAATTTTCAAAAATAGTCTTCTCTTGGACAGCAAATGGGCGTTTCCAAAAAAGTCTTGGTCTGCAAATGGATATTTCTCAAGACCACTGCAGAAGGCATTTTCGGCTGATATGAGTGTTAATGCTGCCAGACCCGCAGGTATGGCCATTCGCTAAAGCTTTTCTAACTTTTGCTACTGTTATTGGCTTTTGCAGCGGTCGTGGCTACCCATTAAACATGGGTAGAGGCTCATTTTCTGCTACAGTGAACTGATATTTGACCCATTCCTTGATAAGGACCGATGAAGTGATCATCAGTTTTGTGCAACAAGGGGTTGTTGTGGAGTGCTGATTTTTAATGTTTTGCTAGCTCTGAACATTTTGCGACAATCATTGGTGGACGTGATCTCGTTTACTAGGTCATTTGCTCTTTTGATGGCGAGTTCTCTCAATTAGCCAGGATCTTATTGCGATTCTCTCTTAGTTTAGTTTCGTGTACATTTCGACTGCTTTGATAATATATGTGTAGTCGCAGTGTTTTCTGTTGTTCAGACAGCTTTGTACAGGTAACAAGTGGATCATCAACATAGGACTTTCTTTGGTCTGTAGTCCTGTTGCATCAATCCTTACAAGGGATAATAGAGGCATCCATTTCTAGCTATGCCACACCCATTTCTCACTAAGGTCCACCCACTTTTTATGAGTTTTGGAATTGATCGGCACCATTGAAGCCTGAATTCCCAGTCATATCTAAATTTCAAGGTACCTATACATGTAAGTTGTTGAATATTTTGAAACTAATTTCACAGGGGCTGTTGCTGCCCATGGCAACAAATGTTCCCAGCAAAAATAATTTCAAAATATTCAATGTTTATTAAATTGTACATTCATCAGACATACAATTTGTACATTTTAGTGAGTCTTCAATTTTCATCAGGGAGATACGTCATTTTGAGTGTTGTCAGATCGGATCCCTCCATTGTACTGTGGGCAACATAAATAAATAATTCAAACACTGTAATACAGATGATGAGAGCTGTACATTGGCTGTATTGTAATACAATTATAACTACAATTCAAACAAGATACACATATTATTTGTGCGCTTGTTGAGCCTTTCTCATCTTCCGCAATAGACGCTGCATCTCTTCACGCTTCTTCTTCGCACGAACATGACCACCAAGCTGAAAAACACAAACAATTAGATGACATAAACATGAATTCCACAAAATTATGTGTCTCACCTATCTCCTCTTTTCATAGTAACCGTGACCTTTGACTTTGTGACCTCAATACCGCTCCCTAACATTACAGGTAACCATGCATCCAAAGTCAGTTCCATTAGGATTGTAACCATGTATCCAAGGTTAGTGCCAATAGGATTAACCAATCCTGAAATATAAATGTAAATCATTTGCTAATCGCAACAAGAGGCCCAAGGGGCTTATCTGGAAGATTGGAATTTCAAGTAGAAAGTCCATGTTTGACATGTATCTAGGCATATAGATTTCTGTCAGAAATTCAACAGTCAGAAATCTGTTTTATAATAACAAATTGTGACTGGGTATTTTAGGAGCAACATTTCTTAAGTTTCGTTGAAGTTGGGCCATTGATTAAGGAGTAAGCAAATGATAGGTTTTAAAAGGTTTCTGAAAATTTTGCAACAGAAAATCCAAAATGCCCACAGCAAAAATCGACAGATACAAATTCTCATTAAAAGTTTTGAAACTTGTCTACCACAATAGGAATGTTCAACGTTTCAAAGTTTCATTGAAATCAGGCCATTAAGGAAGAGCAGTATGTTAAAGGATTTCCAGAGAATTTTTTCGAAAATCCAAGAAAGATCATTAGATGGTCAATGGAAATAAGAGGCCCAAGGGGGCCTGTATCGCTCACCTGGAACATAGGCATTTCAACTAGGCCATCAACTATAAGCATAAATCTAAGGAGTTGATCAAAATTGTAACAAGAACACAGCGGTCATGTTTCTTTATGTATCAACTTCCCTTGAAATTTTCATGTCCCATAGTCCCTAATGATATCTCCCAAAATTCAGCCCGCTATGTTCACTGGCTCTGTAGAACTAATTTTCACGAAAACTAGGTCATCCAATAAGGCCACTAAAGCATTAAGCCAATCAAGTTCCCTTGAACAAACTTGGTTTAGCTCTTGAACTTGATTATATTTCATGAGTTCTGAATCATTCCGCCAAGCGGTTTCAGAGATTATTCTTGAAGGCATTTCTAAAAATCGCCCAAAATCCACTTTGGGTTGCCGGCCAGATTGGCTTCGTTTGAACAAACTTGGATCTCCATTCCCTAAGGATGCATCGTGCCAAATTAAGTGAAATTGGCCCAGTGGTTCCTGAGTAGTGTAAAGGAAAAGTTGAAGGACAGACGGTCGTCACCGCCTACATGAGCTAAAAATGTCAATCAAAATTCTGAATAGCAGTTCTGGAGCCTACCGCAATAAGATCCTTCAAGGCAAATTTGATTAAAACCCAGCACATGATTTAGGAATGGTTTAAAGGAATTCTGGAAATTTTCTTTGATAATCCAAATGGTCGTTGAAAAAAATCAAACAATCACAATTCTGAATATGAGTTCTAGAGCCTACCAACACAATGCTTGCAGCCAAATTTGATTAACATCATGCATCAAGGGCTTTAGCATACTTAGGAGGAACTATGTTTTAACGGATTATAGGCGAATATTTTTTTATAGCACAATCCACGATGGCTGCTGGAAAAATCGATCAATTAAAATTCTGAATATAAGTTCTGGAGCCTACCACCATAATATCCTTCCAGGCAAATTTGGTTATCTGCCAAGCAGTTTAGATGTATTAATGGAACATTTTTTGGATAATATGAGATGACCACTGCAAAAATGGACCAATCAAAATTCTGAATAGATTGAAGCCTACGCCCATAGGATCCTTCCAGCCAAATCGGATTAAGATCCAGAGAGCTGATAATAAAATAGGACCAATCAAAATTCTTGTTTGATTTGTTGAATTCTAGCATCATACATGTAGGATCTTTCTACCTAATTTTTATAAAAGGGTCTAGAAAATCCAAGATGGCAGTTGAAAAAATGTACCAATTAAAATTCTAAGTAGCAGTTCTGAAGCCTACCCCCATATATGCGTGCCATAGGATGGATGCTTCCAGCCAAATTTGTTTGAAATTCACTACACAGTTTAAGATTTTAAAGTAAAAGTTGATGGACGGATGATTGATGGACAGTCAGCATGGCATAAACTCAATTGGCCAGCTAAAAATGACCAGAGATTGCCAGCTTTTCATTTAACCATGAAAAATGAGTGGATATTCTGGCTGCAGTCACTGTGCGGTGCAGTGACTAAGTACAATGATTTTAAAAGCACAATAAGACCAATTTTCAGTATGTTTATGTTTCTATGTGATATCAGCCTAGCCTGTCTAGTAGACTAGCTGCTCCATAGGTAATTTTAATCATGGGAAATCTGGCAAAAGATTTGCATGGATCATGACTTCCTTTGGCATGACACCTCGTCGAAAGTGGAAAGGTGGCAGGCTTCGGCCTGAAGGGTCATCACATGCCATTTATTCATGCTAATCCTCAAAGCTAAATTTACATATGATGCTTCTGTTACCTTATGTTCGAGAAACCACCAGGACAGTGATTTCACACACCTCATTTCTGGACAATGAGCCCTTTTAGGGTTCAAAAGTGGCATTTATTCAAAGGAACACACACATGGTCCAAACTGGTTTTGCTGTTCTTCCCTGCACTTGTACAAATGAAGAATAACACAGACAGTGCATTTACTTTAGTTCTGGACAATGAAGTGGAATTTTCTGAAAGCCTGGCATCAGTGGGGTGTCGGGAAGCCTACAGACATCAGTGGGGTGCATGGATGTCTATAATTTCCATTATATCTAACTACCGCATTTAGATGGCATCCCTTCTTAGTTATCCTGAAGCAATAACAGTAGGAAAATATTTGGAAATTTCAGTGACGATCGTCTTCTTCTAGGGAAGAACTTTACTTTGATTCTTGTAGTCGCCATTATTTGGGGTTCTATTGTTCTCGCTGTCATGCCAAGTCCAGTATAAAACCATTCCCATAACGCTAATGCTAGTCATTGTACTTTTGGCTTCCAAGGTCAGCAGATCTACCTGTATAATGGTGTAGTAAGCGTATAGTGATAAGATTCTAAATGTGTATTTCCTATTGTAAACGTGAAGATATTTTTATAGCAAGCTGACTGATAATTGTTTCTACCGATGGCAGCAACAACTTTCCTCCAAATTATTTGCAAAATAATCACCAGAAAATTCAAGTTCCACTATCTAAGGTTTTGAAAACGATTTGACTGAAAAACGTTGTTGCAACAACTTCCAACCAGATTGATTTCAAGATAATCAATTGTACTATCAATGTAATAACACATTCTAACAATACTTCGAGCAATTCGATTGACAGTCATTGTTGACTAAATCAGCAACAACGTTATCAAATTATTCGCAGAATAATCATTACCAGGTTTGCAATGTGGTTAGATAACATATGTACATACAATTCAGTAGACCTGTGTCGTATACATTGTCAAGTTCAGACGTGAAATATGTTCAAAACTGCTCAGTCAATAGGTAAGCATGTCACTGCATGACAGGCAGCTCATGCAGGTGCTTTACTTATGTATGCAAATATATTTCACGGCGGATCTCTTACGTTTATGAGACAGGCATAGCTAATTGTACAAACATGTATTAGCTAACGATATTGGCAGCTCAACACTAATTATTCCGAGAAGAATTTCGTAATGTTGTTGCGGCCTTACTCAGCCAATGACTGTCAATCGAATTGCTAGAAATATCTTCAGAATGTTACTACATTGAAAAATCCTGCTGATTATATTGAGAACAATTAGGTTGAAAGTTGTTGCAGCAACGATTTTCAGTCAAATCGTTTTCAAAACGTTAGTTAGGTATTTTCTTCTGTTTATTTCGCAAATATTTTGAAGGAAAGTTGTTGCTGCTATCGCCAGCAACAATTATCAGTCAGCTTGTAATAAAAATATCTAGGCTAGCACATTTCATATCTATCATCGAAAATACTCAATTAGAATCAAACTACTATACGCTTAGTCAAAGCACGGACCGGGCACCAGACACTGGCATCACGATCAAACCTAGTTAACTTCGGTATAATGATCGGTTTGCGGGATATCTCAAAGATTGGTTCTTTGACATAAACTCTGCTCTTGGCAGAAGACGCTGACCTTCTCCAGAAACAATAAATCGGTCCCTCTCTGCCGAAAGCGCATGGATCTCACTGCGCCTTCTAGCTGAGGAAGCTGCCAATAGAAAGACCGCCTTTAGAGTCAAATGCTTTAGACTAGCCGAACGCAACGGTTCGAAAGGGTGCTTGGCCAGTACATTAAGCACTAAAGATAGACTCCAGGCTGGAATGACTACCGGTTGTCTCGGTCGGAGATTGCTCATTCCCTTCAACATCACATTTAACTGGGCCACCTCTGGACTATCCCTGTTGGCTAGACAAGGGATAACTGATGCCAAAGCTGACTTGTATCCAGCAACTGTTACGGGAGCTAGTCCTGAAAAGAACAGCTCACGGAGAAAGTCTGCTATTTGCTGAATAGTGGATTGAAAGGTATCAATACCATTTTCTTCACACCAGTCTGCAAATCTGTTAACCTTGTTGTTATATGACTTGAAGGTTGACCTCCTTCTCGCAGCCGCGATGAAATCAGCAGCCTGTCGAGAAAAGCCTTCCGACGTGGAACGTTGTTTGATAACATCCACGCAGTCAATTTGAACATTTCGGGACGCTCGTGTAGGAAACGTCCCTTGGCCTGGGAGATTATGTTCGGAATCTCGGGCAACTGCACAGGATTTTCCACCAACAGATCCAGAAGATCCGTGAACCACGCCCCCCTCGGCCAATACGGCGCTATTAGCAGGACCAGACACGGTTCCTCCCTGACCTTCACCAATACCTTCTGTAGAAGAATGGTGGGTGGGTACGCGTAAGCATGCATCCCTCTCCAGCTTATCGCCAGAGCGTCTGTATCGACGGCATTTGGATCTGGAATCGGCGAGACATATGTCATGATTTGAGCATTTTCCTTTGTGGCGAACAAGTCCACGTTGGGTTTGCCCCAATGCTCGAAGATCCGTCGCAGAACCGGAGGGTTGAGGGACCATTCTGTTGGCAGAATTCTCTGTCTGCGAGACAAAGCATCCGCCAGAATGTTCAATCGGCCAGGAATATGAGCTGCTTTCAAAACAACCGAGTAATTCCTGCACCATTGAATCAAGTGCCACATTCTGATACACAGAGTGGGCGACCTGGTCCCGCCTTGGCGATTTATATATGATACTACTGTCGAATTGTCCGACGATATCAATATCACCTTGCCCCTGATCATCGGAAGGAACTCTTCCAACGCCAGTTCCACTGCCATCATTTCCAACAGATTGATATGCAGCTGACTCTCCGGGAGAGACCATGTGCCCGAGACCTGGTGTTCTCCCAGGCAGGCACCCCACCCCTCCAGCGATGCATCCGTGTACACGGACAGCTGAGGGTGGGGTAGGTGCAGCGAAACCCCTACTAGGAGATTCTGATGCTCCTTCCACCATACAAGATGCGACATTATCGGCTCCAAAACTGGTACCAGTTTTGACAGGGGTTCTGTTCTCTGTTTCCACAGAGACATCAGATACAACTGGATAGGTCTTCGCATTAGAGCAGCGTACGGGATAACCTGCTCCATGGAGACCATCATCTGAAGGAACCGCCTCGCCTGAATGTGGTTTCCCACTCGAAAACTCTTGAGGATGGCTAACAGAGACACCACTCTGGGCTCTGACGGGTACACCCTGCCCTCCTCGAGATCGAATCGCATCCCCAAATAAACGAAATGTTGAGTGGGCGTCAACTCGGATTTCTCCTCGTTGACTATCCAGCCTAGATCTGAAAGTAACCTCAGAGTCAGAGCAGTATCTACGTTCAACCTGGCTGCCGAGTCTGCCTTGATCAGCCAGTCGTCTATGTAGGTGTGTAGCGCCACGTTCTCTTTTCTGAGAAACGCTGTCACCGCAAGGACCACTCTTGTGAAAACCCTCGGAGCTGTCGACAGCCCAAATGGGAGAACAATAAACTCCCATACTTGATTCTGAAACGCAAATCTCAGAAACCTGTGACAACTCCTGTTCATCGGAATGTGGAAATATGCATCTTTCAGATCGATCGATACACACCACATTCCTTTCCTCAATCCCGCCATTACCGACCTCGGCGTTTCCATCTGGAACCGAGGCGTATGGATAAACCAATTTAATGGCCCGAGATTGAGTATGGGTCTCCATCCCCCTGTGCTCTTGGGGACAAGGAACATGTTTGAATAGAAGCCTGGAGTGTTCCGGTTTGCTGGTTTTATTGCTCCCTTCAGAAGCAAACCTGACACTTCCTTTTGAACGGCTTCTAACTTGTCTGGCTCCCTTGGTACGGGTGTCCAGACAGGTGCCAAAGACAGATTTTGTGGTGGAAAGTCCCACCACTCCGGCATGTAACCCTGGGATAACCATCCCAGGACCAGACTGTCTGACGTCACACCTCGCCGAAACGCATGAGCCTTCCACCCACCATAGACGCCTCGACGTCTAACGGGGTTGTCCGGCTCGCAGTCCGCCCACCCCCCCTCTTTCTTAACGAGAGAGAGAACCATTTCGTTCTAGGCACGACGGGTATAACTGGCACAGCTGTTCCTGTCGCACAGGCGCGGTCCAGACGGATATGAAGGGAGTTCTCGTACCCTCAGGTACGATCCGGCCCCTTCTGTCCGCCCTTTGAGGACTTACCCTTCCCCTTCCCGCCTCTAGGGCGGTCAGGAGCAAACTTGGGGAGGGTAGGCGCCTCTACAACCTTCCTGGCTTTCTTCGCCGGCGGCGGCTGAGAAAAGCCAGCTGAAGCAGAAGTCGCAACAGGCTTAGCTTTCTCCTTGCCCTTATGCTTCTTCTGCTTCTTTGAAGGTTGTCCCGCTAGCGGTTTCCCTACAGCCCCTAGTGCGTGCGCTTGCCGCACTAGCTCTAGCTGCAGGTTGACCGCTAACCGATTCTGCGCGATACTGGCTGTATCCTCTAAGATGGCCCGCGCCTGCCCACCGAAGATGCTAGGCCCTGTCAGGGGCGTCCCAAGACGACGCTCCCTGACTGCCGTAGCCGGACGCATATGGTCAATGACCATTTGCCTCCTGGATTTTGTCACTCGCGCTTGCACCCTTGCCAATGCGTCCATAGACAGCACCAGGCCGTCATTTACGCACGAAAGCGCCACAGGTGGCACAGGGTGGTCTGCCCCCGCTTCAGCCCACACCGACTGAAGGAGATGATACGAGTGGTTGACACCCTCATCGCATAGGGACAGGACTTCCTCTTGATGTACCTGAGCCTTGTCCACAAGTGCCGGGGCGGGTGGCTCTGAACGCCCAGTACCCATCGGTCATCCTCGGTGACCGACGGGACTACACCATATCTGTCGTATTCCCCCCGCGGAATACGAGATCTTGCCCACACCTCCCTGGAGGCCGCAGGGAGCTGACCCTTGGTCATAAGTTGTTTGCTATAAATAGCCTCCAACAATTCTATGAACCGTGGATCCAGTCCCACAGACTGGATTCGGGCCGCGGGCAAAATCCCCGTCCTGATCGACGGACGGGGCGCATCTTCATCGGCCGTGGCCGAAACCACAGACGGGTAAATCCTGGCTAGCCATGCCAGAGCCTCTGACCAATCTATCTCCGATGAAGACACACCCGCAAACACGTCACCCGTTGACGTGTTCACGGGCCTCCCGGCAAGGAGCCACGGCTGACACTCCGGTACCGCACGGTTCCGCCGCCACCCCATGAAACACTCCGGTCCATGGGGTAGGTCCGCACGGAAAACCGTAGCAGTCGCGGAACCGTAGCCAGACACGGGCGCCAACGGCACCCCATGTCCGACTGCCGGACCAGGCGAGATAGGTGAGTACCACGCCCGGCCCGGCCCGGCCGACCCGTTACCGTGTCGGCTGGTGCCAAACCAACCGTCACGGAACCGGTGCCCGGTACCAGATTAGCCTCAGCCACAGGCGGAGCCGCTGCCCTGGCTTGCGCCAAGCCAGACAAATGGAGGCCGGTTCCGTCCAGGATGGAATCGACCTCCATATTCTCCACCTGCGGCATCACAGGCCGCAGCAACCTCTCCTCCTCGTATTCGGACTCCGAAGAGTCGTCACTAGACGAGGAAACCGTGGAGCCGTCCTGGTGGACGGCTCCCACACCTGACGGACCGGCCACCGCTACTGGACCACCCGGAGGTGGCCACAGAGAAACAGAACGGTCAGACGGGACTGCCAGGGGTCCGTACAAGACGGCCCCCTCGGCAACCAGTCCAGAACCCTGTCCGAGGACAGGGTCCATACCAGGTATGGGGAGAAACTGCCCCCCAACCTTTGGTAGCAGGGACGACACCAGCGTGGGCAGAACGCTATGCAGAAAACCCTGCATAGCTGGACCAAACCACGCCGGCGGTGCCATCTCCGCCACCTCCAGCTGGGGACGTGGAGCACCCCCACCCCCCCGCCGGGCGCTCCACGATTTACTCTCGGACCGCCTGACCCCGCGTCAGACCCAGCCAAGTCCTTCTGGGCAAGGAACTTAACCATCATATCCACGGACCACACTGCGCACACATTACACCTATGGTCTAGGTTACAGGGTGAACACCTAAAGCAGACATGGTCCTTAAATACGACTCGTACAAATTTATGGCACTCGTCACATGATGGCGGGGTTGGCTTGGCCTATAAAATAAGCACAAACCTACAATTACAAGCGGAACGAGACCCTGATGGAAGGCAGACAATTAATTTTCGAATAATTTGACTCATAAATTAACCGTATCCCTCCCGCACCCCACCCCGCCACGTTACAACAAAGATCGCATTGATTCTGACGACAAGAACGAAGCGGGCATAAAACACACCCATATTAGATCCTCCAGGATGTGTAACGGCTCCAGGAATCATATCGCATAGCATTCGGGGTATATTTACCAATCAATATAAATTATACTCCCTAACGAAAGCCAAACGATATGTGAAGAAAACAACAAAATGTATAACAAACTGCTGTATCACACGGTAAAACCGCAGACCACGCATCTACTCAAGAATTTTGAAACCACCGATCATTGCAAACCGATCGTGATCGCACGTAAACTTGAACATTCTAAAGTTTCCGGTACCATTTTTAGTACGCAGCAACCAGAACGAGATGCGTGAATTAATGAAAAAATTTTCTTCACATAAACATCCGAGCGAACCGGGTGTGACGTCACCCGCTCGGATCCTACGGAGAACGACGTCAGCCGATATTCGTGTTAGAAATACCGTAGCAAACACCTATTTTCATATCTGCCGATCGCCTGTTGGAGTTAAAGAAGGCGATCGTCTGGCATATATCGTTGTTAGCACACGTCCCAGATTCTCTGGGGTCAGAAATCAGGACATGCGACACAGCGAAATTTAGAGACGTAAGTCTTTTAACTATGGATAATAAAGAATGATACAACCTGGTTTTCATTGGCGGTATTCTCCATAGTATCCAGTTAAATCCTCAAGAACGCACAAACTATCACTTCACAGACAAAGACTTAGATTTCTTTAACAAAAGACACTAAAAATCCTCTCCTGCAAAAAGCATTTATTGCTCTTGTTGCTATGCAAACAAGAATGAGCTCTGGTAAACGGGTACTCGGCAGTTGGGAGCCGAGTACCCGGTTCCCAGGAGTCGGTAAAGCTTTCTAAGTCTATAATCCTAGAGCCGCTGTCAAGGCCAGCTGTATATCAGAAGTAACAGAATGGTGAGTATTGATCGAAGGAGAAATGAATTGTCATCTGCAAAGCCAATGATGATGGAAACTAATAAAAGAATAACTAAATATCCTGCAGTAACAAGTTTTCTGGAATTTTTTCAAACATTGCTCTGTTAAGTATTGTGCTGGCACTTATAGATAATTACTAACGATTTATCAATAACTGTAATTTCGCACATGGACCCTACATGTACATCTCAGCCCCAACTAGAAATGATGTAGCTCTCGAGACAATGAAAGGGACCATGCAAGTTGCAGCAGAAAATGGATAAGCACAAGCCATTGTGTCACAGGATATGGAAGTTGCCCTGAAAGCCTTCTCAATTCAACAAATTAGTCATAATGCTCAGTGTTCGCTTTTCCTACCATGAATTATCTTTCTTTGGGGCGATCGGGACATACCTGACAGATTCAGGGACTGAGTATATATATATATACTATCCGAGTACGGTATTCTGGCTGATGGATCATTGAACAGGTTGATAAATGGCAAGTTTACAATAGATGTACGCGGATTCATCAGCCAATTGAGGCAGTCGCTGAATGGCTCCTGAGTATGTATCTGAACATATGCTGTTTACTGTCAACATGGTCAAGGATAATAATTCAGTGCGTACCATGGCTTCTTCCGATGTATACAGTCGCAATGGATGGTTTTGAGGACCTTTTTCATGGAGTAATCAAGCGTAAACATGGGAAGACATCACAGTATTGGGGAACATATGTGGTCTTGGTTCTGCTCTTTCACAGAATGCTTTAGTGGTCAGTGCGGACTAATGATGTGAATGTGTTCACAATTCTGCCAATGGTCATTAATGTATTTTTTGCTCTAAATCGGCCAAATCATGCTCATTGGGCTGTGGCCTTTCTGGACAAAATAAACTCTTTGCCAGTTGCGAAGGTTACTTTTCATTTATACATGTATGGGGAGTACAGCAAAACCAATATGGCTGATGGAAACAATGAAAACAAACAAATTCAACCCTAAGACGGCTCACTGTCCAGAAACGAGGTCATTCAGAAATCAGTCCTGGTGGTTTCTGACACTAGATAACAGAAGCATGTTATGTAATATGTAAATTTAGTTTAATCAGGATTAGTATGAATAAATATCATCTAGTGACCATTTTGATGACCCTTGAGGTCAATGGGCTCAGGCTGAGCCGTGCCACAATGGGCTCAGGCTGAGCCGTACCACAATGGGCTCAGGCTGAGCCGTACCACAATGGGCTCAGGCTGAGCCGTACCACAATGGGCTCAGGCTGAGCCGTACCACAATGGGCTCAGGCTGAGCCGTACCACAATGGGCTCAGGCTGAGCCGTACCACAATGGGCTCAGGCTGAGCCGTACCACAATGGGCTCAGGCTGAGCCGTACCACAATGGGCTCAGGCTGAGCCGTGCCGTGCCAGCTTTCAACTTTCAAGAAGCTATAAACCCAAGGCTGTCATGATCCATGCAAACATTTTGCCATATTTACCATGAATAAAATTATCCAGCCTCCGATCTATAAATAGTAATACACATACTAGTACGTGAAGTGCTGGATTTCTGGACTTTCGGGTTATTGCACATTTTGAAAATTTACAACTGGAATAACAGGCTCGATAACTGAGCCAGTCATCCCAGGGGTAAAATTTCAAAAATAGTCTTCTCTTAGTCTGCAAATGGACATTTTAAATAAGAAACTAACTTTTCTTGAGCAAATTCGAGGGTGAAAGGCTTGAGAAACCAGATCCTATGGGCCAAAAAGACAGATGTGCAGTCATGCCCTGCATGCGCTATTGGGCCTATTCATACCCGCTTCTTGCAGTATTTCAATGCTCTCTTGTCTTTAGAGATCTTCAGCAACTCCATCGTCCTTTTCTCGTACGGTGTGAATCCTGTGATCTCGCGCACCAAGTCTCTAACAAACCGGCAATGTTTTGTCAGGACCTGAAAAAGACACACACCATCTATGACTATGTACACATCTCAGTAGTGTTGGGAATTGGTACTATTTTTGTGATCGATGATTGGTTTTATATACTAACTGATGATCAATTAATGATTGATCATAACAGGATCTCCTTTTTTACTCATTTTTAATGCAGTAATTATAGCATGTTCAAGGATAATAACCACTTTCAAACCAAGTTGCAGGTATGACAGATTCTTAATAATTTTAGAAATAATCTGTTGAATATTTTGAAACTAATTTGACTGGAAGCTGTTGCTAATAAGTTTCAAAATATTCAACATGCTATTGGTATGGTTGCTTTGAAAATAACATACTATTTCAGTGCTGAAAGAATTAATGTCTTAGACTAAAGAGTAATACTATATAGTTGCAACAATTAAATTTAAATTCTTTTCAAAAAAGTATTCGTTTTCCAGTTGGACCAGTTAAAATATATTAATAAAGTCAATTTATAAACAACTAAGATCGATTTCTGAAATCATGCTCGATCGGTCTGCCTATATACATGTACAGACTATATGGCCCAAGCTAATGTTGCTGAACATGTACTACTCTGAACATGACACGTAAAACTAATTTCTATGTGTTACTCGAGAGTTGCATAATTCGACCCCTGGAATTTCGACCCAACTTTATGCTTGAGAAGCAAATGATAATTGTATTTTCATGATACATGTAAATGTTTCTCTCTATGATTTGAGGCAATATATCACACTCTGGTCACAGAATCCATTGTTCCATCTGAATGATCAAATACAACCAGTACAAACCATGTATATTCTTTAACCCTCTAATTGTCTAGTCATAGGAAAATATAAAAAACCGCTCAGTCTCAGAGAATGTCCATTTGCAGGCCAAGAGAAGTCATTTTTAATAGTTTCTCACTGGAGTAACTGGCTGAGCCAGTCATTAGTGGTAAAATTGTCAAAAATGGGCTTTTCTTGGCCTGCAAATGGATATTCCTCAGGAGTACTGAGGACAGCTTTGCCACGCTTGATCATTAAAGGGCTAAGGTATGCGATCTGTACCTACAGTTTCCCATCGAGACATGCCCATTCTCAGCCATGTCAGCAGGGCTTCAATTAATGTCTAAACACTAATTCTGGGACATTCTCGGTTATAGTTTTTAATATTCACATATGAGGTTTGGAAGATTAACATGTCATATGATAGTTCACATGCACAAGTAATTTGTTTAGTCTTTTTGAAATAATCGATTAAGTCATGTCAGTGGTGGCGGGCATTAAAGACAGATCTGAGTGCAATGGTTTTGCCCAGATCTGCACCAATGGAAGTCTTACTCCTCACTCTTTTAACCCTTTAACAATCAAGACAGCCAAAAACAGTGTTTGCCCTGGATTTGAGAAATCTCTATTTGCAGACAAAGAGAAGACAATTTTTTAACACATACAATTGGAATGATTGGCTCGATAACTGAGCCAGTCATTCTAGTTATATATATTAAAAAATAATCATCTATTCGTCTGCAAATGGACATTTCCAATGAGAAAATAAAATTCTTTGGAAAAAATTTGAGGGTTAAAGGGCTATGACCACAAAAAAGACAAGTTTTCGCTACCTTGACCAGTACAAGGCTAAGTAACTGTCTAAAACATTCACCATCTTGAGAGGTTAAAATAAGTATTACGTACACCCTTTCTTCTGGAAGGTCTGTTTTTTCTTGCACCAGCTGGGTTTTTTACGACATGATGACCCTTTTTCAGGCCAACAGCTATATCATATTTTAGCGCCATTCTGAAAGATGTAAATATTTTAAAAAATTTATGAAATTTACATGCCTTATGTTATAATTATACATCATATACATAATTCATGTCCTTATAGCAGTAATTATAGAGGGATCATTTTCTAGCTATGCCCCGCCGATTTCTAGTTAAGCTCTGTCCATGGAGAGCACAAGTTAGGATCGATCGAAAGTTGAATTCCCAATATCAAGCTAACTAGACAGGCAAGCTGTTGAATTTAGGCTCCGCCCCATGAGCCTGATTAGTTATGGCGACACATACAGAGAATATTCTTTCGCCGCACCCTTGTCAAGTAGCTAAGTTAGATAGGTTGTTTTCCTAGGACTAGTTCTGTAAATTTACTAGTGGATTCTATACAGAATGATGCTTTCAACAGAGCGCTTTCCCCAAGCATCCTTTGTGTGATACACTTATAATCAGGGTTTGTACACCTTTCAGTATTTGAAATTCCATGACTTTCCATGACTAAAATTAAGAAATTCCATGACCGCCAAGAATCAATAGCTAGGTCAAAGACAGTCAAATTTGTTTCAAAATGTTCAACAGCATATAGTGAATCATATGGAATTCACTTTATCTAGGAAAGGGTCAACATGTGAGAATATCCGGTACATTTTTAATAAAATCTGAGGTTTTCACATAAAAAATTGATGAATAAAAATTCTGAATGGAAGTTCTAGAGCCTATGATCATACATGTAGGATCCTTTCAGCCTAACATGGCTGAAATCGGTCAAAATGGTAAGAAGCAATATGGCCATTTCTAGTAAAGATTTTGACCCAACAAATTCTCTATTAACCCTTTAACACTCATATCAGCCAAAGCCGGCTTCTGTCACGCGTGGTCTTGAGAGATGTCCATTTGCAGACCAAGAGAAGATTATTGTTGAACATTTTTTATAAAATAGTCTTCACTTGGTCTGCAAATTGGAATTTTTTTTTTAATTAAAAAAAATTTGGAACAAATTTAAGGCTTAGAGCCGAGGCTTCTATTTGGACAAGGCGTTCAAGAACAAATTTAAATCCAATCCCTAAAATTGTTACTTTCGCAAATATGTTGCGCACTAATAGATAACACGCATGGGAAAATTTGACAAAATATGAGCCAAAAAAGCCTTATACATGTATATACCACGCAATCAGAGTTTAGAAATATTGCAAAACATATTTTTCAGACGAACGAAAATTGGTAACTTTACCGCTAGATTCAAAATAATAATAATAATCCTTTATCGGCTAAATATCTTGTTATTCTTTTAATATTACCAAGTTTATTTCATACTTTAACCGTAATAGAACGCATAAAACCATCTTTGAGCAAGAAATACGTTCAATATACAGGGGAATCTCCATACACTAGCGAGACCGAGATATCATCGCAATCTAATTCGAAATCGCCCAAGTGAACAAAAATCTTGCCACTAAATATATTGCCGAATGCATACGCTGAGTAGGAAATAGTGAATTTATTGCTCAAATTGTTTTTAAAACATTCTCTTCTGTACATATTTATTATAAATTTGGGATATTCGCATTCGCGGCGTTACAAAACCCGTTTTTATTTGGGAGGCCTCCTTCCAGTCCAGATATAGTTTCAGTGGAATGTCTCCAATCACGAAAGAGTTTAATATGACCTACCAACATAAGAAGGGATTTAACCTCATTTAATTTCTTACGTTGTTTTGGGTCATTTTATTTTGGTTGTACATATGACTTTGATAATGAATGAAATCATGTGATCGCCGCGATAAAGATATGGAAATGTGTATTTCCGAGCTTTATTTCCCCATTTCACATTTGTATGCCATCAGATTTTATTTTTATTTAGGGAGATTATCATTTTCCATGACTTTTCCATGACTTTTGTCAAATTGACAAATTTCCATGACTTTTCCAGGCCTGGAATTTAGATTATCAAATTCCATGACTTTCCAGGATTTCCATGACCCGTGCGAACCCTGTATAATGGAATATATATGCCTTTGTGACGTATGACATTTCACGTGCAACTACATCACACATTAAAAACATTGTTTTCGCGAGTCACCTCCAAACATCTTTCACGAAATAGCAGAGCGTTCTAGCAAAACGTATCATTCCGTAGGAGAAACTTGTTTCTGTTCTGGAAAGTTTTCCATATTCGGTCTTCAGCTAACATCCCACAATTCATTGCGCTTACTAGTTTAACGTTGACCGGAACACTGTTCCTGGCACAGGTTCCGGTTTAACATTAAACAATAGTAAGCGCAATGCATTGTTGGATGTTGGTTGCTGACCGAATGGAATGCAAGGCTGTAATCAGGAACCGAGATTAAATCTCGGTTTGTGGTTCATGTCAGTAAATTTTTCATGATGAAAACGTGAAAAAACAAAATCCAGGATCGCCAGGAACCAAGTCAAGTCAGGATTTACTGACAGCATCAAAACACATCCTAAATAGTTAGGCATTATCGTCAATCTCTCCCCTACCAGGCTTTTTCCGCATGGCATCAACAATAGAAGGGCCCAGTTGAAGGGGGGAGAGATTGACGATATAGCCAATAGTTACTGTACCAAAGATATGATTAGTCCCCAATAATACGACCAAAACGTATCCAATCGGCGTCATATGAAGATATATCGCCATGGCATTATTGTTGTTGATGGGAGAAATGATATGAGCTTTTGAGTACAAAGAACGAATAAGATGGAAGTAGATTCTTATACACACTAATATTTTCCATACCTTTCAGAGGCGAATGGCCATTAGAAAAGGAAGTGACCTTTTGACAGCCGGAAGTTGCTTGAATTGATTGCCGCGTGAATGCAAATACGATAAAACCTTGAATAAAATTATTTATGCTCTCAATAATTTATTCATGATAACTCGATGATGAAGTCCGTTATTGACAAATGCAAATGTAAATGTTTACAAACATAGCATTCTTATAATTTGTTTTATTGAGTTAAAGAACCAGTTTTCGTACCTCAAAGATGAACATTTATGTTAAAATATTGAAACGCATATTCACAAATTCGTAATGATAGATAGATATTTATTTTCTTTCCCCGAACAGCTCATCTGTACAGTTTTCTGGAAATTGATAGGCAGGGAGTTCAGATCGAGATGGATCGATCCAATTGCAGACGATGTGTGGGTGGAGCTTAGAGTTAGGTAGTGATGGGCGGAGCATAGCTAAAACTGGAAAGGTCCATTGGGTCCTTAACTGTCAGCCTGCTGACTTTTTGCAGACTACACGTTCGATGGGATTAAATGACGAATTACAATATCAGCCACAAAACTATGGAACAGCACCAGTTACCAGTACAAAAATACGCGATAGTATATTAAACCTGAAATCCTTTAAGAAGATTGCCAGGGAATCTATGATCGACAAATACTAAATTAATATATTTATACCTGATGGTCACAGATTCTCTGCTAATTAATAATAATACAAGCCTAAGACATTCCACCACCACCACTATAGATAAACTAACCTAACCTAATAATTAAAGTAATAAGTCTAAACACAAACATACTTCACAGTTTACTATCACTTCTACTACACCTAAATAGCCCACATACGATCAACGCATCTATCAATTCTTAACAACTCCAACTATCTCAACTTTATATTAGTGATGAGCTCTCCCCCCACCCCCACCCCACCCTCAGTAGCATACAAAAGTCCTATATAATAATAAACCACTCCAAACTAAATTTAAATAAAATGAGATAATGATGTAATTAGGGAGTATATGTATAATACATGTTTATTTAAGTCAGTAAATATGTATGTGTGTATGTAAATATTAATGCCATAAATATGTGTTTGAATGTCGTGTGTTTTATGCTTGTGCACATAGTGGCATATATCTATGTAAACATCAAAGAAGGGACAGCCCTACCCACCCACCGCTTAATGGAAGACATATATATTAAATACATGTATATATGACATATATATCAAAGTTTATGTCTGGACTCCACAAAACATACCAAAATAGTCCTGGACTTCCTATTATTGACTAGCGATTAATGACAGACCGTCACCCAAACGCTGATTGGTCAAATACTCTATGACGCGCATGCGTAATAGCGCAACTATTCGACTTAGAAAAATGAAATTCAATTTAATTCTACATAATTCAAACAAAGAAATTTAAATTGAATAGAGTCATCACAAGGTCGCATGAGGTAAATGCACCAGTTTCCGTGATCTCCCAGCTATCATGGAGTCTAGATGAATTTTTTTTAAAGTTGGATAATCACGGATTACGCATGCGCATCACTTTGGACCAATCATCGTTTGGGTGATGGTCTGCCATTAATCGCTAGTCTATCATTGGCCCTGATATCTCTAAAAACAATGATTTTAACCAAATTATATGTATTTGAACCATTTTCTAGCTGAGACTCCCAATAGCATTACCCAAAAAGTCCCAGACTTCCTGTATTTGGAAGTTTGTTGAAACCCTGGTATGTGTGTATGTATGTGTATGTTTGTATGTATGTACCGGTATGTATTGTACATTATAAGTCTGAGGCGAGACTCATATCCTTTCTAACCGAAAATCTGTATGGCTAATAAAATCCCCAAATAGGTTAATTTACTGGCTAATAATCCCAGAAAGGTAGTCAAGTCCCTGTATAAGTTTTCATATCAAGGTAGCTTTTCAGCATTCTGTCACTGTGCCACTGTCTTGTGTGTCATATATATGTTAATTTATAAATGTTTTGTAATGTGTGTAAGGAGTCCATTACTCAATAGGCCATGCCTTTGATGGACTGCCTGTTTAGATTATATTTACATGTATAGAAAAACCATGAAATAAAGCAACTTTGAACTTGAACAATCCTACTGAAAGCTTTTACTGGCTAATCCACCACCAACCCTCGGCCAACCCACTCCCAAATCACTCAGCATGTACAGAACCAATTATGTCCATTGTAATTAGTGTCTGGTAAATTGCAGCAGTCTAACAGATAAGAGCAGATCAATTATTCATTAAGAGGCCCACCTCTGGATGACACCTTGTATTGCAAAGTTGGGACATTATGACAACGTTATGTGGGTCCTATTGTTGGCGACTTACGTACCTCATTATTGAAACATATCAAATGAGTTCATGTATGTACGCATGCACACATGTACATATGCACATACGTACTTAGAGAGGATAGAAACGTTTCGACGTTGGTTGAAAATTATAAAGCAATGGTGCCAGCACTAGGATATATGGTAATTACACATGACTTAATTGCATGAACTAGCGTATGAGTAGCATAAAAGAACTAAGCTTGTGTCCAGTATAAGCAGCTAATTTTGTGGTACTGTGATGGTTTTGGAATAGTAGTTGATCAAGTTGCTAGTCTGGTGATGAGTTCTTCTTTTTTTTCGACCATGTTATAGATTGCTTTACATGTTTAATGTACTGGTAATGAGGCAAAGGTCAGTATGCTAATGAGCTTAGACATGGGGTCTGTGGTAGTGGTTCTATCGGTGGAAATTGCTGTAAATACTGATCTGCAGAGATCCTTTCACATTGTAGATATAGTATTGTCTGGTGGGAGTCATGACCCTATGGACATCTTATATTTATGAGTAAGACCTTAATGAAATTCATCTTTGAAAATACCAGGTGGGCTAAGGAATGGTGTAGCACGATAAGCATCATCCTATAATACGCAGAAGGACCGCTGCACTGGTCGACATCGGCCAGTGCTGCCGAAACACAGTTTCATGGAAAACGATGCGAAACTGATGCGAAACTGATAACTGTATTAAGTCAGGATTGAGTTAGGAATTGAATAAGATGAGAAAGGACCACCGGTTATGGGTTGATGATATCTGTCAATAGTTGAGGATGAAAGTTGGTGATGTGGGATCGGCACACACTTTCAGGATATTCAGCAGCTGTTTCGGCCAGTGGTTTAGTAAATAATCAAGCAATGAGAATCGTAGGAATCGATAGGTTTGGACGTGACGGACTGAATGATGGTTAACATTTAGGGATGACAGTCAGCATGTCGACTCCCTATAGAAAGCACAACAACACCAGCTGGTGATGAGCTCATGTAGCTCACATGCTATTAACCTTCCTATCCTACAGGCAGATGCCTAGTAGGCAAGGGACAGGACAGAGACATTGTAGCGTCCTGTAGGAATAAGTAAAACAATCTAAATTTATCTAAATTTGTATATCAACTATGTGTCCCTCAAAAGGAGACATGCAACAACAACACATTCAGTGATGTTGTTGGTTAGCTGACAGAGCGCATCAAAGCAGAACCAGCCCAAACCGGTTGGACCATGTTCAGGGTTCCCTTTTCGGAAGGAATAATCAGAGTATGATTGGTCGGGATGACGTCACAATCAATGAGCATCCGGCCCGAATCTGGGAAAGAGAAGACAAACGAACATGGGCAGGAAACTCAAAGGAGTATATATGGGGCACTTTGATAATCGTCGAGGTCCGTCGTTCGCATCGAAAAGCTATCTCTGAATATATTGGAGTAGGAGATAGCTAGTTAGGTTGATAGAGTATAGCAGACCCGTTGTGAAGGGGAGTAATACGAATCAGTAGCAAATAGGAAACAGCCAAGTTAAGTAAAGTAGTATAAAATAGTCAAACTCGTATAAGTACTTATCTTTTACTCGTGGCGGCAAAAGCCACCATTAGTTATAGTGTACAGTAGATTTAATAAAATTATCACCTTGATAACCTCAAGGCAAGAGTTTGAGTTGTGATATTAATTCTGGAGACTACGGAAGATCACCGTAGCTTACCTGCAAGTTCTGGTAGTCAGTCAGATCAGGCCCGGATATCAAATACAAGTATCGTTAAGTTCAGCTATAAACGAGGCGAGCTGATATCTATTTCTTTCGTTCTCGGTAAGGTGGGTTGTCGCAGCAACCTTACATACAAACCTTACCCAAAACGGAAGAGACTTCATAGTGAAGTATACCTCATAAGAACGTATATGTAGCATAGAAACAGGAGACACATCAAAAATCTTCAGTGGCTTTAACTGCCAGGATACAGAATAAAAACTAACAGTGAGTACGTAAAAGTATATGGCCCAAGAACACGGGGGACGACCCATGACCGTATTGGTTAAAGACGTGGCTGACAGGGTAGCGGTATTCCTAGAAGTTGCACAGCGGTCAGAAGGCTGTCAGGTGACACAGCATCGAGAGTATGGCCATAATTCTTTGTGAAAGATAACGACTGCTATCAGTTGCCCCGAGCATCCACGGGTAGCGAGGGTGGTCATCAGTATACACTTTAATTAGCGACGAGAATGGCAACAGGAAGAAGGACCAACGACCCGACGCTACCGCCGATCGATAGGCCCCCGGCGGTAGAGCTTAGGCCCGAGACCATGGCCGCCATGCAGGCGATGGGGACAGCCATGGCAGGGGCAATCGTTGAAAGCAGTGACCGACGGGAAACTGCCAGGGTATACCGCCGGGAGATAAGGGATACGGTATACCGGATACAGCCTTGTGACGGAGTCATGCCGGAAGAGGTACATACTTTCTTGGATGAAACCAGGAGAGTATGCGTAGCTAATGAAGGGCGGCTAGAGGGAATCCCCGCCTATGTTGTAACCAGGGCGGCTCGAGGGCAGTTGGCAAGAGCAATTGACGGTTTCATGGTCGGCAAGGTACGAGAGGAGGTGTCGTACGATGATTTCTGAGATTATATCACCATGAACTTTGTGTCCACAAATGAGGACGAGAGGATCAAGTATGATCTGGAAGGAGTGAGGCAGAGAAGAAACGAGACGGTGATTGCTTTCAACCGGCGCTATAAGGAAGCTAGCAGTCGGGTGTACCCTAACGAAAACAACGATAATCGCCGTACTGTTCTTGACATTTACTTGCGGGCTTTGAGCGACAGAGGGTTGAGCAAGCGCATCATCCGTAAGAAAGCAACCACTCTGACCAGAGCCATAGAGATAGCCGAGGAGGAAGAGACCTGTAACGATCTGATGCGGGCTATGCAAATAGAGGATCGAGGTGAAGAGAGGATGGAGGTGAGTGTGTTGGAAGCGGAGGAAGAAAGGGAGATATGGATGGTGGTAAAGCAGTTGAAAAGGCAGATTGTAGCACAGTCAAAAATGATAGAACAACTGAGCGGGCTGGTTAGGGATCTCCAGATGACCGAAGAAGCACCAAAGCCAGCACCTCGGAGAACGCAGGCTGTAAAGAAGGGGGCAAAACCGCCACCGAAAGGACATAGTCCGGTCCCGAGAACAGCATCTCCGCGGGATCTAAAGCACATCACTTGCTACGCTTGTGGGAAGACGGGACATTACAAGAGCGAATGTCCACAGGCAATCCAACCATCACGTAACGCGCCCCGAAAAGCCGCGGTGCGACCTCGACCACCGAGACTGCCTATGACCTGTTTTAGTTGTGGGCGAGAAGGTCACATGGCCCAGGATTGCGGGAACAAGACGTACAACATGTTCGGCAATACCAAGGAGACGCCTACAGTCGTAAGATGTTTTGGGTGTGGTCAAGATGACCATTTCGTGAGGGATTGTCCACACGGAATGCGAGACCAGCGTAGACACCAGCCATCATTCAGGGCAACCAGACAGCCAGAGCGACATATAGTTCGCAGAGCGCCAAAACGTGACTGTAACGACGATATGGACATCGACGAAGTAAACAATCATCGCCAGGTGGAACAACACATCACCCCTAGAGAGTGTTCTCGAAATATGCGCAAAGTATTAGGTAATAGGATGCGGGAAGATAACGAGTACGAGGATAAGGAGGGTTTTGTGTTGACCGACGCGGGTACAGATGCATATGGCCGTTATGGAGGAGGAGATGCATCGAACCGTCGGGACAGTTACGCGGAAGCGGTTAGCGGGCGAAGGAGTCTGTTAAACTAAGACGGAGAAAACCGTTGGTGAAAGCACCGACCGAGCGGTTTTTAATCCGTCTACAAGTGGATTCCAATGGTCCAACGGATCAAGGTAAGTACCTGCATGCCTTAGTGGATACTGGTGCTAGCACATCCTTGATTCGTAAGGATATATGGCGTGGCATGTTAAATGCTAGGCCATTGAAAAGAGCAAAGACGCTCTTAGCTGTAAATGGTTCCCCAATAGAGCTTTTGGGGGAAACCCAGGTAAAATTCAAGAACGCTGGCCTATTCCAAGTACGGGGGTAGCGAGAATGAGGCATGAATGTTTGCTTGGAGCGGATGCTTTGCACTTGGGAAATGCAAAGATTGACTATCGGGCCAAAGTTGTAGTATGGTTTGGCCAGATATATCCCTTTAGGTATCCCTATAGGGAACAAACGAGATATGTTTATGAGAGCTGTAAAGAAATGACCGGATATAAAGATATCGACAAAGTCATGGTGGACTTTGCGGATATCTTTGATACGGCTCGTCCAGGCACCCAAAGTTAGGTGTACGGTACCAACAGGAGATGCATATCCTATAAGGCAGAAAGCCTACCGTCTACCGCTAGCTAAGCAGTATGTGGTCAAGAATCAAGTGGCCGAGATGCTAGCAGCGGGCATCATAAGACCATCATCATCACCTTGGGCGTCACCCATTACCTTGGTCCCTAAGAAGGACGGGGACACTAGGTTTTGTATAGACTACAGAAAATTGAATGCCGTATGTCGTAAGGATAGTTATCCTCTACCGAATATATCGGACATATTTGACTCCATGGGCGGCGCAACGATATTTTCTACTATGGACTTGAAGTCTGGCTATTGGCAGATACCAATGGACAGCCAAGACATAGAGAAAACAGCGTTCGTATGCAGTGAAGGTTTGTTCGAATGGATTCGGATGCCGTTCGGTTTTGCGAACTCAGGTGCCGTATTTCAGAGGGCAATGAATGATATTTTCCGAGAATTTAAATGCCCCCTATAAATTATATACTGATGCTTCGAGCTATGCGATCGGTGCTATATTGGTACAAGTTGATGATAAGGGTATAGAGCGGGTGATCCAGTATGTGAGCTCTACTCTTAAAGACAGTCAGCTGAATTGGCCTGTAATAGAGAAGGAAGCGTATGCAGTGATATATGTGTTAAAGAAGCTTAGACCATATCTATTTGGCGCTCAGTTTACCGTGTGCACTGACCACAAACCCCTCAAGAGTTTGTTTGTGGGAGAAGTGAAGAACACGAAAGTGCAGCGCTGGGCCGTGCTGATTGCTGAGTACGGATGTAAGATTGAGTACATCCAGGGCTCGAAGAATATTCGAGCGGACATGTTGTCCAGGTTACGTCGTCCAGTGGAGGTCGCCACCCTAGACACAGGCGACTTTGTCATACCGGATGTGGATGAGGGGGTGCTACCGCACGGCCCTCTAGAGGTATTTGACGTTCCCTATGACGAGTTGTGTACCGAACAAACCAAGGAATACCCGGAGTTGTTTAAGAACACCCCGGAGGAGTACATGGTTAAGAACGGTATTCTGTATTCTTTAGTTATGCCCTCAGCGTTGGACGCTGAGTACCCCAGAATTTTCTTACCTACCCTGTTCCGTGAGAAAGTGCTCCGGAAGGCTCATGAAAGAGCTGGTCACCAAGGTCTGAAGAAGACCATCGGTATGGTAAGAGATTCGTTTGTATGGACGTCTTTGAGAAAAGACGTGGTGAGTATGCTTGAGACGTGTACTACGTGCCAGGTCAACCGACCCGTCACTACATGCCCTAGGTACAGTGAGATGCCCATGGCCAATTATCTGAGTCAGATAATCGGTATGGATTTGATAGGTCCACTGTTGGAATCAAGCAAAGGTAATGTGTATATCATGACGGTAATAGATCACTGTTCTGCATGGGCAGAGGCATATCCGATTGCTGCCAAGACATCTCAGAATGTTGAAGACAAGTTTTTCAATGAGTATGTCGCGCGTCATGGTGTCCTTGAAATCGTAATAACGGATCAGGGTAGAGAGTTTTGTTCGAATTCTCTGGAAGAACGGTTTAAAGAACACGGTATCGATCATAGGCGATCGAGTCCATACCACCCCCAAACAAATGGACGTACCGAGAGGTTCAACCGGACTCTTAAGGAGTTAATCCAGAAAGGGGTGAACAACGAGTCTCGTGCATGGGAGGACGAACTGGGTGCGGCATTGACAGCATACCGCAGCACTCGTCACTCCACGACGGGGTATACGCCATTTTATTTGACATATGGTCGTCGTGCAAGACTTCCGTTGACCATTCCACTAGATGCCACGCAGGATCTTGGTGAAAGACTTACCTGTCTTAATAATGCCTTGCTGCACGCTCGTGGAGAAACGGCTAAGTCTCGAGAAGTTCACCGAGAACAAATTAATAAGCGT
This sequence comes from Chaetoderma sp. LZ-2023a, assembly GCA_034401795.1. Taxonomy (NCBI): domain Eukaryota; kingdom Metazoa; phylum Mollusca; class Caudofoveata; order Chaetodermatida; family Chaetodermatidae; genus Chaetoderma; species Chaetoderma sp. LZ-2023a. The sequence goes on from CM067360.1 coordinate 47,942,915, forward strand.
GCAAACGCTGGTGAGTACAAGGTTGGCGATTCGGTGGTCGTGAAAGCTGAGGAGAGGATGAAGTTGACCTCTCGCAGTGACCCCGAATACGAGATTTTTAAGATCAATGGGCCCGTGGCTCATGTCCGCCATCAAAGGTCTGGGAAGGTACGCGTACTTAATATATCTAAGTTACGTGTAGTCGACTCAGAGATGTGTTGGGACAAGGTGCGGCCACGCCCTGTTCGTAACCCAGCTAAAGGTACGAAGGCCAGCCATCACCCCAGGATAAGTGTACCCGAGTCTGAACTGTTGCCGGGGAAAGACTCCGCTGAGCCACCCATGAATAGGGCTCGTCGGAAGCGACCAGCTTCTGGTGAGGAGCCAAGGGTGAGCAAGGTGGGTAAGAGGGTTGACAACAACAGCAGTCAGGCCGGTGCGAGTGGGACTCGAAACAATGAGTCACGGAGTGAAACCATCGAAACACCGCATACAATTGTGATGGACACCTCGGAGGATGTACCCGAGCCTGCCCATGAGCCAATGGAAACACGCGCACCCATACTTTCTGCGCTTGGCATTAGTCTAGCCATCATGTATATTTTACGATTAGGTGTGGTAGTAGCTCTAGTGAGTTTAGTAAATGGACTGTGTGAAAAGTCTAGTGTACATAGATTACCGAACGGGGTAATGATAACTAACCCCGAGGATATATCTGTTATCCGGGCTGAATGGACCGTAGTGGTGTCTATCGACCACCCTTATTTGCCTGCCAAATTTCTTGAACGGTTAGTGCGATTTCGTGTTCTTATTGCGGACATCGCTCAAAAGACTTCGTTGAGCAATCAAGACATTTTCGGTTTGCAACATCGTGTTAACAATATTAAGAAGATCGCTGTTAGGACACAACAAACTATGGTGAGTAGGGACAGTATACGACGCAAACGTGGCTTATTTGACTTTGTCGGGGACATAGCCTCGTCTCTATTCGGTACCGCTACCTCTGGTGATATAGATGCAATTAAAGAGGTAGTCAAAGTTGCTTTGAGGGGCATGAATCGGTTGGTACATTTCTCCAACAAACTAGCGTCCCACGTGAAACTGGCATTCGTAGGGATCAATACCAACGTTGACCGTATCAACGAAGTTACCGCTGGCCTAGTGGAATTGACTAGAAATGTGAGCGATATGTTTAAGGTGTACGCCGCCCGACAAGCCGACTTATACGCATTAGTGCGACTTGGACACATTATTGACTCTGCCAAAAGTGGGGTGTATAGCTACCAAAAGGCAGCAGCACAGTTTCATAGACAAACTGCATCCCTAGAGTTAGGTAGACTAACGGAAGAATTATTCAGTCCTGCTGACCTCACTTCCGTGGCCAAACAAGTTAGTGTGGGAAATCGACTGATACGTCCATATCAGTGGTACTACCGCAACGTGGTCGTGTATCCGTTGTGGAAAGACGACTCACGACTCCATTACGTAGCGACATTACCGCTAATTGACGGGGGCAAATATATCGAATACGGGTTGCATTCGTGGCCGGAACCGCTAATTGTGAGGGGATACTACATGCAAGTACTGATCGCGCGGACCAGCATCGGTCTTGACACCAAGACTGGATGGTACTTCACGCCATCCGAATGTCGCGGGGAGGAGCCCCGAGTGTGTCATGGTCCACTACGGGTCGACAAGACCCACGTTCCATGTATTGTAAGCCTGTTAACCAATACGACCGACAGTGCTTGTAATATTCAGCTCTCTGAATCAAATGAAACATCTAGCAAACTGTTTGCCAATAAGAAAATAGGCGTAGTGTTGCAAACGGTCGGTGAGACTATGGAAATTCACTGTGACGGGCGACTGACTGACCGATGCAATGTGGAAAGTGGTGTGTATGCGTTGATGTCTGGAAAGTGTGTTTATAGTGGCAGGGGTTGGCAATTCGAGCCTGTGGCATCTTACAGTCGGACGTACACTCGGATTAGCCTGGCCATTGAGATGCCCCACTTGGATTTGACCGGCGTCCTTAATCAGTCCATGATCGTTGATCATTTAAAAGTACAACCCTGGAACCATTTACAGAAGTCTAAGTACGTGCCGCTAGCACCATTGTCCGCAATCGACCCAGTGATGGTCGATGGCATCGGGGTACGCTCTTTTGTGTCCTATTCGACGGGCTCCTTCGTGATTGTGCTCGTTGTTGTGATTATTCTATATAAATGTGGAGTATTATCGCGCATGTGGGACTGGCTAAAATGCAAGCCACATGCAGCCTATAGTAGTGATACTCGTACCGCCATTCATATTAGTGCACCGACGATTCAGACCCAGCAGCCCCGGAAAACTGCAGCACTACCGGAGCCGCTGAGGTTGGCAACCGGGTCATCGGCTAATGCTAATGCGAGGACTGGGATCGACCCGACGGCTGCCGACTGGGTTGAGGTAGAACTCTATGACGACGTGGAGGATCCTAACGAGTGTGTGGCTCAATTGGATATATCCATGTGACGTTTTGGTACTAACTTGATTTGCTGTGTATGGAACATTAATTAGGGATGAACTGTTTGTTGTCGTAGGAACTGTTATATGACCTGTAATGAATTTGCTCTGTAGGATTAGGATTACTATTGTATGAAAGCGTAGCGTTTAGTTTATTGCACCTTGAGTGTCAAGGATATTAATGATGCTATTAATGTGTTTCCGGGGACGGTCATTTGCGCATGATATTCCATTACCCGGACATGTATGTTTGTATTGTTTTATACCCTGGTACAGTCTCGTTTAGTTTATTGCACCTTGAGTGTCAAGGATATTAATGATGCTATTAATGTGTTTCCGGGGACGGTCATTTGCGCATGATATTCCGTTACCCAGACATGTATGTTTGTATTGTTTTATACCCTGGTACAGTCATTTGCGCATGATATTCTGTGCCAGGGTGTAGGTACATTTATCTGTGTTGTGAGGATTTTGCACTGTCGGGTTTAGGTTATAGGTATCGTTGGTATGGCATTGCCCTAGAGTTGTGAATGCTGTTACGATGATTTCCGTATTTATTTTGATTGTTTACTATTGTATAAGTTATATCGATTGTGTGTGTTATCCGTTTTGAGGAGCCGCTGGTATAGTGTGGTTTTGTTGTTGATGTTTTACAACGAGTTAATTGACGCTCTCTTAAGGCCTTAAGAGACGGTTAATTAACTTTGGTTGAGGGGCATGTGTAGATATCGGATTGTCTGATGGGAGTCATGACCCTATGGACATCTTATATTTATGAGTAAGACCTTAATGAAATTCATCTTTGAAAATACCAGGTGGGCTAAGGAACGGTGTAGCATGATAAGCATCATCCTATAATACGCAGAAGGACCGCTGCACTGGTTGACATCGGCCAGTGCTGCCGAAACACAGTTTCATGGAAAACGATGCGAAACTGATGCAAAACTGATAACTGTATTAAGTCAGGATTGAGTTAGATATGAAAGCTCACTGGATCATTGCCATCGATTGTGTTGCCATATTTGCTTTCTCATTTAGATATGCCTCAAAGGGCAACCTGCTATCTATCGTGACACCAAGCAGGTTTTCTCATAAGGGTTCTTTTGAAGTAATAGACCCCCAAAATACAACTTGTCACCTCCAATGGTTGTGGTAGTGTGTCCCATGGGACCTCTAAAAATCTTGTATGATTGTTAAATGCTAATTAGTTATATAGGTTTTAGCACAAACATAGCCACAAGATGACAGAATCTAACATTGGAACCCAATACCCCATAAGTCATAGCTGTGAGCTTATGGTACTTTCTAATTTTAGAATGGATGAAAAAAACTGCATGTGCATCCTAAATTTTAGTTTGAGACCCCAGATTTTAGTTTTGGACCCCTAGATTTCTAGGTGTGCCATCCCTGTGGCCTCCCAAATTTAGATGCCATGAGAAACACTGTCGCTAAGTTCCTTTTCTTTGTTGATCCTTAGCAGCCAGTGTTGTGGAATCTACCTCGGCTGACTTGCGTAAGATGTATGAAGATCCACTTCTCCATTTTGTAGAAAACACCAGCACAGGCCCACATCTAGGATCTCAGTACATCAGTACAGCAATGGTAGCTGATGATAAAACCATGCGTGCAAGCTCTCCTTACGACCGACTGCGATCAATTGATATGGCAGCCACGCTACATAAATGGGTTGTCAAAGAGGCAAATAGTTGTATTCAACAATCTCAGCGATACAGAACCTCCTCAACTCTTGCTAATCCTCCATCTAAAAGCAGAGCAGAGCAGTAACTTGCCATCAACACTACTGCAAACGCCGAGCTTGAGATATTACTAGCAAATAAAACATCAGTAAGATATCTGAACGTAGACAGTTGTGCAGTAGATAAACCTCATTGATCTCTCCTGCCAATCTGCTATGTCAGCTGCGAACAATCTCGAGAAAGCACACATTAAAGTGTGCATGCTAATGGGAACATACCCACTCCAAGGGCTCTGCACGAGGTTCAACCAGTATAAAAATAACAGTTGTCCCCTCTGTAAATATGGTGTCGAAGACAGAAAGCACTTTCTAGCTATCTGCTCTTATTCAGAAACGACTAGAATGTGCGGGCTGTCCGAACTTGAAGAATGCCTCAAGGATAAGGATATGTCTGACCTGTGGGAAACATCGAAGAATGATCCCGAGATGCTCACACAACTTTTGCCAGACCGTACCTGGTACATTGACAATCCATCCTTACTATTTTCGATTGACCATATCGCATGGCATTTAATCTAGAACCTACACATGCAAAGAACCAACGACTTACTCATTGAATCATTAATCAGTTACCATTTGTACAGAACATCACATTAGAAGTAAATATTCTGTCTTGTGACACTGTGCCACTGAATCCTTATTGAATTAAGTTATGCCTCTTCCTTTCTTCGGTGGATGTCATAGTTAAATGACAGTTACTATAGTATTTATTATTATATATATAAAAACATTTGTGTTGGGCGTAACGTGGTGCTTCTGCATAAAAGAGGTTCATTCCGAGCAACAGAAGAAGATGATGACACAGGGCAGGGTTATTACAGACTCTCAGCTACAGGATTTTATGTTTTGAGCTTCACGGAAAATGTAAACAATGTGTTGCTATAGGCATTCATCTTTAGCATGTAGTAAGTTTTCTCCCACCTTAATGGCGGCTGATCTCAAAATGTCTGAATGTCCGAAATTAAGAATTTTTATAAAGCTAACAGCTTCTTGCCGAGGGTGCGTTTTTGCGGGTGATGGCATCTGGTTTACTGACAGAGTTCGTGGGTTTGTGCGTTTTGGCATTCGGGAAGTGGACAATTTACTGAGACACGATTCGTCGAACCAGGAACCGCGTTTTGATGTTTATTCGTTATTACTAATGGTTACTGTTTCATAAATTTCGAGATGGCAGCGCCCGGCTAAATTTTATAACTTATCTGAATGACGAAATCTCATCATTATTTTAGTGGATGTGGTCGTCCGTGATTTACTTTAAGAGACTGAATTTAATGTACAAATCAAAATATGATCAAATTAATTCCCAACGGTAACTCAATTTAAAACGCTTGTGTGTTTAGAACATTGCCACAAAGTTACCGTATGTCTTATGTTGATTCTGGACGAAAGGGTTAGCCTGAGTCCAATTCCTCATTCTCAACACTCGTTATTAATAACATTGCTACAGTGTGTCTCAAAGCAGATATCTTTAAAGTCCTGGAGTACTATACTCCCAAAGTTTATGTTTGGACTCCAAAAACAAAGATCAAGGAAGTCCTGGACTTCGTCTTTCTTGGCCCTGACACCGCTAAAACAATGATTTTAAGCAAATTGCATGTATGAAAACCATTTTAGACTTCAGTGTTTCCTGCATGTACGGTACTCACAAATTTGAACTGAGCCAGGTCATTCCAGTGGTAAATTTTCAAAAATACTCTTCTTGGTCTGCAAATGAACATTTTCTATGAGAAAATTGAAATGTTCTTGAACAAATTCGAGGGTTAAGGGGTTCCGTAAATTTCTCTAGCGCTAGAGTGACTGACTGACTTGCACTAAATAACTCTGGGGTCATGAACTCATACTAACAGGCATGACAGGTGTTGATTACTTGATTTAAAAGAATCTATTTGTTCTAAAACATAATTTTATCACGTAAACAATTCTAATCTCGAAGCAACATTTCGACAAATAAATTTTAATAATCTTTATATCAGTACAACAGTGAATGTTTCTTCCATTTTTTTCATCAGATAAATCTTGAAATTCGACCTGCCAAGATCTCTGTGAAGGAGAAAATATGTCTTAATCAGACCCACGCACATGGACCCATATAAGCTGTGTAAGGATTCAGGATGGCTGCACCGTCGCAGTGAGTACATGTAATCCTGAATCGCATACTAAAAAATCCCCATTGATCCCATTTTGGGTGGAATTTTTTACACAGATTTTAACTTTAGGACCATTTTTAAATCATGTGTGAAATCTGATAATGTGCCATAGTAGCGGAAAACAGCGTCATTTGCTATCTTCAAACAAAACACCACATTCAACAATCTGAAATAATACAAATGTGAAAAAATAAAATATATTCCTTGTCACTCAACAGCTGAGATGCACAGGTGTCAGCGAAAAAATAAATGAGTATCACTGAGGACACAGAGATGCTCATTAACACATGCTTTGAGGTCGGGATGTTCACTGCGATGACATGAGATTATAACTTTCGATGGAGCAGCTTCAAGATCTGTCATTATCGGGCATAAAAACCCATTTTTCTCTTTCCATCCCCAATCAATGTGGTCCAATTCATCGTTACTAAGAGTTTGTCATCTGATAACCTGGTGGTGAACATGGAGGCTGTGGAACTAAGCTGCAAGGTCAGTTGGTGGCAGTCGTTGTGGCGCTATCTTACTTCCCTTCACAACCATCTGCATATATCAGGCATATCTCAGAGAAGTAAGCATGTCCTTCTCAGTGCCACCATACAGGCAACGGAATAGGCTAATTCCTGCACTGCCAACTTGTTCCTGTGATGTGTCACAACTCTACTATACTATCAGTGTATCTGCATCTACCGTACTTATCTTCGTGGCATGATCCAGCGATTGAAGATGACTTGACAGAAGGCTAATTAACTGGGTCTTGTTTCGTTTATTCGAGAGGAATGCCTTCTGGTCCGCATGAGCCTTCGCTGTGACGTTCACCAATATATCAGCAGAGATCTTTCCTATTTGCCGTCGACCTTGTTCATGGTCCTTGGTTGAAAGAACATGCTCATATCCATCAAACACAATGCAACTCATTCTGTACATGTATTCAAGATATGAACTGTACTGTTCAAGCACCTGAGCATATGTTGTATTTTTTGGCCATCTTATATAATGTAGAAGCCAGCCCCATCTATCACAGGCATGCTATGCTTTGGTAATGGGGACTTAGTTTCGTCGATATTTGTCAGAACAATCTGTATTTTTCTTGCCGGTTCTGATCTATCCACCTTTCTCAGGGAAAAATCTTTGAATAACGAGGTCGGGACTGCCATCATTTTGTGTCTAAAGTAAGGAAGAATATCTTCATCTTCTCTTTGCGTGAACAAAACCGATGGATCAAGTCGCACAGTTTGTTTATCAATCTTGATTCCTGGTTTAAGGTCATCTAATGTGCATACCATATGAGCCCTCTTCATGGATGCTTCATTTACAACTTTATCATCCATGCTCTCTTGTAATACTTTACCAACTTTCTCGATCTCATCACAGTTGATGCCATCATCTTCCCATCAACTGCCCAGAGATCGTACTTGTGGGATATTGGCATCAAAGGGGTCTTGCACTTGAAACCACTCCATAATTTTCCTCATGTCTCGCAAATCGTGCTCACGTCTAGTTCTTCCCATGTCCACAGGTTTGATCACTCGTAAGGTGTCGCTTCCCAATCATACTTGACATGGCATCATGCACAGTAGCATGTGCGTGAATAGTGTAGACCCACTGATGCCTCATGCTTTCCGTCATGCCCCTTACTCGAGTCATCCCACCACAGCTTTTCAGTGACCCTATCAGAACCTGTTCTATAACGAGATCAGTCCACAGTCCAGACCAAGAGGATCACTTCTTCGTACCATATTGTAGCCTTCGTCTACGAATTTCCTATGCATCCATGGGTGAGAAGTAGGTACATTTTTGTAGTTTCTGCATTTCCTGAAGATACAGATGAGCACTTAGCATGTTGTATATGTCCAGGTTGCTGCAAAGAGGTTGAGAATACATTGCTATGACACCCCACCCCCACCCCCCATTCCATGGCATGTACCTTCCCCAGTGAGTGAACGTTTGGTCTGGTGGAGGACGCAAATCTTCTGTGCTGTCCTGTTGCATAACTGACTGTTTGTATCGAGTTACCTCATCATATGAGATTGAAAATCGTAACTGATGAAGTTCATCAATAAGCCATCTCTATCCGAAAACATGGTCCATCTCTACTCCTAAACCGAACACTATTGGAGTGATCACAGTTCTCGGCTTCACAGTCTGTAGAATTACTTGGCCTATACTGCTCTGTTTGACACCACGTGGGGGGTATCATTTTTTCGACGAGGGTACGAAGACATGGTGTCAGAAATTCTATCCTCTGTTCCCTATCGCCAATTTCTTCAGTTGAGGGATAGGTCTCTAGTGAAAGTTGTTTCTCGCACTTCTTCACGTATAATTCGTGCAGCAGCTGTTACGATTCAATTAACCTCTTGTTCAGAGTTTTCATGCCTTTCAGTGTACCACTTTTCATTCATGATGTAATTTAAACAAACAACGTCCTTCCTACCCAATACTTCAGCGAAAAATACATGATCACCATAATGCTCGTTGAGCTTGCGTATCAGTGTCTTCGGACAAAATACAGCCGCACCACCTGCTAACTCCACCATCATCGCGTGAAGATCAACAATTGTATATAATTCTAATTCACAAACATTTTCTAGCCAATTGCACAAGACTTCAAACCAATGTCCCATTTCATCGTCAGCAGGTCGCCCCATGGCCTGTGAGGTCGGCAATGTCCGCATGAACTTCATGTAGCAAAAATTATGATAAACTGCTGAAACTAAATCTTTACAACTCTCGAGGCGAGTGCAGATCTCAAGGGGCCAGAGATCGGACCTACATTTTTGTACTGTCACATTGTTCCTCTATACTTTTCCTTAGCTCTAATGTCTGCACAGACCTGATAACATCCCACACTGGATGCTTTCCATCTATTATCGCCTCTTCCCCACATAAGAGGCAATCAGTGTTCCAGTCAAATGGATGTGGAGTAGATAATCATAAACCGACTGGTTTTCTTGGGATCAGTGTATTACTTTCTACAGCCAACATGAACAACCACTTTGCCCATGGGTGTAGCGTCACTCTTGTTAACCATATACCGATGCAGTTCTTCATCAATTCGAATATCACTGAAACGGATTAGTGTTTCCAGATCCTATCTCTTCACAGGAATTGGAGGGTAGCATTTCTCAAATGGCTGCAAGCAGATCACGCAGTTTTCCTCGTGCATAACATGAGGGTCATATGAGCGCTGTCAGTCACTGCCACTATCAGTAGAATCAATTCCACTCATTGTATCAATGATACTGGTGTCGGGTGAATATGACCCCAAAATTTGTATAGTTGCTTAATTAATTAAATTGAATAAACCCAAATCCCAGGACACGCTACTTTAAATCAATAACAATAAATGGCAATATGCCACACTTCAAACTGTCTAATTAGTGGGATGGGTGTATTAAGGCATATAAAAACATGTGTATTTTATATTGTTTCAAGAAGAAGAATGAAGTCAAGTCATTATGCACACTGTATAGTTATGACTTCATGACGTTTGATTTACTTGATAATGAGTATTCTAATTTTACCCGGGAACAATATTATTAAAATTATAAACAACCAGATATTCAAATTCAAATTAAATCTATCATGAGACACCTTAATAATGCTTTATTAATGGTAATACGACAAATGAGATGTTAGATATGATTTTAAAGAAGATCGTGAACATAGATTTAAGATATCTATAAAAGCGGTTTGAGAAGAAAATAAAAGCATGCTCAAATTCAGAACCACGCCAAAAATTCTTCCCAAAAGGGATCGATGGGGATTTTTAGTATGTGATTCTAGGTGACGTTACAAATCGAATGACACAAAAAAGACTTAAAGTTCTCATCTATTCTTAAAAGATACATATCCTAGCTAAATTTAGGACTACTTGTTACTTTATGGACACTAACAAACTTGGAGTGTAGCCGCCATTTTAGATAGATATTTGCGGGCGCCATTATTTCAGACGCTATTGTCTTCGCCGGTGAGCTATTGTTCGAATAAAACCATTCTCGTAATGCTAATGCTGGTCATTCGTTTGCTGGCTTTCAAGGTTAGCGCGTATGAAGCATAGCATAGTACAATACTAGTTCTATGTTTCTTGTGGTGCAAATAAAAACAAATATATCTATAACAAGTTACTGAATGCTGTTGCTGCCTATAGTAGCAAGAGCTTTCCGTCAAATTGTTGTCAAAATAATCAGCTGATAATACAATTGTCACTAGGCAATGTTTTGCTAACAATTTGGCTGAAAATCGTTGATGAAACAACTTTTAATCAAATTGTTCTCAAAATAATCAGCAGGGCAGTCAACGTTGCATTACTTGCTGAAGATATTTCGCGCAACTTTATTGACAATCAATTCTTACTCAGGCAGCAACAGCGGTGTCAAATTTTTATCAGAATAATCAGCGAGCCTTCTATTGTGTTAGCTAACAAATGCATACACAATAAGTTAGGCCTATATGGTATACGGAATCAAGACCCAGTCTCAGATATGCTCGAAAATTCTGTTCATTTCATTGTCAATCAGGAGGTAAGCGTATTATTCTATTCAAGGGAGGCATGTCAGAGGCGATCGTGCACGTGCTGGTGGACTGCTTGATCTTTGTGAACATATTTCACTCTGAAATAGGCCTCTATAGGCCTAACTAATTGTGTATGCACTTGCTCGCAAAGAAAACAGGAAGTCCACTGATTATTCTGAGAAAAATTTGGCAACGTTGTTGCTGCCTGAGTAAGAAATGATTGTCAATAAAGGTGCGTGAATTATCTTCAGCAAGTCGTGCAGCGTTGACTACACTGCCGATTATTTTGAGAACAATTTGATTGAAAGTTGTTGCATCAACAATTTTCAGCCAAATTGTTATCAAATCATTATCTAGTGACAATTGTATTATCAGCTGATTATATTGACAACAATTTGATGGAAAGTTGTTGCTGCTAGAGGCAGCAACAGTTTTCAGTAAACCTGTTATAAATATATTTGTTGACACTTGCACCACAGGAAATATACACAACGGGTACTGAACTATACTATGCACATCTATGAGCTCGCCTTGAAAGCCACCAGAGAAGAATGACGAGCATTAGCGTTACATGAATGGTTTTATGCGAACAATTGCTCACCGGCGAGGGCAATAGAGTCTGAAATAATGGCGCCAGAAAATATCATTCTAGAATGGCGGCTATGGTTCTAGTTACTTAGTGCCCATAAATTAACAAATAGTCATAAATTTAGCTAGGATATGTATCTTTTAAGAATAGATGAGAACTTTAAATGGGAATTTTGTCTAGGTTGACCCACCAAAACTGACTCTTACGACTAGCCTATACATATAGGTAAATGCTAAAGTTTTCCAATGGACATTTAAGTTCTTTAATTCATCAAGGACTTACATGTATCCGATCTTAATCAAACTTTGCAGATTTGATCTATACCATCATTGCATCTAATCTCCATCATAATTGAAATGCAACACATTTTTTCAATATTTTCTTAGGATTTGGACGTTGCTTATCTTTCACCAAGAATTAGGTAAATGTTGCGAGTTTCAAATTTTTTCTATATTTTTTCGGGATTTGGATATTTTTGTGTGATATATATCCTGCTTCAGCCAAGGATTCTAGAAGAATGTTAAAGTTTTTCCATTGACATTTAATCAATCAAGGATCCCAACAAAACATAGCAGTTTTACGTTGTAATTAGTGCATTCATGGCAGTCCATCTACAGGATAGTGAATATGATTTTTACATTTTTTCCATATTTTTACCGTGTGATTGTAGTTTGTTTTTGTGTTATTTATGTCCTGCTTAAGCCCAGAATTAGAAGAATGTTAAAGTTTTTCAATGATATTTTATTTTTATCAAGGGCTTATCCGATTTCAACAAAACTATACAGATTTGTTCTATATGTTGCATTCTGTTTACAGCAAAATTAAGGTCATTTTAGAAGTTTTTCCCATGCTTTTGCATGGTTTGTAGTTTTTCAATAGACATTTGATTCATCAAGGGATTATGCTATTTTATGTAAATCGCTTGGCACGTGGGACGCAGTCCATCTAGTTATTAGTCCACTACTGGTAAAACTGGTGGGGGGAGGGGACTATAGTTTTGCACTCCGTCTGTTCATCCATCCATCCGTCTTGCCGTCTGTCTGTCCGTCTGTCGCAGTTGGTTTTCCGCACTTTTTTTCGCAGTCCTTCAAGGTATTCAGCTGAGAATTGGTATATTGCTTTATTATGAGAAGTTACAGACCAAGTTTCAGGTGTATGCATCAATTTTTTATGGAGTTATGCCCCCTCTTGACTTAAGAAGTACGAAAAATATCAGCTTTCCACACTTTTTCGCAGTCTTTCAAGATATTTTACTGAGAATTGCTACATTGCTTTGTTATGAGAAGTTACAGACCAAGTTCGAGTTTCAGGCGTATGCGTAAATTTTTGATGGAGTTATGCCCCCTTTCGACTTCGGAAATATGAAAAATATCAGCTTTCCGCACTTTTTTTCGCACTCCTTCAAGATATTTAAGGAAAAATCAGTACTTTGCTTTAGTAAGGGGTTACAGAGCGAGCTCGAGGTTCAGACATTTTCGTCAATTTTTCATGGAGTTATGCCCCCTTTCGATTTATGAAATACAAATAATATTAGTTTTCTGGAGAACTGCTACATTGCTTTGTTATGAGAAGTTACAGACCAAGTTCGAGTTTCAGGGGTATGTGTAAATTTTTGATGGATTTATGCCCCTTTCGACGAAAAATATTAGCTTTCCGCACTTTTTTCGCAATCCTTCGAGATATTTAAGGGAAAATTGGTACATTGCTTTAGTGTAAGGAGTTACAGAATAAGTTCGAGTTTCAGAAATTCTCATCAGTTTTTCATAGAGTTATGCCCCCTTTCGACTTATGAAATACGAAAAATATTAGTTTTCCGCCCTTTTTCTCGCAGTCTTTCAAGATATTCAACTGAGAATTGGTACATTACTTTATTGTCAGAAATTACAGACCGAGTTCGAGTTTCAGGTGTTTGCGTCATTTTTTGATGGAGTTATGTCCCCCTTTGACTTATGAAATACAAACATATGAACTTTCAAGACTTTCCTTGTCCTTCACCATGTATTACTGAAACTTGGTTAATTGCTATGTTATGAGAAGTTACAGATCAAGTTCGAGTTTCAGCTGCTTCTGTAAATTTGTAATGGATTTTTGGACTCTCAATCTCTAAAGTTTTATATCACCAGGTAGGGAACATGTATTGCAAAGCAATACTTACAGAATGCTTGTTGTATTGAGAGTTGATACTTGTACTGGTTGGTAACTATACATACCTTCAAATGGCTTTTCTGTAAATACTTTACTGGCAAATATCATGTTTACGTTATGTACAAGCCAGGGAATCTCACAAAAAAGACAATAACTCAAGTAATAAACATTTGTTCTCGCTAGCGCTGCGTGTACATAATGGATGTACCCCACCAATTTCTACCCAAGCTCCGCCCACGCTTTGCCTGTGTTGTAATCGATCGAACCCTGAATTCCCAGAATCCCAATAGCAAGGGAACTGTACAGGTAAGCTGTTGCATATTTTGAATCTAATTTGACGGGGTGCTGTTGAACACCATCCAGTCAAATTAGATTCAAAATATTCAACAGAATGTTTGTTAAATAGTAGACAAACAATCCATGTAACTGACAGACTATTCCAGGTTCATGACGCAGTATTTCTGTCAATTATGATTGTAACGGTGTGGTAATTGTGTCAAAATAACTTAGCGAATAGATAAACATTGTTACTGTTTGTTCTTTCTATTTTCCAGTCATTACACTTTCAAGAAGCCAGGACATTCCGTGAATAAGCCACTTCCCCCTCTGCCACTACCTTGCCCACCCAGAACAGTACCAGCATCTGCAGCGTTTTCCGTTTCAAACGCTATTGCACAGTCAGATCACAAGTTCTTTTCAAATCAACCTAGTTTTTCAACTGGGCAGTCATTTGTGCATAGTATATCACCATCTTCATCATACAGACAGCCTATCTCAAGCCTAGCTTCTCTAAAAGCGCCAATAGATAATCAACCAAATATAATCTCTCTACAAAAACAGGACAAACCAATCAGTAGCTTAAAAAGTGCGCCAGATACATGTATTACACGTCAATTATCAGGACGAGGAAACAGTTTTTCCAATGTTCTAAGCCAGACTTCCCAAGCCTCTCTGAAGAAATCAGCTGTTACTAAGAAGGTAAATACAGATAAATTGACTTGAGGGACTGGGGGTTCTTTATGACAGGTGGTTGAGTGAAAAATAAATATAGAACCGCTTAATTTTCTCCTGTCAAATGAGTTTTTAGCCCTTTAATAATGGCTAACAAAAATCAAAATGTGTTTATTGAATGTACATTTGCAGGCCAAAGGACTATTTTTGAAAATTCACCACAGTAATGACTGGTTCTGTTATCAAGCCAGGTATTTCAGTTGTACATGTACATTTTCAACAGTACTGTAATGTTCTCTTGGCCTGCAAATGGACATTCCTCAAGACCACAACAGAAGCCATTTTGGCCGGCTTCACCATGAGTGGGTTAAAGGGATAAATGTCCAACAGCTATCATATCATATACATGTATATATCAAGTATTTGACATCATTTAATCAAAGCGTCACTTGTTAGCTGATGTCACAATCAAATGATATCGGTCTGTTATGACAGTGCCAAACATTCGACAGTAACTGTCTGACTTGTATGTCCTTGTGGAGAATTTACAATTTAATAAACTTTTTGCTGAACAATTTGAAACTGTTGCTGCTCCCCAGTCAAATTGGTTTCAAAATATTCAACAGTTTACTGTGTAGTTATTTTGAAATTGAGATCCTGGAAATTGAGCATTCAAAGTGTTAAATTTGATTTAAACAAAAGTACGTTTAGTGTTAAATTTGATTTAAACAAAAGTACATTTTAGTGATATTAGTCATGCAGTTAGTGGTCGGATTATAGCTAGAACTGGATCAGTGTATTGAGAAGCTGGATCTCAGAGATGACAGGAGCTTAGCCCTTACCACTCTGGTGTCAAAACTTTCAATTTTCAAATTAAATTAAAAGATGAGCTGGTGTTCATTTTTCAACAAATTTGGTGGAAGATGGTGCTGTTGTAGACAGCAACATCGTCCACCAAAATTGTTGAAAAATGTACACCATTTTTTTTGCTACTGACACAGTAAAAAGATAGAATATTGACATCAGAGTGGTAATGGTTAAATGGATTTTGCTCAATACTCTGAGCAACATTAATGTTTCTAACCAACAGGTCCTGTTGAGTCAGAAATTAGATATAGGCATGCCTGTTTATCCGTAATTCTTAGCGTTCTGATGTCAAAATTTTTAATTTTCAAGTTAAATTAAAAGATGAACTGGTGTTCATTTTAAATCAAATTTGGTGAAAGATGATGCTACATGTAGTACCTTTGAGGAGCAATGGCGCCAACATCATCCACCAAAATCGTTTAAAATTGTACACCAGGGTCTTTGCTATTGGCACGGTAGAAAGATAGAATGTTGGCATCAGAGTGGTACGGGTTAATACTACTGCCCTGTAAGGGGGAAAAGGTATTGCAGTCTGTCTGTCTGTCTGTCATGCTGTCTGTCTGTCTGTCTGGTTGTCTGTGTCCTGATCTGATCCAATTTGCCTCAAATTTTAACACAATGAAGGAACTTGTTGTACAAGAAAAGATCAAGACTGTGTATTTAGTTCAAAACATCCTCAAACCTATTGCCCATATGAACAAGATGAGCGCAGCTTTTGCACTGTGTAATACTGATATATATATTTAATATATTATGAGACTGTCTTTTGTATTCATTTCTTGGTGGTTGCATAAGACAGGTGTTATAGATGCTTAATATTTTACAGACCGTTGTTCAGAAGACGATTACATCATTCACTGCAAGTGCCAAGAACAAGACATCGAGCCATCAGGGAGGCAAACCAGTTGCTGCCATTGCTCCTCAAAGGTACTACATGTAGCTTCATCGATTGAATTTGATTCACAGATTTTGAGGCTAAGTGCCACATTTCACGGGTCAAAATAAAGGCGTTTTAGTTGTGACTCGCAAATCGTAGAAGTCAGTCGGTTGCTCTGTCCGTAAAGTGTTTAACATTTTTGGCAAACCTGCCTACATCTATGTT
The DNA here is from genome assembly GCA_034401795.1 of Chaetoderma sp. LZ-2023a. Taxonomy (NCBI): domain Eukaryota; kingdom Metazoa; phylum Mollusca; class Caudofoveata; order Chaetodermatida; family Chaetodermatidae; genus Chaetoderma; species Chaetoderma sp. LZ-2023a. Next base: position 47,959,468 of record CM067360.1, read on the forward strand.
GAAGTACAGCGTGCTCGCACATGTTACACACAAGTGCCAGTAAACATAGCACACATTCACTACGCCATTTTTGTCTCGCCTGCGAAGCAAAATCCGAGACATAATGATCACTTTTTCTGTGACAGCAGCATTAACAATATTAAGTTTTTCTGTTTAACAACGGTCATGGTCATTTTGCCATGTTTTCAAAACATTTTTTTTTCAACATTATTTTTGGTTATATTTCAGGAATCGTTAAATCTAATTTAAGTTTTTTAACACAACTTTGGTACCTTTGTGCTTCTGCCAGGAGAATGCCGAAATGATGATAACAGGGTTACCCGGATCCAGTGACCAGGTCAAAGATCAAGATCATTGTAACCTGTTTCCAAAACTTTTCAAAACTAAGTTTGTGCCTAAGCAAAAGTTATCAGCTTATTTTTCAGGGATGGTTAAACCTGATTGAACAAAACATTGATACATGTTTGCTTATGTCAGAAGGATGCAGGGTGATGATAGCAAGGTCACAAGGTCAACAGTCCAGGCTAGTATGACCGTGGTACAAAACTATTTTTGTCAATGTTAAGTGTTTGTGTTTAGCAAAACTGTTTCAGGAGCTCAACTTGGATCTATTGTTGACTATGCTATTGTGAACCAGCGTGATGACGTTGACGTCATAAGGTCAAAGGTGAAGGACACTGACCCCTGATGCTTATCGGCCATGTGGAGGACATTTAATTCTGCAGAATTTTTGTATAAAAATATTACCCACTACGTTATTGTCTGTAATAGTTGCAGGTTGCAGAAAAAAAATCTTATCAAATTTACATACTCAGTCCAGAAACTAAAACTTTTCTCATTGAAAATATTCATTTGCAAGCCATGAGGAGACTATTCCTGACACTGGAATGATTCGAATTCCATTGATAAAATTTAAAAACTTGTCTACTTAACTTGTAAATAAACATTCCTGAAAACCACTGCAGAAATCTGTGTTATTTGTGTCTATTATCCACGATGCATCGACCTCGTTAGCAGGTTTACCTGTATTTGTTTTGCTGTAACATTTTATATGTTGCAGATCACCAACCAAGTCATTCCAGTCTGTATCCAATGTCCTTCCAAGTTCTGCTATGAAGCGGAAGCGGTTGTCAGCACCAGAGATTACCTGCCCTATTCTAGTCAAAGATGATGATGATATTAATGATTTTGATTTCTCATCACAGAAAGGTAAACATTGAACGGATTTTCATAATGCAAGACATTGTAAGGGAGATAATTTAGCGCCTTACTGGTCAAGATCGGTCAGTAAAATCAAATTATCTTCTTTTTGAATGTCCATTTGCAGGCTGAGAGGAGACTGTTTTAAAAAAATTCAAAATTTACCACTGGAAAGACTGGCTGTGTTATTAACCCAACATTTCCATAGTAAGTTTTAAAAAAACACTCCTTAAATAGATATTTCTCAAGACCACTATAAAGTCCCATTTTGGAACACGTTTATCTCTATGTCGTAAACACATGTACAGGAGGACTCTAGGGAAGCTATTCAATGTCTTGAAAACTATTTCAGTCAAGTCAACACCAATTGCAGTCATATCTGTTATATCAGGCTGAAACAGATAATACAGACTAAAGGCTGGACCTTATATAGAATTAATTTGATTTATGTTCAATTTGTAAACAGTAGTACTGAAAAAGGTTTTGCTGAAAGTTGTTCTTGTGATAGACAGTAATGGCTTACAGCACCTCTGTTTTGAAAATGAACACCAGATATTATATTAGTGTGGGATTTAGGCAATTTTAACACTACCAGATTTCTAGCTGCGTGTAGCAGTTCAATAAACCATCATGTCGCTCAGTCAGCCAGCCAGCCAGTCAGTCAGTCACAACAGCTGATTCCTGCCTGTAATTTCAAGTTTTTGGTATACAGTAATCAAACTTGGGGGTGGGGGGGGGGGCATGCGTGGGGGTTTGGGGGGGGGGGAAATGTTGCCTGTGGAGTCCTGAAGATGGTGATAAATTTGGGGTCAAAAGGTCAAGGCCACAGTGACCAAATTAATACTGTTATATTGAAGACTAATTTCTCAACAACTCTGGTTCTATTGGACCCATCTTGACCAGACTTGGGTGGAGGATTGGCCGTGTGGTCCCGAAGAAGTGTGATAAATTGGGGAACAAAAGGTCAAATATCAAGGTCACAGTGGCATAATTAAAAATTCTTCCAAACATGAATAACACTAGTATTGTACAAAGTTGTGCTGGTTTACATGCGTCATTGGATGCATTGGACAGATGTTCGAGTGGTCATGCGGATGGTAGGTCAATAAACCACGATATCCCTTAGTTAGTTCTTCAGTCAGCCACAAAAGATTATTCTGAGCCGTCGTGTCAAGAGTTTTTCGTATACAGTAATCAAACTTGGTGTAGGTATGCAATTTAGACTTAGCTTATGTAGGGTAGCTAAAGTATGTCTGTGTGACCTACTTTTCATGCTTCACCCACAGTTACCGAGTTCTGTCAACGGTGTTAAACATTACCACTCTGATGTCAATATTCTATCTCTTACTGTGTCAATAGAAAAGAAACTGCTGTGCATTTTTACATTATTTTGGTGGACGGTATTGCCATCAAATTTGTTGACAAATAAACACTGGTTCATCTTTTAATTTAATTAAAAAATAAAAAATTTTGACAGAGTGCTAGTGATTAAATTATATTACAAAGTATCTTTTATAACTCATTCCCCTTGTGACGTAACATGTCTTTTATGAACCGATAGCAGTTTTTTCTGTTACCTACGTTTATTTTTCAATATTAAAATTAAAGTGTTTAATTACGTAGCATAAATACCATACAGTAGTATCGGTGGTAAGATTCATTGTTGAGACCATTTGAAGAAATTGTTGGTCATGGCTGATGGAGAAATCCGGTTTTAGCTAGGCCCCGCCCATCTCTAGCTAATCTCCACCCACACTTCGACATGTTGGCATTGATAGATCTCTGAAACAATACTGGTAAGCTGTTGAATATTTTGAAACTAATTTGACTGGGTGCTCTTGCTGCTTACGGCAACAGCACCTAGTCAAATTAGTTTCAAAATATTCAGCGGCATGTTTATTAAATAGTAAAGATATACAATTCGTACAACAACGTTTAGTCCATCATCAATTAAACTTTCATGACAAATTTATCTACATCATTCATGATGTAATTGATTGTGACATCATCCTACATGTCACATAGTTATGACATATGATGGATGGATAAACTGGAAAGATCCATTGTTATTATATATATGTGTATTATATGTATATATTTTCTCCCAGGTATATCTCCTTCCAGATGTAGACTCAGCACAAGGAGGAATACTAAATATAAAACAACACCACTGGTATGATTAGAGAATATACATGTATATGAATTCTACTGGTCTACACTTTGTTGGAAATAACCGTAATTGTTAGAGAGCTCATAGTGAGCCAACTGGCATCTGGCATGCACCAAGAATTATATATATATATGTTAGTTTTTCAAGGGACGCTTAATTCATCAAGTGGTTACCCGATCTCAAAAGACTTATTCTTATTACGGACTTCTGATTTGAAATGATTTTCACTTGTTTTTCATATTTTTGTTTTTTTTTAAATCTCGCGAAGACTCGCCATGTAGGCTCAGTGTAGTTTCTATTACTCCCCTGCTTGTTCTGAATGTGTTTTCCTGTATTTCTTTGTATGTATAATTTAAGGTCCCGGGTGTGAGACTTACCGATGAAGACAACGAGGACATTGGTTACAACGCTAAGCGGAGGCGTACTCCTAGGATTCTTGAGAGTAGTGATGAGGAAGACGGGAAGAACATGGAATGTGCATCGGTGGCTCCACTTTTGTCACTAAATCCACCTCATCCAGCTTTGAGATATCAATCTACTCCATTGATGACAGGACAAAATACAGGTGTGGTACATGTACCGTGTAGTCTTTGGATACAGAATTGTTTACTTGTAACAGTTCTGTTGATATGGGTTTTATGGATGTTACACAGTGACCTCACTTTTAATTGCAAATTTACACTTGAAAGGAGTACTGGGCAGAAATATCTGAAGAGTGACTTTTGAGTGATAAAACTAATATAAAGCTACAATGTATATGGAAATACGAGAAAAATGTTATTAAATAATGGCAAAATTGGAAAAATTCCCAAAAATTGAGAGTAGTGTCCCAAAATCTGGGCATGTTGACTTTCCTAAAATAATCATGTTATTTTGCTTCAGTAAATGATCTGTACTTTGTCAGTCATCAGAATATCAAAACAACGATCATTTGCAATGATTTCTTACGTATGTGAAATGACTATCTATCTTTGTTAATAAATCTAATCTGTATTTTTGCTTTTGTCATAATTAGATACAAGTAAGCTGTTGAGTATTTTGAAATTAATTTGGCTGGGAGATGTTGCTAACATCGGCAAAGAGACATATTTCGCACATGTTAGTTACAGACTTCAATATTCGTGATAGAGCTATGTCATTTTGATTGTGATGTAAGCTAGCATGTGACATATTTGATTATGATGTCATACTTGAGTAACAAATCAGATCCCTCCTTGACCTTTATATATTGCTATCACATACATTGAGCTCAACATGTCTGCTGTGAGCTATTTATTTGAATGGCAAGTTTTAACCAATTTTGTCTTCTGTTCGGCAGGTAGAAGATGGAGTAGCAACAATAGTCTTTTGGAAGGAATGACTGCTGGTAGTCATGAAGTAGGTATATTACACATCTGTAAACAACACATGTGTCACATCCATTTTTCTAATGGTTATAAAAGGTTCAACATTTCATCCCTTACTAACCAGATAAAGGTAGTAAAAGCTTTCGGGTAAATTTCAGGTAGTCAAAATAATCAACAGTTTACCTGTGATTGCAGAGAATCTGAAATATTAGGGTTTTAGTAATGAACTGGTTAACTGCATGTCTAATTTACATAATAAACTTTATCTTGATCAAATAAATCTTATAAAATACAGCCGATCAAGTCGAATTTTATTCTAGCCCTTTAATGGTCAAGCTGACCAAAACTGACCTTTGCAGTAGTCTTGAGAAATGTCTTTGCAGGTGAAGAGGAGACTGTTTTTGGAAAGTTACCACCGAAGGGCTGGTTCGATAACTGATCCGGCCAGTCCAAAGGTGAATTTTCAAAAACAGTTCTCTTAGTAAAAAAATGGACATTGACTAAGAACAGCGTTTGTTTTTCCTAACCAATCTTGGCCATTACGGGACTAAAGAATGCATGTATAGAAACATTATAAACCAGCATCATGGATACACATAGTAATCCTTTAACACTCATATCAGCCAAAAACAGCTTCTGCCACGTCTGCAGTGGTCTTCAGAAATGTCCATTTGTAGACCAAGAGAAGACTATTTTTTTAAAGTTACTACTGGAATGACTGGCTCAATAATAAAAATTATTGTTCTCTTGGTCTGCAAATGGACATTTTCTGTGAGAAAATTTAAATTTTCTTAAATAAATTCGAGGGTTAAATGATTAAGGAGAATTTTGGAGAAATATGTATGTACTGATTGGCTGTCATATATATATATATATATATATATTTGAAATATTTATTCTGTTACTAGGACAATAGAGCAGAGATGTTACAAGAACTGATGCAGACTATGGATGGTGTTTGTGAGATTGTTGGTAAGATAAGTTCCTCTGATCTGATGTCTGTTATCTGGAATGACTATGAGCGCATGCAGAAGCTTCTTGCCAATAGGTTAGTATGTTAGCTAAATATGCTTGAATTTACCACAATGACATAGATACAATCTTGTTATTAGTTCCTTACTGGTGAAACCCAGCGGACTATTTTGTCCGTCCATCAGTCCCACCTACATGTATGGTTCTCCAGTCTTTATTTTATATGCTTGAAGATAATGAACTGAAATTTGGTACATTATTTCATTATAAAAGTTACAGATGAAGTTCATGCTCTTTATCCCCCCGGTATGGAGGACGGGGTGATATAGCGATCAGCATGTCTGTGCGTCTGTCCACCTGTCCATCTGCTGCCGTCTTGTCAACGCAACTCCTCTTACAGTTTAATTACAATTCTTTTGAAACATGGTAAATCTAGTCATTACCATCTGAAGATGAGTATATGCTTTTTTCGTGGCCAGAAAATTATTCATTACAGAGTTATCACCCTTTAGACACCTTTAAGCCGATACATAAGCTGCAGTACCAATCATTTCTTGTCAACACAACTCCTACAATTTAGCTGTGATTCTTTTGAAACTTGGTAAGGGTTGTCATTAGCACTTGAAGATTTGCATGTGCTATCCATATGCCTGTACATCCATGCGTCTGTAGAGAATGTATGTATGTCAGCCTGTTGGTCCATCCATCGCTGACAATCATTTCTTGTGAACGCAACTCATACAGTTTAATTGCAATTGTTTGGAAAGTTGGTAAATGTTACCTTTAACAACTGAAGATGTGCATGTATGTATGCATTATGTTGTTAGGAATGTAACACTTGATATTTGCACGTTCCTTATTGTGTAATATATTACAATCTATAAATGATTCCTTTTCTCCCTATTGCTTGGCAAGCAGAAAGCAACTGTGATCTGTGCAACGTATGTATGTTTGTGTGCGCTTACAGTCCAAATTATGTTTATGTGAGGGGTGTAACATAGTAGGTACAACATTACCAGAGATACAAATTTTAAATTATTAATGAGTACCTGAATAGAATAGAATAGAATTTGAGTGATTACTATTTGTTGAGAGCATTTACGTATTAATATGCTAAATACATGCATCAACAAAATACTACATTCATTGGTTTATGGTATTTTTGTGAACTAGAATATTTGTTCCGTGAATAAATGAAAAAAATGACTGGGTTGTAAGTGTTCATCTTTGTTGCCTGCATATAAATGTTCAGAACAGGAAATATGGAATAGGTAAAGAGAGTTTATCTTCTATTAATGATATATTAAATCCTGATTTGTGTTTATCTGCAGCCAATTCACAATCCACTAATAGTAAGATATATGAGGCCCAGGGGGGATATGCCATCTTCTGATGGCTCTTGTTTAAACTTTCTGATGGAGGTAAATGTACCCTTTTGTCTCGCCGGCGAAGCAGAAAGCGAGACATAGGCGTCAATGTTAAGTTTATGTCCAGTTTTTTCCAAATGACAATTTGGTCACTAAAGTGTTCTCTGATGTCCATAAAACATTAAAGATTTGTTCTATACGATGAGTAAAACTTGTCAGCCTCAAAACGAAATCCATTTTCAAAATTGTTGTGTATTTTTACGCAGTTTGCGCTTAGTTTATTTTTGGACTTTTGTGAAAATTGCTGATATATGATGTCCAAAAAATGATGTTTCTTTAACTGTTTAATGTCAAGCCGGCCAAAACTGGCCATAGCAGTGGTCTTGTGTAATGTCTATTTGCAGGCCAAGAGAATAGTCATTTTGAAAATTTGTCACTGAAATGAGTGGTTCGATAACTGCGCCAGTGATTTCATTGGTAAATTAAAAAAAATAGTCTTCTGTTGTACTGCAAGTGGACATTCACGGAGCAAAAATTGGAATTTTTTTTACCAATTTTGAACCATTAGATGGTAGAGATAGGTGATCCCATGACCACATGTCTTAATAAATAAAACAAATATCCAGCGGTCCACAAAAGTTAGGTAGACTCAAGATTGGTCAAGAAAACTAAAACACTACTTTTGGAAATTGACACTCGAATGGCTGGCTAGATTATTGAGCCAGAATCCCAGTGATCAATTTTCAAAAATGATCTTTTGACTTGATAATGGACATTTCTTCCAGACCACTACTGATGCCGACTTTGCCATTGAATGATTAAAAAAAGCAACATCTGACCTGATGAAGCACATTTATGTGCGAAACCTCGTTAAAATAAACTAAATCCATTTGCTGGACAAGAGAAGACTATCTTTTTTGTAAATTTAGCACTGGAATGACTGGCTCGATAACCTAGCCAGTCCTTCCAGTGGTAAATTTTCAAAAATAGTCTCTTGGCCTGCAAATCGACATTCAATAAGTAACTATTGTAATTTTTTAAACAAATTTAGTCCTTAAAGGGTTAAATAAATGTGTATATCATTGTCTTAAATTTTTCAGGAAACGAATCAAGGATTGCATCGGTGATTTTCCAGCTGCTGTGGCCGGCATATCTGTGGATAATGCAATGAGTTCTTTAAATCTTCCAAAGATAAACAGCTCTAACTTACAGTCAGTTCAACAACCAGCCGCTGTTTCTACTCCTATTCACTCCTTTAATCAATCAAAGATGAACAAACACATGTCTGTGATTAGTGATCCAAATAGCTGTGACAATACTGATATGATTAATGCTAGCAGAAATATAAATAATAACTCAAACATGAACACACCGCCACCGAGTAGTTCTGCCCTTGTGCGATGTTTAAGTGCTACGAATATTCCGTTAAATAAACAATCGCCTATACCATGCGGAGAGAGCTTCTTTGACGATGACAAGTCAGTTACACAGTCTCATCAAACATACTTGCGAAACAGTACATCTAGGATGTCTTCTCCGTCTATAGTTCAAAGTTCAGATAGCCCAAAACCAATGTCACCTGCTTTGAATCTATCTAAAAATGGGCATCTTATAGGATGTGATATATCTGTGAACAGAACACCACTAAATAATAGTGACAATAGATCTGCAATCTCTAATACTGATAGTTTCTTTGATGAGGATTCGCTTCCTGACATTAATATCCCAGAGATAATAGATGATTTTACATTTGATTACCGTCTCGCACCGGATGAGGCTCGAGGAGATAATTCTAAGCAGAACACTGCTGATAGATCCACGCTTTCACATGCTCCTGCACCGAATGCTCAGTTTGGCGACAATTTAACACAGAAGCCTGTAATCAATCAAGATACACAAAATGACAACTTTATGGATGATCTTGATTTTAATTTTGATGATATTTATGATGACATTGAAGAGGAGAATGCAATGAATTTTTCATCTATCAATCAGAATAAAGGAGCCGCTAGCTCAAGCAGAGTGGTATCTGTACCTTCATCACAGGAATCTAGTTCATTATGTAAGTATTTCATCTCTGCAGTGGTCTGGAGAAATGGCCAGTTGCAGGCTAAGAGAAGATGATTTTGGAAACTATATCACTGCAATGAATGGCCCAATAATTGAGCCATTCATTCTAGTCTAGTAGTAAGTTTTGTAAAATAGACTCATTAGCGTTACGAGAATGGTTTTATACTGGGCTTTGCGCGACAGCGATAACAAAAGAATCACAAGTAAAGGTGGCTACAAATATCAAAGTGAAATGGCGGCTCAGAAGATCGACACTGAAATTTTCAAATATTTTCCTATCTTATTGCTTCAGAATAACCTTAATCCTTTAGCTGTTAAGATTGTTAAAAAAATGAGAATTTAGCTTAGAAAGTATATGTCCATCATTTTTTGCAGGCCAAGAGAAAACTATCTTTGAAAATTTACCTCTGGAATGACTGGCACAGTTATCGTTCCAGTCATTCCAGTGGAAAACTTTTGAAAATAGTCTTCTTTTGGCCTGCAAATAAACGTTTGTCAAGAACACTACAGAAGCTGTTTCTTTCGGCTACTGTACGTCACTAAAGTTTTAGCTGATAAATTTATATGGTAATTTTATATTTTCTTAACCAATCTGAATCATTAAGTGCTTAAACTAAATCTTCTTTCTAGACTGAAATAACTGTTTGCATGTACCAGTCAAACAGATAAATGCATTCATATATATATATATATATATATATATATATATATATATATGTATATGTATATGTATATATATATATATATATATATATATATATATATATAGGTTTTGACTGGTAATGAAAGCTTCTAAAGAATTTTCTAATGGTGATCAGTTGGATCGAAATCCGAATGTCAGTGCAGTGTTTTGCGCCTGCTTTTATACTCTCGAGCCGGTTACAGTTGCTCCTTGGTGTAACCGGGACAAGTAAAAATCTGGTTACGTGTAACCAGAATTTCATGCTTGTAACTGGAAATGTTGATTTTGTAACCGGGTTTAACATCTCATAACCAGAATTGACCAATTGTCAGTTTGTTGGTAACCGGAAACTTTTGACTTCTGGAATTGTGTAACCGTTAAAGTCATTTGTTGTGTAACCGGAAAATTTAATAGTTGTTTTCTAGGTTAGGTGTAACCGTAAAAAACTTGTGATGTAACCGGAAAAATAAAGTTTTATATAAGCATTTTACCCAGTATCCAAGATTGACTCTTTGGCTGAGTATTAATGTCATTCTTTAATATCCCTATGTGGCGGGAATTTATGGGGTATAATTAGCATTTGATAGACACAGGTTTCCATTTTGTTGCACAACCGTAAGTGGAATGATTCAGATTTATGGCATTTCGTACTTTGTGTAGTTATACTCATCAGAGAAAATAGAAGTCGGATTAGTTTATCCTATATGAAGGGTCAAAAGAGTAAGTGTTGAGTGCATTTTGTCTTACCTCTCTACGGGTCAGTTCCCCAGTCTGTGACTAGACGTGGTTCTAATCCAGGTGTGAGGTATGTCACAGTTTCCGTTAAACCAGTTTCAATGAAGAGGACTGAATAGAGTTCATCGTCTGTTGTATTGCTGGTGCACGGTATGCTACCCTTAGCTATATGAATGACGAACTGAGTGTGGATATTGTCATTCCACTGTGATTTGTGGAAGAGGTCCACTATCTTCCGTCTGTGTGCGAGATGATGGCTCAGATAAGATGTCGGCAGTGTGTTCGATCCCAGTTGATTCTGTGGGCGTTGTGGCTGGTGTGTGTGCCTCGTTGGGTTGTTCGGTGGTGGGTGTGTTCTCTACCTGTGTTGCCTGTCTATCTCCAGAGAGAGATTCTGCGACAGTGGCGTTAGTTGTTGGTGTTGTTTGTCTTGGAGGAGGGACAGGTATCCTAAAATTAGAGTAATCTTTGATTTTGATTACTCTAGTGTTGCCGGCCTGTTGAACAAGTCCCTTGATCTGTTGTTTCGAGAAGAGATGAATTTTTTCACAGTGGCCTCTGGCTTCCTCTAAACGGGTAAAGCTGATCCTGCAATAACTGCAGCTCCAGAAGCCACTCTGTTCGTGTATAACTCTTATGTGCCTTCTTAGCCCAGTGCGTTGAGCAAATCGTGCATTGCATTTTTTACACTGAAAATTTTCCATACAGGTGAGTATGAGACTGTTGGCTAACTGATTCTATGTTTTTAACGTGGAAAGGAGCGAATGTAGTGGTCATTGTGACTAGTTCTGAGAGGGGAGATAACTAGTGACACCGCTAATGGCCTAAGAGTAGATAACCCACGCACAGCGCGATTCTATCTCTTACCAAAAATACACAAAAACACTACACCCACACCGGACAGACCAATTATTAGCGGCAATGGTTGTCCTACTGAATACATCAGTAGCTTTATAGATGAGCATCTCAAAGTTCATCTCCAAGACATTCCATCATATATCAGGGATACAACTGACTTCATCAATAAACTAGAAACCTTCGGTAAAATACCGCAACACGCTATTCTAGTCACCATGGACGTTACATCGCTATATACAAACATCCCACACAATGAGGGACTAAAAGCCGCCGCACAACATATCAGAGAATTTGGTATGCCTGGCGACCTTACACCAAGGTCACTCTTGAAACTGCTATCCATTGTTTTAAGATGTAATAATTTTGAATTTAATGACAAACAATACCTACAAACGGGTGGGACAGCTATGGCACTAAAGTAGCACCAACTTATGCTATCATCTTCATGGCCCAACTGGGGAAAAAGCTTCTGCTTCATTCTCCCCATAGACCGGCCCTCTATATCCGATACATCGACAACATATTCATGATCTGGACATCTGGCCAACAAAAACTTGATGAATTCATCCACTACATGAATACCTCTCATCATTCCATCAAATTTACAGCAGAGCAGTCCACAACTAAGGTCAGCTTTCTGGACACATACGTATACATTGATACTGATCGCTCACTATGCTTCAATTTATACTGTAAACCCACAGACACACACGGCTACCTACATTATCAATCAGCACACCCGCAGTCCACCAAAAACTCCAGCCCATATGGACAATTCCTTAGATTATGCAGAATCTGCAGCAAGGAATTAGATTTCCACAAACACGCCCATGAACTCATTGGTTACTATCAAAGGAGAGACTATCCCCCAGATCTTCTTCTAAACAGCTATCAGAAAGCATGCACACATTCAAGGCTCGATCTGCTAATACCCAAAGTCAAAAACACAGAGATAAACACACGTATCCCATGCATAATGGACTTTCACACTCAAAGCCATAAAGCTAGCAAAATCATCAAAAAGATCTGGGAACTACTAGCTAGTAGTCCCAAATGTAGAAGCACATTCCCAACTCCACCGATGTTTGGCTACAGAAAGAATCCAACTTTCAGAGACACACTTGTCATCGCCAAATTTGAGTTTCCCACCAAATCAGGCCTCCAAGGAAAAACTTTCCAAAACTGAATTTATCCATGCACATGAAAAAATTGTTTCTTCTGCAAGAATATGGACAATAAACATGAATTCACCAGCGCACAAACACGGGTCTAAAATACAGATGTAAGGTCAAAACATATTGCGATACACGCAATGTCATTTACTTACTCACATGCACATACTGTCACAAACAGTATGTGGGGGAAACAAAACGTGAGTTCCACGTACGAGGGAAAGAACATTTAAGGGATATCAAAAAACACAAAGATACCCCTGTTGCAAAACATTTTAATTTACCCAACCATACTGGACAAAATGTGTCATAAAATTATACAAGTTCTCCCTCACGATCCTGAGGACACTGATAAAACTCATATCAGGAAAGAACACGAGAAGTACTGGATACACCAACTACACACATTGGACCCCATAGGGAGTAATCATGCAGATTGGTGATTCCAAATTCTGAGTTGTTCTTTTCCATATATATATATATATATATATATATATATATAATATATATATATATGTATATATATATATATATATATATATATATATATATATATATATATATATATATATATATATATATATATGGAAAAGGTAATTTTCCAATTTGATCAACAGTCTCTTGTTACTGTAATGCTAGCATCGCGCCTTTAACACGGCATCATTCAACGGAAGGGTCCAATTTAAATAATGACACTGAGCTGTCAATACCGGTTGTGACCTCCGTGCGCATTAACCACCGCCGTACATCGCTTTCTCATGCTTCGAATTAAGCACCTGATGTCACGAAGCAGAATCGCATCCCATTCCTGGAGCAGTGCAGCTTCCAGCTCCCGCACGTTGTGAAGATGTGGATGGTTCTCACGCACCATACGGCCAAGAATGTCCCACACGTGTTCGATAGGAGACAGGTCCAGTGATCGCGCTGGCCAGTCCAACACCGGAACGTTAGCCTCAAGGAAATCACTGGTGACCCTAGCTGAATGAGCAGGCGTTGTCTTGCTGGAACATAAAGTCTGCATGATGCTGCATAAAGGGGATGACAACAGGGGCGACAACTTCTTCACAGTTACGTTGAGCCATTAAATTTCCGCGAATCACAATAAGATCTGTTTTGCCATTTTCATGGATTCCAGCCCACACCATGACATTGCCGCCACCGAATTTGTCGTGCTGAATGATGTTGGCTGCATCATACCGTTCTCCTAAACGTCGCCAAACCCGTTGCCTACCATCCGCCACATCCACACAAAACCTCGACTCATCACCAAACAAAATGTGGCTCCATTGTTGAGCACGCCATCGCTGATGAATTCCTGCCCATGCAAACCGGTTCTCGATGTGACGCTCTGTAAGCGGAACAGCAACAAGTGGATGACGGGCATGCATTCCAGCATCATGGAGTCTGTTTCGCACAGTTTGTGCATGCACTGTAGTGCCGGTAGCGGTGTGCGAATTACGGGAGACAGCCGCGGCGCAGTCTCAAACCTGTGATGTCGTGATGACGTCACTAAGTAGCGGCCTTCTCGTGGTGTTGTTGCTCTTGGTCTGCCAGATCGTGGTCAGTCATTAACATGTCCAGTTTCCTGCTCACGTTGGTGGAGACGGAAAATGATTGAGGCGTGAACATTAAAATGTCGAGCAACAGCGCGAACGCTCTGCCCAGCAGCAAGTCTTCCCATTGCTTCATGGCGCTGATTTTCGGGTAGCTCTGGGCGGCGGCCCATGTTCGGTAGGGTAAACTTTTAAGCGTTTTCTGTTAACGTTCGTTATCTGCTTTTGCAATATGGTGAATTTTTGCCTTCGCTACCACCTGCCAATGTGTGCCAGTGCAGGAAAATTGCATTTTCACATGCAGTAAGCATGCGGCCGAGAAATGCAAGAAATGATTTGCATTTCTTCATGATCAGCGAGACATTACATTGATGAAACATGCCTGCAAATTTGGTTATAAATGGACGCATAGTTTTAATACAACAAACCAAACTTCACTGTTGCTAAACCTTTTTGGCTCAGTATATATATATATATATATATATGCATTTATCTGTTTGACTGGTACATGTACATGCAAATAAATTTATTTAAATGAATTTTACATGTTTTTCTTCTTCAGCCGAGTACCAGCCATTATTCAGCACAGGAGATAAAGATGACGGAGCCAGTGGTGATTATGACGGACAAAATTTTCCTCACAGCAAAGATATGTGGGCAATATTTTGTAACATATTTGGTCTTCGTACGTTCCGACAGAACCAGCTCCAGGCCATCAATGCTGCCTTGCTAGGACTAGACTGTTTTATACTCATGCCAACAGGTATATAGCACAATTAAAACCATCAAACCATTTAATAGTCAAGCCGGTCAAAGACGGCTTTTGCAGTTGTCTTGTGAAATGTCCATTTGCGAATCAAGGGAAGACCATTTTTGAAAATTTATCCAGTGAATGACTGGCTCAATAAACTAGTCAGCTATTCCAATGGTAAATTTTCAAAAATATTCTTCTCGTGGCTATTAAATAGACATTTACTTAGAAGCAAAAATTTCAATTCTCTTGACAAATCGTGAGCAGTAAAGAGTTAATGCATATTTATAGCCAGTACAGCTCTAAATAAGTTAAATGTTTCCAAAACAAAAATAGAAACATGTTAGTTTGTACAATTTTGAGCACGATGTAAGAATTGTCTTGTTGAATATTTTGGACTTAATTTGATTGGAAGCCATTGCAGCAGCAGGATGTCAATCTCTGACAAATACAGATGCTGCTTGATTCTTGTTCACCAAATTTATAGAAATCTCAGCTTGCCGAAGTTATTAATTAATTAGTCCGCCCCCCCCCCCCCCGACATCGTCGATGGTGACTATAGAAATGGGTCCCGTCCGCCCGTGCGTGTGTCCATGCGTGCATCCACATTGAGTTTCTGCTAAATAACTTCAGTTAGCTTGAATGGATTCATAAACAATTTGGAATGTCAACTCCTTATGACAACACCTTGGTGGGGAAGGCATATCGACGAAATCTGTCCAGGAACACCAGAGTTATTCCCCTTCATTTCATGAAAAATCGTAAAATATGTGATTTCTGCTCGATAACTTCAATGGATTCATTTCAAATTTTGAATTTTGTGGGGATTGCATATCGGCGAAATGTGTCCAGACACACCAGAGTTATCCCCCTTGATTTCTTAAATAATTGTAAAATATGTGGTTTCCGCTCGATAACTTCAGTTAGCTTTAATGGATTCATTTCAAATTTGGAATGTCAACTCCTTATGACAAGACCTCAGAGGGGATTGCATATCGGCGAAATATGTCCAGACATATCGCAGCTATCCCCCTTGATTACGAAAAATCGTAAAATATTTTGTTTCCTTTCGATAACTTCAGTTAGCCTGCTGGGAAATATTTCGAATTTGGAATATCAACTCCTTATGACAAGACCTTGACCGGGATTGCACTTGGCCGAAATCTGTCTGTAATCACCAGAGTAATTCCCCTTGATTTTTTGAAAGACTACAATATTTGGATTTTAAAAATTGTACTAAAAAGCCTTGGTCGGGGGGACATGTGACCAGAACTGGTCTTTTATTTTATTTTGTTCCAGGTGGTGGTAAGAGCCTCTGTTACCAATTACCAGCCCTGGTGACCAGCGGTGTGTCCATCGTTATATCACCACTCAAAGCTCTCATTCAGGACCAAGTTCAGAGGTTGAATTCCTTTGACGTAAGTATGTATGTATGTATGTATGCTGTATATATATATATATATATATATATATATATATATATATATATATATATAACTCACTTATGGTAAGATGTAAACCTACTCTTAGAGGTGTGGTAACCAGTAGTAATCTAGGAGTAATAATAACAGAATTCAAAGGGCCTTCACATTTCTAGGGTTTGTACTGGTCATCGAAATCCTGGAGCGTCATGGAATCTGAGAAATTAGAATCATGGCCTGGAAATCCTGGAAAATCAGCATGTTTTCTCTTATGTCATGGAAAGTTAACCCTTTGAAGCCTGAATATCTATTTCAAGACAATTATACAGATAAGCTGTTGAATGTTTTGTTGGCCATCTGGGATTTCCGAGTGTCTTCGCCAGCCCACGACCAATCACCCTATGACGTTTCAAAGCAATCTAATAACCGACAATGGAGTTATCGTTCAGAAACTAATCTTTAAAATGGCCACCATGACACCGGTGGCTGGCAGCCAAATTGAATTTTGGATCATCGTCGATTGCGATAGGTTTCTTCCTTGATCTAGTTCAGTCATTCTCTGAAGTTTCAAAGCTATCCACAAAATGGTAAGGGAGTTATTGTCTGGAATTGGAGTTATCCTCTGTAAACCAATTTTTAAGATGGCCGCCAGACGCGTGACTTGTTTATTTATGTTAATTGTATGTCATAATTTGTCACGTGAATAAATAGTTTGAGATGACCGTAACATTCCTTCCTATTTCTTTGTTTTGCAGATCCCAGCAGCAAACTTGACTGGTGAGCTTGATTTGTGTCAGTCAGATGAGATCTACAGAAAGCTATGTCTTAAAGAACCCGGTATCAAACTTCTGTATGTTACTCCAGAGAAGGTAAGCTACATACAGGCTCACAAACCTAACTCATTCGCTACAATGACATCTGATTGTGATGGTAGCTGATTGTGATGTCAGTTGATTGTGATGTCAGTTTATTGTAATGTCAGTTGATTGTGATGTCAGTTGATTGTGTTAGCAGTTGAGTTGATTTCAGTTAATTAGGGTGTCTGTTGATTGTGGCATTAGTTGACTGTGATGTCAGCTGATTGTGGTGTCAGTTGATTTTGATGTCAGTTCCTTATGATGTCAATTGTTTATGATGTTCGTTGTTTATGATGTCAGTTGATTGTGATGTCAGTTGATTGTGATGTCTGTTGATTATGATGTCTGTTAATTATTGTATCAGTTGACTGTGATGTCAGTTGCTTGTGAGTTTAATTGATGGTTATGTCAGTTGATTGTGATGTCAGTTCCTTATGATGTCAATTGGTTATGATGTCAGTTGTTTATGATGTCAGTTGTTTATGATGTCAGTTGATTGTGATGTCTGATTGTAATGTCAGTTGGATAAGGAAAGTATACTTGATTGACATATGAGACTCATAAATTACTAAGGATCCATGCATCTGTGAAAAGCTGTTTAGCCCTTTAATGACCAAATCTGGTGTTAAAAATCTAAATACTTGCTTATTGTATGTTCATTTCCAGCCCAAGACTCAGTAAAAATTTAACACTGGAATGATTTAATCGATTATGGAGCTAGTTACTTCACTGGTAAATCTTTAGCTCACAGCTTATGGCATGGTGACCATCTGTCGTCCGTGTGTCCGTCCATCCATCTGTCCATCCATCTGTCTGTCCATCAGGCATCTGTCCATCAACTTTTGCTTAAAATTTCTACTCATTAACCGTTTGGCAGATTTCAAACTAATTTGGCTGGAAGGTCCCTATGGGGGTAGGCTTCTGAACTTGTATACAGAATTTTGATTGGTCAATTTTTTCGGCAGCCATCTTGAATTTTCCAAAAAATTGTTTTGAATCGTTTAAAACGGTACGCATTAACTGCTTGGACAATTTCAACCAGGCTTAGCTGGGAGGATAGTTGCTGGTATGTTTCAGAACTTTTATACAGAATTTTGATTGGCCAATTTTTCCGGTGGCCATCTTGGATTTTCTGAAAACTGGGAAATCATTAAAAAGGCTACTCCTCATTAACTGCTTGAATGAGTTCAAGCAAACTCAGCTGGAAGGATGCTAAAGTGCTATGCTTCAGAGCTATATATATAATTTTGAATGGTCCGAAAAATGGCTGAAAATCATCTAATCATTAAATACTTGGGCGATTTCAACCAGACTGGTTGGAATGAGCCTATGGTGGTAAGCTTTAGAAGTTGCATATAGAATTTTGATTGGTAAATTTTTCCGATGCCAATTTTGGATTTTCTGAATATTTTGGGAAATCAGTTAAAAGGCTAGTACTCCTCATTAACCACTTGGCCGATTTCAACCAAACTCAGCTGGAAGAACTCTAGGCCCATACGCTTCAGAACTTGAAAACAGAATTTTGACGGCTTGATTTTGATGGTGGCCATCTTGGGTTTCCGATAAATGGGAATTCATATAAAATGCTACTCATTAATCGCTTAGGCAATTTCAACCAATTTCGGCTGGAAGGATCCTATTGTCATAGCCTGTAGAAATTCTATTCAAAATTTCGATAGATCAATGTTTTGGCAATAATCTCTGATTTTTTGAAAGTTTTCCGGAACCAAAAAGGGTACTCCTTCATCAATAACCCGATTTTAACAAAACTTGGGTGGAGCGATCCTATGACAGTAGGCTTCAACATATTAAACGAGAGTCTTGATTGGTCAATTCTTTGGTGGCAATCTTGGATTTTCCGAAAATCATCCATCATGTCTATTTAAATGCAAATGGTTTAAATGGCAATTGTCCAGGTGAGCACCACAGGCCCTTGGGCCTCTTGTTAAAAATATTCTCTTGGTGTGCAAATGGATATTCCTCAAGACCACTGCAGAGGCCAGTTTTGGCCGGCTTGACCATAAAATGGTTAAGATACATTTATTCCTTTCTATACCTGACTATTTATAAACACGAGCAATCGGATAAAGCAATACATTTTTGTACCTCGCCCACCAGGAGGGCTCTGTGATTTTCCGGATTTTTTCGGATATTTCAGATTTTTTTTACATTTTCTGGATTTCTTTGGATCACGCTGAAAGTGTGTAATCCTGGTGTATGGATGCACCCTTTCTTGTTAAAATTTTAGCAAAATCGGACCAACAGTTTTCAAGATATATTAGATCCAGAATTTGATCTGATCTGGATCCGACTTCTGTTATCCGTATCACAGTCAATGCCTGGCAATCCTCTTGCACGACAAGTTCCTTCCTTGTGTTAAAATTTGAGCTGAATCCGCACAGTAGTTTTTGAGATAAAGGTGCTGACGGATGAACAGACACACAGACAGACATACAAACTCAATCACAATACCCTCTTCCCCTTACATTGCAAGAGTAATAATCATAACTATCTCCCTTGCGACGTGTGAACACTAATATGTTAGTTAATACAGTAGAATATATCTTTTCCAGCTACAAGCTAGTAGTAAGCTTCAGAGCATTTTGCAGAGCCTCTACGAGCGCCAGGCGCTTGACAGATTCATCATTGATGAAGCGCACTGTGTTAGTCAGGTAAGCTGTTAATATATGTATGTATAATATTAACCATTAAGTGATCCAGATTAGTTATCACACCAGTTATTCCAGTGGTAAATTTTCAAAAATAGTCTTATCCCTGGCCTCTAAATCAACATTCATCACGAGCACTGAAGAAGCTGCTTATGGCAGGGTTGAACATTATAGGGTTAAATTGACTGTCAAAATGTTGTTAATTGTTCTTTATTTTAGTACAGTGACCGTCACCACAGTAGTCAATAGATGGATCCATTTCTCGCTATGCCCCACCCATTTCTCGCCTAGTTACACCCACAATCTACCCACATTGTAAGTGTGTTAGAATGGACCTTTCCAGTTTTAGCTATTTCCCGCCCATTTCTAGCTAAGCTCCACCCACACTTTTCTTGTGTTGGGATATATTGATCCCTGAACTACCTGGCTCAATTTTCAGAAAACTACAGGTAAGCTGTTGAATATTTTGAAACTAATTTGACTGGCTGCCATTGCTACCAATGGCAGCAACAGCGCCCAGTCAAATTAGTTTCAAAATAGTCAACAGCATGTTTATTAAATAGTAAAGACATACAATTCATACAAACTGACGGACTAGTACGCGTTTAAGACGGACCAAACTGAGTCATTCATGATGTAATGATTATGATGTCAGCCTGCACATCAGTTTATTATGACGTCATATGATTGACTGAGGAAATGGATTCATGAATTGATTTGAAACTTTGAAACCTCAATTTCCGGAATCTAAATTACAGGGAAACTACAGGTAAACTGTTGAATATTTTGAGATTAATTTGACTTGGCTGTTGTTGCTTATGGCAGCAACAGCTACCAGTAAAATTACTTTCAAAATATACAACAGAATGTTTATCAAATTTTAAAGTCATTAAAGGCGTACAAGTCGTATGCTGTAGTGACAGACTTCAATTTTTATGAAGGAGCTATATCATTTTTATTGTGGCATCAGTGAGCATGTGACATATTTGATTATGATGTCAGATACTGGAGAGACAGATCAAATCCCTCCATGTGTATTCCAGCATGACAAAGCCAAATGTTAGCTTGAGTTGTCATCTATCTTTGGTAAATCTCAGGGTTTCAACCACTTATGTTATACAGCCAGCATCTTCCACTTATGTTATACAGCCAGCATCTTCCACTTATGTTATACAGCCACCATCATCTACTTATACACTTACACCATACACCCAGTATCTTCCACTTATGTTATACAGCCAGCATCTTCCACTTATGTTATACAGCCAGCATCTTCTACTTATGTTATATAGCCAGCATCTTCCACTAATGTTATAACTTCATCATCTTCCACCTATACACTTACACCATACACCCAGTATCTTCCCCTTATGTTATATAGTCAGCATCTTCCACTTATTTTATACAGCCAGCATCTTCCACTTATGTTATACCTTCATCATCTTCCACTTATGTTATACCTTCACCATCTTCCGCCTATACACTTACACCATACACCCAGTATCTTCCACTTATTTTATACAGCCAGCATCTTCCACTTATGTTATGCCTTCACCATATTCCACTTATGTTATACCTTCACCATCTTCCACTTATGTTATACCTTCACCATACACCCACTTATGTTATACCTTCACCATACACCCACCATCTTCCACTTATGTTATACCTTCAGCATCTTCCACTTATGTTATACCTTCACCATCTTCCACTTATGTTATACCTTCACCATCTTCCACTTATGTTATACCTTCACCATCTTTCACTTATGTTATACCGTCACCATCTTCCACTTATGTTATACCTTCACCATCTTCCACTTATGTTATACCGCCAGCATCTTCCACTTATGTTATACCTTCACCATCTTCCACTTATGTTATACCTTCACCATCTTCCACTTATGTTATACCATCACCATCTTCCACTTAAGTTATACCTTCACCATCTTCCACTTATGTTATACCGTCACCATCTTCCACTTATGTTATACCTTCATTATGTCATACCGTCAGCATCTTCCACTTATGTTATACCTCCAGCATCTTCCACTTATGTTATACCATCAGCATCTTCCACTTATGTTATACCTCCAGCATCTTCCA
Organism: Chaetoderma sp. LZ-2023a; assembly: GCA_034401795.1. NCBI lineage: Eukaryota > Metazoa > Mollusca > Caudofoveata > Chaetodermatida > Chaetodermatidae > Chaetoderma > Chaetoderma sp. LZ-2023a. The sequence continues at coordinate 47,981,396 of CM067360.1, forward strand.
CTTATGTTATACCTTCACCATCTTCCACTTATGTTATACCATCACCATCTTCCACTTATGTTATACCATCAGCATCTTCCACCTATGTTATACCATCAGCATCTTTCACTTATGTTATACCTTCACCATCTTCCACTTATGTTATACCTTCACCATCTTCCCCTTATGTTATACCATCAGCATCTTCCACTTATGTTATACCATCAGCATTTTTCACTTATGTTATACCGTCAGCATCTTCCACCTATGTTATACCGCCACCATCTTTCACTTATGTTATATAGCCAGCATCTTCCACTTATGTTATACCTCCACCATCTTCCACTTATGTTATACCTTTACCATCTTCCACTTATGTTATACCTCCACCATCTTCCAGTTATGTTATACCTTCACCATCTTCCACTTATGTCATACCGTCACCATCTTCCACTTATGTTATACCTTCACCATCTTCCACTTATGTTATACATTCACCATCATCCACTTATGTTATACCTTCACCATCTTCCACTTATGTTATACCTCCACCATCTTCCAGTTATGTTATACCTTCATCATCTTCCACTTATATTATACCTTCACCATCTTCCACTTATGTTATACCTCCACCATCTTCCAGTTATGTTATACCTTCACCATCTTCCGCTTATGTTATACCGTCACTATCTTCCACTTATGTTATACCTTCACCATCTTCCACTTATGTTATACCGCCAGCATCTTCCACTTATGTTATACCTTCACCATCTTCCACTTATGTTATACCTTCACCATCTTCCACTTATGTTATACCTTCACCATCTTCCACTTATGTTATACCTTCACCATCTTCCACTTATGTTATACTGCCAGCATCTTCCACTTATGTTATACCGTCAGCATCTTCCACTTATGTTATACCTTCACCATCTTTCACTTATGTTATACTGCCAGCATCTTCCACTTATGTTATACTGCCAGCATCTTCCACTTATGTTATACTGTCAGCAGCTTCCACTTATGTTATACCTCCAGCATCTTCCACTTACTGCTAGTCTCTTCCACTTATGTTATATCTCAGCATCTTTGACCTATGTTATACAGCCACCACACATGCTCACCCGTTGGTTTAAAATTGAGTCATAGCAGCTTTCATAGAATAGAGAAATGTATCAACACTTAGCAGGTGAAAGAAAAACTCAAATCTCTGATTGTCGCTATGATAAAGATTTGAAAATACTGTTTCCATATCACATATTCTATCATGTCTCTATCAGCTGAATAGCTTTTGTGTATTCTAATAATGTCATGTTCTTCCTTAGTGGGGCCATGATTTCCGACCTGACTATAAGAAGCTGAATATTCTGAGAACAAATTATTCTGGTGTTCCAATGATGGCTCTGACTGCCACAGCTACCCCGCGGGTCAGGAAGGATATCATTCATCAGCTCGGCATGAAAACACCAAAATGGTTAGTTACTATTGGTAATAATAATAATAATAATAATAATAATAATTATATATAAAATCCTACTCTCAATTCTAAAGCAACAATATACTAGATTATCTGTTTAATGTTTTAAAAGTGCTTTTACGGGAGCTTCCGGTAGCACTTAGCATTTATATGACCATTATACATGTCATTTGATTGTTCTTACTCGAATGAACAGTTTTTTACCGGTCGTACATTCTGACCCATGACATACAACCCGAAATCTGCCAATGGCAGCAACAGCCTCCAGTCAAATTAGTTTCAAAATATTCAAAAGAAAGTTCCTTCGATTGTAAATTCATCAGACTTCAATTTAGTAACAGAGTCATACGTCATATTGATTGTGATGTTAGCGAACAAAATGATTAAATAAAAATGAAATGATCATAAACTATTATACCTGAGTAACAGATCGGATCCCTCCATTATTAAATCGGTTTTTAAGTATTTGACTATGGCTTATTAGTATATTGTCTTATATATACTTATCAGGTTCATGCAGAGTTTCAACAGACCCAATTTGAAATATTCTGTCAAAATGAAGAAACCAAAGTCATTGACCGCAGAAATTATCAATCTAATTACATGTAACTTCAAAGGTGAATGCGGCATCGTGTACTGTCTATCCAGGTATATATCCTTCTTTATACTGCAAATACCAATGCAATAGACCGTTCCACTTAATCAACCCATCCTATGACATCATAATCAACTACGCGATGTGTAGAATGACATCATAATGAATGAAGTCGATAAGTACGTCATGAATGCATATTTGAAGACGGTCTATGTGTTGTTGTACGAATTGTATGTCTACTATTTAATAAATATGTTGAATATTTTGAAACTGATTTGACTGGACGCTGTTGCAGCCAATAGGCAGCAACAGTACCAAGTCAAATTAGTTACAAAATATTCACAGCTTGCCTGTATAGTTTTCAGGAAATTTATAGTTAGGCCATTCAGGGATCGATCAATCCCAACACAGCGAAGTGTGGGTAGAGCTTAGATAGAGATGGGCGGGGCATAGCTAAAACTGGAAAGTTCCAGTGAATATCTGGCAAGACATAACCATTTAATTAATGGTCAAGCCGGCCAAAATCAGTGATCTGGACAAATGGTCAAGAGATTATTTTTGAAATATTACCACTGGAATGACTGGCATCCAGACATGAATTTTCAGAAATATCCTCTCCTTGCCTGCAGAGGAACATTTACTAAGCAAAAATTCTCTTATATATCTAGGTTAGCTAGACTTAAATTCTAAATGCGTGCCTTCAAGCTATCATAATGCTTTACACATATTTATTCATTCTCAGTCTGACCGCCATACAGACCTGGGGTCAAATACTTTCAAAAGTATTTAAATGCAAATGCAAATACTTCACATTGGTTCAAATGCAAATGCAAGTGTGAATACTTTCAACTTTGTTCAAATGCAATTGCAAATGCAAATACTTTTCTAAAAGTTTTTCAAATACTTCAAATCCTTTCAAATGCTTTTTATTACTGTAATAGCCATATCAGATATAACTCTCATGATTGCTGAGAGGAAATGGGTTAAACAATTGTACACTGTATTATAACACGTACCAGGCAGGAGCATCTTTCAGTTAAAGTCATTTCCAAGTGTTCTAAAGATACATATACCCACATAGAGTCAAACTCGTATTAACAGACCATCCAAAGGAGAATAGAGCTTCTCACTTTAACCTTTAACAATCAAATTCTGAACCCCTGGAATGACTAGCTCCGTAATCGAGCCAGTCGTTGCAGTGATAAATCGTCAAAATATTTTGTCAGTTGGTCTGCAAATGGACATTTTCTATGAGAAAACTTAAGATTTCTTGAACAACTTTTAGGGTTAGAGTTAATGTATGACCTCTTATTACGTAAAGGGTCAAATGTATTGCTTTTAAATTGGATTTGCAAATTGAAGAAAGTGGTCTATATATCAGATAGCTCTCTTATTGGCACATCTGAGGGATTACTGTGAATGCTATAACATGGAATTAAGCACTAACTCAGAAGAAACGTCGTATTTTGTATGAGGTACATGTGGAACATTGTCTGTTTTAGTGAAAGTGTAAACCCTTCTATTCAGTTTTTAAGTGACTATATTTCTTGCAAAATCATAAGTTTCTTCCATATAGCTGGTGACATTTTAAACTGTGACCATCATATTCTTTTCTCAGATTTTCATCTTACCTGAGGCTCACTCCAGGCAAATTGTTTTCAAAATATTTAACGGAAGGGACCTTAAGGCAGGCGATCTCTTAGGATAGGACAGCTGTTGAAAATTTTGAAAATAATTTGACTGGAAGTGTTTGCTGCGTTAGACAGTCAGATGTTGGATTAGATATTATAAACAGGTAGTCAATAAAGCAGATTTTACAGCAACTTATTCATTACGGTAATAAATATCTTAGCAGTGGAAGTTTAAATAAATTATACACATTCTTAGAGCTAAGATCTTTTTAGTTTGAAAATGATTGTACTGAAAGTAATTTCTCAATTAGGAATAAATACCTTTCAATCAACTTGTTTTCAAATGGACATTCCTTATGATACATTTTCTACATTATGGACTGATTTATTCCAGTAAATGGTTAAACACTGATTTGTATAGTTTAAATCCACAAATCCCCTTTTATTGTGGCACCATATATAATATAGATAATTATATAATATTATTAGCGTTGGTTAGGCCAAGATTGATTGTATATAATCAGTCTTGGCCTAGCCATCGCTAACATAATAGAAGTATGTATGATTACTGTATTCTGCAGCTGTAGTTGTAGAAACATCGTACAACTGCAATCAGTCCTTCTTCGCTTTTGCCCACTGTGTCATGTCCTCAGCCGAAATCCTTAGCTTCCTCAGGTCCATTCTTGACTTGAGTGTACGGAGTCCTGCTTTCTTGAGGTCACATTGTAGCACACTTATCAGATATGACGTCCTCTCCTGGCTTTGTATTTGCTAGCTTCGAGTAGGGTGAATAGAAGTAGTGTTAATCCTCTCCTGGCTTTGTATTTGCTAGCTTCGAGTAGGGTGAATAGAAGTAGTGTTAAAAATAGAAGTCAAAATATATATATATATATATATATATATATATATTGAAAATTACTTATTACGTGCTGACTGTCCAGCTCTCAAGGTGACAGTTGACATTGATAACATTTTCTCATAAAACCGATCTGTTTATATTGGGGAATTTTTACATCTCAACTAAGTGAATAGTGTGACATGGTTTATAGCGCTTTGCAAAAAGCTTTAAACCACTCATTTAACTATGAATGTCAAGATATGGCAAGAAAATGGAAATCTTTGCTTAGTGAATGTACATTTGCTATCCAAAAGAAGTAATTTTGAAAATTTATTAGAGGTATGACTGGCGCGTTTACCTATTTGCTATTGTGGCAATGAATGGAATAATAGAACAATTCTGTCATAAATGTTTTCCTGTTTGTTATTGTTGAATGATATACGCCTGTCTGCCTGCTTGCCTGTCTGCTTGTTTATGTATTTCTATCTGTGATTGATATAGATAGAAAGATGAATTAGCAAAGATTTTATTTAATGTTTTTTTTGCTCATTTCCCTTATTGCTGTTCTGTAGAAAAGAGTGTGATCAGGTAGCGGGTGATCTAAGAAAAGCAGGTATTCAAGCTGAGCCATACCACGCTGGTCTGAATGATACAAAACGTGTATCCATCCAGGATAGCTGGATTAGAGGAAGACAATGCAAGGTAAAGAAAGTAAAATCTTAATGATGTCATGATCTTGCATCAAGGGAGATAACTATGTAAATGTACGGATATATGTTTTTGAAAACTTTACCATGATATGACTGCTTTTTTAACTGGTCAAGCCGGCCAAAACAGATTTAAAGAAATTATCCTATAAATTTGATTTCAGCGTATAGCTTTTCACTTTATTGGGATATATCTGGTACAGTAAAGCATGTGTTTGATATTGTTCGCTTTGCTTACATGTGATTGCGATGCATATTTGACGATTACTTTGCATTATGCTTTGCCTTCTTCAATCTCTCATTCCATCTTAATTTTGGTCTCGGAAGTTGCTGTGACAAACTGACATGCCTGCTTTAGATAGATTTCACTTTTGCACTGGCGCCATCGTCGTCGACGTTAAGTTTGGCTTAAATATCAATCTTGCTTAACCGTGTCGAAACTAAACTTGAGGACATGGTTGCCTATATGCTGTTACGAATTCGCAGGGTCACCTTGAAGTCACACGGGCAAAGGTCACTGTGACCTGTACAAAACTTCAACATTAAATCTGCGTTTAGCAAAACTTAGGCTTGTGCGATTATTGTATTGAGTGATCGTGATCGATTATTAAAAAATAATCACGATTACTCGATTAATCAGTTTGGATACAAATTACCAAGACATAGCAAAAGAATATAAATGATGAAAATTGCAATGATGTTTAGAAAAGTCCATTTGCAGGGCAAGAGAAGACTATTTCTGAAAATGTATCACTGGAATGCCTGGCTTGATTCTCGAGCCAGGCATTCCAGTAATACATTTTCAAAAATAGTCTTCTCTTGCCCTGCAAATGGGCATACATTCACTAAGCAAATTGCCATTTTTCATGACCGATCGCATTAAAAAGTAATTGAAAGTTAGGTTTTGAAATATTTTATGCAATAGAAAATATTCACGATTATTCGATTATTTAATTTTTAATCATATAAATTCACGATTTAAAACATAATCGTGATTTTCGATTTAATCACGTAATCGCGCAAGCCTAGCAAGACGTCCTAGCTTATATTTCAGGGCTGGCTGACCTAATTGGAACAATATTTTGATATCTCATTGGCTATGCTGTTAAGAATCAGCATGATGACATTTAATTCGGCAGAATTCTTGTATTGAATACATATCATCTCTGTTGCCAGGTTGTGTGTGCCACTATAGCATTTGGTATGGGTATTGATAAGCCTGATGTGAGGTTTGTTTTGCATTACTCTATGCCCAAGTCTGTAGAGGGTTACTATCAAGAGGCGGGCAGAGCCGGCAGAGATGGTATTCTCGCGCACTGTATTCTCTATTACAACTACCAGGATGTGACACGACTCAGAAGGATGATCGAAAGTATGTTACTGTACTGCTCATAAATAATTTAAAATGTTTCCAAAACCAAAACATGTTAAGCACATTTCACATCAAGAGTATACTTACCACCCTGATACTTCATGATATTTCCTAAATATCGACCTAGCTTCAATAATACTCAGAATTAAAAAGAAACCGCCCCCACTGGGCAGGGTACACACCTGACAGACCAGCGGATGTGCAGCCCAAACCCCCACATGCGCGGGGCTGACTCATTCTCTTAAAATATTGACCTGCCATTGCAACACGCTTTCTAGCCTTGCTTTTGCTTTCTCTCTTTTTGAAGCTTTGAGTTGTTTTGCAACTTGTTTGACTGTTATATTAGTATGTCTGACGCTGCCAAGTCGCCGGAGGATGCTCCCGGTCCAAGCCATCAGGTGCACTTTAGTAATTTCACATCAAGAGTATACTTACCTCCCTAATACTTTTGATATTGCTAAATATTGGCTTTCACTCAATAAACACTCAGATTAAAACAGTTAGGTGCCCCTACTGGGCAGGGAGTCAGAGCGTAGTCTGGCGGATGCCAGCCCCACCACCGCGCATGCGCAGACTAGCACTTCCTCTTTGCTAATTTATTGGCTGAGAATGTACACATGTTTTTGTGTTAGAAACTTTCTATACTCTTTTCGAAGCTTTTTGAGACGGTTTGGTAGAAGTTTATCCCTGATAAAGATGGCAGAGAGAGTGACTTCGCCACAGGAGGGCCTTGGACCTTTAAATCAGGTGACTTCTAGTAAAATTAGCGAGTTTTGTCCCGTTGTAATGTGTTTCCGGGACTCGCGCTAAACGTGATAAGCGCCTTGATTAGTTGGTTTTTTTCAACTAGGTGTTATATAAGACTAATCTCTCTTTGTGTTTATGTCCACAGGTCTGTGTGAAGAAATATAATGGACATGACATCAGCAGAGGGTTTGTGTCTCCACCATGGTTCCATTTCCTACTAATACTGTTAGGTTATCTAACCAAAAATTCTATGTCCAGTGAGTTGGAGGCCTATTATAAAGGTCTTCTCACTTTGCCCTCTTGATCCAATTCCTTCCCCTAGAGGTGGAGAGAGTTAAGAGGCGTTCAGTGGTGGAGTGCTCCAGTTCATCAGGTTGGATGGTTTGTCTAGACAAGGTGTCAGGTATCTAATTATTGATATGAGGTGATGTTAATTATTTAGAGGAAAGGGAGATAATTAACACTATTTGCCATTGTTATCAGTATATATCTGATGCTTGTGTAGTCGAAATGTCCATTCTGCACATGTTCTGGTTAGAGATACAATTCGTCCTTGCACTGGGATGTTTGTTGGGGATCGATTTTTTCCTGTCATAGGATTAATGACGTCATAATCAGCCTTGCTCTTTATTAACAATTAAAGTTGTCCGAAGCTGGTTTCTGATAAATTATGATCTTTATGATCATTTTTCCTTCTCTTGAGTTGGTGAGTTTCTAAGCTTAACTAGATTGCTCATACTCCTCGTCCTTTGGCCTTTTTCAGAGACCTGGTTGTGCGTCCTGTGGACGATTTTTGAGGGACAAGTTTGGTCCTCATCTCTGTTTTCAGTGTAGCCCCTGTGGTCCCTTGCTTAATTGCGAGATATGTAAGCACTGGGGGGGGCGAGCTAATGTCCGAATTCTTGTGCTTGCAGGCGAAGGACAAGGTGGTGGAGGAGGAGAAGAAGAAGAGGAAGCTGAAAAAAGAGGTTGTAAGTAAGAAGGGTAAGAGGAAGGCCTCGTCCGCGGTGGACATGGAGGCCTTCCGGACCGAGATGTTGGGAGAGATGAGGACGACAATAAAGGATTTGGTTCCAGAGTTGCTTCGTGGCATGCTTCCTGGACCAAATCCTTTGTTGGCCTCATCATCTGCTTCGGAGCAGGTAATCCCCGCCTCTGAATCACCGTTCCTTAGTACGCTTCCGTTGTTTGAAGATTCAGAGGTGGCCCCATTAGAGGGGGCGTTCCACGACCCTGGCAGCAGGCTTATTGCCGCGCCCAATAGGGACCGTGGACGGTTGTCGCTGGAACCCGCGGGCTGCTTATCAGTCCAGGGCTATCCGCACACCGCAGGTGCCAGTACCTCGTATGGCACCTTCCCTGGCCAGTCCGGGTTAGCTCTCTTTGCTGACCCGGAGTCTAATCTGTCTGGCCAGGAGGATGAGGATTACCTGTTGGGGTCGCCGTCTGAGGACGTGGACATGGATTATGACGTCTGTGCACCCCTCGCGGGGAATACGGGCGCCTTATTCCACGGTTCTACTCTCCCAGGGGTAGAATCCACGGTTCAGACTGTGGCCCTGGGTGCTGAAGGCCAGCGTTACCGCATACCTCGGCTTGCCGAGAGTGTCGCTGGTGCTGGCCGGGGCCGTGGTGGGGCGGTATATGCCCCGCGCTCTACCACGGCGCCTGCTCCTGGTCAAACCAGTGATATTAGCATGCCGGTATTGTCAGGCCCGCATGCTCTCCCTGGCTTGCCAGGGATATCAGCGTACCCGCCGTCAAGCTCTGTTGCTTGCGCTCAGGAGGAAGACGAAGGCCCCCGTCTTGTAGAGCGCTCGCAGCTAGCCACGGAGGAGGATTGGTCTGACGCTTGCCAGTGGTTGGTGAGTGTTAGACCAGATCTGCCCGTGGAGCAGTCGGCTAGCCAGCATGATCACAGGCCGTGGTTAGCTGGTAAGTTGACATGTTCGAGTGGACGTCTCGCTAAGGCCCTGCGCGAGGTGGCCAGGCGTTGTCGCATCGTGCCCCTGGACTACCAGCGGTACGGTGTGGTACCTAAGCCGAGCGTGGATGACCGCGCGGCTTTGGGTGAGGATGCGCGGCCAGGCTCCCGTTCTGACACGGGAGTCTTGTGTTCGAACGCGTTGCGTTCAGCAAATACCGCGTTGCGTGATGCGGAGGAGAGTGGGAGGGCTTCGATTGCCGCTCTGTCCCACGTCTCCCAGCTGTTACAAGGGGTAGTAACAGCATCCGCATCGCGCCAGCCAAGTCCGGTCACAGTTCAGCGAGCCATCCAGGATGGTATCAACCTGGCGCTGGACTGTATGACGCGGCCGGTGACCAGGAGTGTCCGGGCAAGGCGCACTTTTGCCTTGGATAATCTGTGCCCGTCCCAGGACCTATACAATAGGCTACTACGTACGCCTATGACAGGTCCTGGTCTCTTTGGAGGTGAGGGATGTAGGCACCTCCAGGAGACGGTTACTCTGGTCAATAACCAGAGGGCGCTGCGCGAGCAGTTTGAGGTGCTTCGTCGTGCCAACGTTCGCGCCGCACCCCCTGCGTATCGTCCCCTGCAGGCTCGAGGTGGTAGTGGCCAGGTCAGAGGCCAACCACCATCGCAGCGTCGGCCTCGGCCGCGTGCGATTCGGCCAGCAGCGAGGGGGGCGCAGGCTCCTCAGGCGCAGTCAGCCAGGCAGCCGCCCGCGCACCGAGGTGCGCGCGGTGCTGGTCGTGGCGCGCGAGGATCTGGGCGGGGTAATCGTTCCTGATGGGACGGTTACCGCGGTGAGAACCACGCCGGTGTTTCTGGCAAAGGAGACAGTGCCGCTCTTGCACTCCTTATGTCCACCTCTATCCCTAGGTGGACCGGTGGGAGGCCGGCTAGCCGACCACATGCAAGAGTGGGAACGGTTAACTCAGGACCGTTTAGTCTTGCGATGGCTTTCAGTCGGGTATCATCCCGATTGGATGACAGGCCCGCCATCGCGACTGTCTCTAGTGCCGATCTGGACTCCAAATCCGAGAGATCCAGATCAAAGGTTGTGTATCGAGGAGGAAATAAATTCCCTCATACAAAAAGGAGCTATTCAGCCGGCACAGAGGTGTCCGGGCTTCTATTCAACCCTGTTCTTAGTAACAAAGAACACCGGAGGATGGAGACCAATTCTCAACCTCAAGCCATTGAACAAGTTCATAGAGACGCCCAGTTTCAAGATGGAGACTGTGCGCTCGGTGTTGGCGGGGTTAGAGAGGGGAATGTGGACAGCGTCGATAGATTTGAAGGACGCTTATTTCCACATCCCCGTACACAGGAGTTTCCGTCGCTTCCTGAGATTTGCATTCCAGGGCAGACAGTGGGAATTCAGGGTGCTACCCTTCGGAATTTCCACGGCTCCTCGGGTTTTCACCTGTGTGGTTCTTGCGATCACCGCATACCTCCGCAGGAGAAGCATAGCAGTCCACACGTACATAGACGACTGGCTGTTGAAAGCACACACCCGGGAAAGTTTATTGGCCAGTCTGGAGATTGTTTTGAAAACTCTCACAGACTTAGGCTGGATGATCAATTTCCCAAAATCAGAGCTGACTCCATCCCAGAAGTTTGTTTACCTGGGGATGTTCTTCGATCTAGAGACAGGATATGTTTATCCTACTCAGGAGAGAGTTCAGAAACTCATCTCATTAATTCAGTCAGTGTGCGACAGTCGTCATGTCCTGGCACGGGTTTACTTGAGAATGCTGGAGTTGATGGTTTCATTGGAACCAGTCATTCCTCAGGCCGCCTTACGCAGGCGGCCGATCCAGTTATTTCTCATGACACAATGGACCCAGAGTACAGGTTCGCTGGACTCGAATGTGTCAGTGTTGGCGCCTCTGATTCATCACCTGCAATGGTGGTTGGACACAGAGAATCTCTTGGTGGGGGTTATGCTAACCCCTCCCCACCCTCAGGTGACTGTGTATACAGATGCATCGATGGAGGGCTGGGGAGCTTGCCTGGAAGAGTCCACGATATCAGGGCTTTGGAATCTGGAACAGTCAAAGGAACATATAAATCTACTGGAGCTAAGAGCAGTAGTCCTGGGCCTGGAACATTTCTTACAGAAAGTTCAGGGCAAGATTGTTCTTATTCGTTCAGACAACTCAACAGTTGTGACTTACATAAACCGCCAGGGCGGAACGAAGTCGCCCAGTCTCTGTATGATGACATGGAGACTGCTTTGTTGGTGCCTGGATCACCAGATTACCTTGAAAGCAGTTCATATTCCGGGAAGGTTAAATCTGCTAGCAGACTCATTGAGCCGAAGGATGAGTGTTTTACCCACGGAATGGCAACTAAATCAATGTGTGGCGGATCGTCTGTTCGACCATTGGGGGAAACCCAACATCGATTTGTTCGCAACGAAGAAGAATGCGAAGATGACGACGTACGTCTCTCCGATTCCGGATCCAAGCGCTTTCGCAACAGATGCGTTAGCTATCAGCTGGGGGAGAATGTATGCATACGCATTCCCTCCAGCAATCCTGATTCCAAAAATTCTTCAGAAAATCAGACAAGAGGAATGCCAAGTGCTTCTGATCGCCCCGGATTGGCCAAGCCGATCATGGTATACGGATCTGCTGGACCTTCTGGTCTGCAATCCGGTTCCTCTGCCTCTGATGGACGATATTATCTTCCAGGGCAAGGCCCTTCACAACAATCCGTCAATGTTCAGATTGACTGCGTGGATGTTGTCAAGGAATCTAGAATTAAGGAGGGCTTTTCTGAGCAAGCAGCCATGTTTATGGCCAAAGCCAGGAGGGGGTCAACCTCCAGAGCATATAATTATAAAATCAACAGATTTGCAGAATGGTGCTCAAAAAGATGTATTGATCCAATGGATTCATCTATTCAGGTAGTAGCTGATTTCCTCTGTCACCTCTATGATGCCTATAGCCTCAAGCCTAACTCTATTGCTGGTTACAAGTCAGCTTTAATGTCTGTTATTCCTTGCTTGGCTAAGAGGGGAAGTGATGAAGTAAATACATTAAATGTATTAATTAAAGGCATGGGCAATCTAAGACCAAGGAATCCACCTGTGATTCCGTCTTGGAGTTTATCGCTAGTGCTTCAAGTACTAGGTGATAAGCCGTTTGAACCACTTAGTTCCATTTCTATGAAACTATTAACACTGAAGACTGTGTTTTTAATTGCTGCGGCCTCGGCTAGGCGTAGGAGTGAAATTCATGCCTTATCAGCCGAGGATGACCGTTTTGTGGTTTCAGGGGAAGGCCTTAAGCTGCTACCTAGGATTAATTTCTTGGCTAAAAATCAGTCGTTGAAATATCCAGGTCAACCTATTGTTTTGCCTGCTTTAACTAGATATGATCCTAATTCTAAAGCATGGTGTCCCGTCCGGGCGCTTTGCCGGTACAAACAACGTACGGCGGAGTGGCGCACCGACCAGTCGGCGTTATGGTTGTCTTATATTGAACCCCATGGCAGGGCTTCTAAGGACACCATTTCCAGGTGGATTGTAGAATGCATTCGGTTTTGCCATAAATCCGCCACCGGGAAGCAGGTTGACGTGGCCAAGGCTCACAGTGTCCGCGGCGTAGTGACATCCACTGCCCTATTTAATGGGGTCCCGGTGGATGAGATTATGTCGGTGGCTCAGTGGCACTGTGAGTCAAGTTTTACAGACCATTATCTCCGTGACACCTCTAATCCTCTCGCCTTGTCGATTTTGAAAAAATAACTTGGCATATATTTTTGATGGGGTTTCCTCATTGCTTATATATTTCACAATTAATTTATGGAAACAACCACTAATTTGGGACTGCATCGTGCTTCACCAATGGGAAGAGGATGTCAGCAGCCATTTCAACAAGGTCAGTCTTGTGTATGTGTTGTCCATTGTTGATTGTCTTGTCACGTTACCCGTTATTAATATGATGATGGTTTTGTGTATTTATGTGGTTCATTGTTGAGAGTATACGAAAATGCAGTTTTTTCGTCTCTGTCCTGTAGTACATGGCACTTGTACGTAGAGAGCGTATAGGACATTGAGGTCATTCGACTCTTCCTCCCAGGAAGGAGGGGGGGGGGAGCGCATATGACATTCGGTCATCTCTCATACATCGGGGGTGTTATCCGATGGTTAGTCAAATCCTGACTGTTTTTCATACAGTTTCAGAAGTTTAAGTGCCTTAAACGCAGAAAAGCGTATAGGGATGAGCTGGTCTTTTGACCTCGCCTCCCTCCCGCCGAATTCACTGTCGAATTCTGGCAATATCAAAAGTATTAGGGAGGTAAGTATACTCTTGATGTGAAATAAACGAAATCAAGGATTTCTTTTTTCACGAGAGAGTTGATACTTACCTCCCTAGATACGGACCCGGCCTCTCCACCCCACAGAGGCTCGGTCTTCAGGTTCTTTATAGTTGCATGTGTATCAGCCAATAAATTAGTCAGAGGAAGTGCTAGTCTGCGCATGCGCGGTGGTGGGGCTGGCATCCGCCAGACTACGCTCTGACTCCCTGCCCAGTAGGGGCACCTAACTGTTTTAATCTGAGTGTTTATTGAGTGAAAGCCAATATTTAGCAATATCAAAAGTATTAGGGAGGTAAGTATCAACTCTCTCGTGAAAAAAGAAATCCTTGATTTCGTTTAATTTATCGATAAAAAATTTGCGTGTTGACTCGGATGGTATTTCCGGGATTCGCTCTATCTCGTGGATACGTCTTTATTAGGCTAGCTCTTTTATGGGGAGGCCTATATATTAGCTAACGCATGTTGTGCTTTATTTTTCAGACACATGAGCTGATATTTGAAGGGTATCCTTTTATTTAAACAATATTTATACTTGGTTTCTGGGTCCTATTTTATTATGAGTTTGCTGAGGGAGTTATTACCATAAGAAGTAATTTCTCCGCATTCTCCCCCCACCACAGGGTTTTTGGACTCAGGATCAGGTATTCCTGTGTTTTTTATCAGACTTCACTCGTCCTCAGAAGTCATCTTATGAGGTTATTTAGGAGAGAAAAAATTTCAGTCATTTTATTTCTAAATATCTTAGAAGTTTTTTGACTGAGTGTTGAGTTATTTATCTCTCTTGATGGTTTGCATGTGTTTATAAAGTTCAATTACTAATGAATCTGTGTTTAGAGCTGTGAAGTCTAAAAAGGTTCGCCTCTCAATATTCCAGTTCAAATTCTTATGTCTCCATGTCCTCTTAAAGAAGTATAACAAGGATTTGTTTACTTTTTGTCAGGCCTATAGTTTTTTCTATGGGCCTGGCTTATCTTTCATTTGATGGTCAAAAGTTTTCCTTACGGATCTTATTAGCCTTCTGCAATTGGTTTTTTGGTTCGTCATAACTAAAAACTAATTGTTTCCGTTTGTGTCTTTTCAGAGGGTTATTGAGAACAAATGCCCTTCCTGCCACCGTTTTGTGAAGGCCCGCTTTTTCCCTAATGACTGCACTAGATGCAGTACGTGCGGGCCTCTTCTAAATTGCCATGTGTGTGAGTCGTGGCCGGTGGAGGTTTTAACTGATTTTTTAAATCAGCAGGTAAAGGACCGGGCGGCAGACGAGAAGAGGCGTCTGGAAAAGGAGTGTGGTAAAGAGGAAGGCATCCATGCCAGACATGGAGGCCTTCCGTCTTGAAATGATGGGAGAAATGAAGAAGACGATCACGGATCTTGTCCCGGAGTTGCTTCACAGCTTGCTTCCCGGGTCAAGTTCGTCAATGTCTTCTTCATTTTCTCCGGGTCAGAGTGTTCCCGTCTCTGGGTCTGGTTCTCTTAGCAAACCAGTTTTCGCTATAGACCCAGAGACGGCTCCCATTGGTCCGGCGCTGAGGCTTGCCTCGCCCGTGGACCCGGGAGTGAAAGCCATGGCCTCGGGCGCTCGAGGGTATCAGCTCCTCACGCGATACCCCCTCCTGCCCCGGCCGAGCTTGATCCCTTTTCAAGCTTGGCGTCTAATATTTCTGGGCAGGAAGAAGAGGACACTGTTGTGGCCTACCAATGAGTCAATGGCCATGGAGTGGGGGCCCCATGGGTGACCGTTTCCATGGAACTACTTCTTCGGGAGTGGGTTTCACGGCTCAACGGCTAGGCCGGCTAGGAGCCGATGGCCGTCCATAACGTATCCCTCGGCTTGCCGAGAGTTACCGTGAGGAAGGCGCGGACTGTGATGTCATGTTTTCAGCCTCCCTTGACGCCATAGATCCGGCTCCTGGAATAGCCACGGCGCAAGCCATGCCGTCCCTTGCGGGTCCATATGGCTTCCCTGGCTTTCCAGGAGTATCTTCAGCTCTGGCCATTACTCCACCAGTGAATGTGGTTGAGGACGACGAAGGCCCTAGACTTGTCGAACATTCACAGGTGGCCACCGAGGAAGACTGGCTGGATGCTTGCCAATGGCTGGTGAACATCAAGCCAGAACTCCAGGTGGATCCACCGGCTTCCCAGCAGGACCAGCACCAGGGAAACCGGTGACGAGCATCATGCCATCTCTGCCGTATGCGGAGCATATCGTTGATATGTTCATCGTTGATATGTTCGCTGTGGCAGAAATGTCCATTCTGCCGAAAGGACGCCTTGCGAAGGCCCCTCGCGAGGTGGCACGGCGCTGCTGTATAAGTTCTGATCTATATCAGAAGTATGGCATCGTTCCAAAGCCTTGCACGGATGACCGTGCAGCTTTGGGCGAAGACACGCGGCCTGGGTACAAGTCTGACATGGGACCCTTGTGCGCTAGCGCTCTGCGCAACGCTAATTCTGCGCTGCGGGACACGGAGGAAAGTACGAGGGGAGCCATCTCGGCTCTCGCACGTTTCCCAGCTGCTACAGGGGGTAGTAGCAGCATCCATCCCGCGCCAAACTTCTCCTCTTGCAGTCCAGAGAGCCATCCAGGACGGCATTAACCTGGCTCTCGACTGCATGACGAGATCCGTAACCAGGAGTTTACGGGTGAGGCGCACACTTGCCCGTGACAATTTGTGCCCCTCGCAGGACCTGTACAATCGGCTTCTTCGGACGTGATGGCAGGTCCAGCGTTGTTTGGAGGTGAAGGATGTCTGCACCTCCAACAAACCGTAAACCTGATGAACAACCAGAGGACACTGCGAGAGCAGTTTGAAGTGCTCCGCAGGGTGTGTGTTCGAGCAGCGCCCCCTGCCTTCCACCCTCAGCAGGCTAGAGGTGGTGGTGACCTTGTCAGAGGCCAACCACCTACGCAGCATTGACCACAGCAACGACAGCGTAAGCCAGCTAGGGGGGGAGCGCAGACTCCTCCAGCTCAACCCGCCAGACAGCCTGTGTACCGAGGTGCGCGTGGCGCTGGTAGAGGAGCGTGGGGTTCTGGTCGTGGGAGCCGAACCTGATGGGTCGCCTCTCAAAAAGACCACACCAGTGCTGCTAGGACAGCCACCAGAGGCAGGGATTCTCTTGCACTTCTCGGGTCCACCTCAGTCCTTAGACTGCAAGAGTGGGAGCGGGTTACTCAGGACCGCTCAGTCTTGCGATGGCTTTCAGTCGGTTACCATCCTGACTGGATTTCAAATCAGCCTGTCTCTGGTTCCGATCTGGACTCAAAATCCAAGAGATCTAGATCAACGGTTGTGTATAGAGGAATGTCCGGGTTATTATTCAACCGTGTTCCTAGTGACAAAAAGCACTGGAGGGTTGAGACCAATTCTCAACCTCAAACCTCTCAACAGGTTTATCCTCACACCAAGTTTCAAAATGGAAACTGTGAGAACAGTGTTAGCAGGATTGAGGAAGGGAATGTGGACAGCATCAATAGATCTAAAAGATGCTTATTTTCACAGTCCCATAGCGAAGAGCTTTCGTCGGTTCCTGAGATTTGCATTTCAGGGCCGCCAATGGGAATTCAGGGTTCTCCCATTTGGTATATCGATAGCTCAACGGGGCTTCACTCGAGTGGTCCAAGCTATGACGTCATACCTCCGCAGGAGACACATAGCAATCCACACGTACATAGATGACTGGCTGTTAAAGGCACACACTCAAGAAAGTCTATCAGCAAATCTGGAGATAGTTTTTAAAACTTACAGATCTAGGCTGGATAATCAACTTTTAAAAGTCAGAGCTGACTCCATCCCAGAAGTTTGTTTACCTGGGCATGTTCTTCGATCTAGAGATAGGATATGTTTATCCATCTCAAGAGAGAGTAGAAACACTCATCTGAGTCATACAGTCAGTGTGCAACAGTTGTCATGTCCTGGCACGGGTCTACTTGAGAATGTTGGGGTTGATGGTTTCTTTGGAACCAGTCATTCCTCAGGCAGCCTTATGCCGGCGGCCGATCCAATTATTTCTCATGACACAGTGGACCCAGAGTACGGGTTTCCTGGACTCAAAAGTGTCAGTGTTGGAACCTCTTATTCACCACCTTCAATGGTGGATGAAGAGAGAAAATCTCCTGGCGGGGGTGACGTTGTCACCTCCCCACCATCAGTTAACGATGTACATAGATGCATCAATGGAGGGATGGGGAGCTTGCCTGGAAGAAAACAAAGTATCAGGGCTTTGGAATCTGGATCAGTCAAGAGAACATATCAATCTGCTGGAAATGCGAGCAGTAGTCTTAGCCATGGAGAAGGTCAAGGGCAAGAGTGTTCTGGTTCGATCAGACAATACAACAGTAGTGACTTATATAAACCGCCAGGGCGGAACGAAGTCACCCAGTCTGTGTATGATGACGTGGAAACTGCTTTGCTGGTGCCTAGATCATGGGATTTCCCTGAAAGCAGTTCATATTCCGGGAAGGCTAACTCTATTAGCAGACTCATTGAGCCGAAGAATGAGCATTCTTCCCACGGAATGGCAACTAAATCAATGTGTGGCGGCCCGCATGTTCAACCACTGGGGCAAGCCCAACATGGATTTATTCGCAATGAACAAGAATGCGAAGATGACGACGTACGTCTCTCCGATTCCAGATCCAGATCGCAATAGATGCGTTAGCTATCAGTTGGGAGGGAATGTATGTATACGCATTCCCGCCAGAAATCCTGATTCCAAAAGTTCTCCAGAAAATCAGGCAGCAGGAATGCCAAGTGCTTCTGATCGCCCCAAATTGGCCAAGCCAATCATGGTATACGGATCTGCTGGACCTTCTGGTCTGCAATCCTGTTCCTCTGCCTCTGATGGACAACATAATCTTCCAGGGCAAGGCCTTGCACAACAACCCGTCAATGTTCCAATTGACGGCGTGGATGTTGTCAAGGAATCAGCAGTTAAGCAGGGTTTTTCTGAGCAAGCAGCCATGTTTATGGCAAAAGCCAGAAGGGGGTCAACCTCCAGAGCATATAATTATAAAATCAACAGATTTCCTGAATGGTGCTCAAAAAGATGTATTAATCCAATGGAAGCATCTATTCAGGTAGTAGCCGATTTCCTCTGTCACCTTTTTGATGCCTATAGCCTCAAGCCTAACTCTATTGCTGGCTACAAGTCAGCTTTAATGTCAGTTATCCCTTGCTTGGCTATTAGGGGAAGTGATGAAGTATGTAATCTAAATACTTTAATCAAAGGCATGGGTAATCTAAGACCAAGGAATCCTCCAGTGATTCTGTCTTGGAGTTTATCGTTAGTACTTCAAGTATTAGCAGATAAACCCTTTGAATCACTAAGCTCCATTTCCATGAAAATGTTGACGCTTAAAACAGTTTTTCTGATTGCTGCAGCTTCAGCCAGATGAAGAAGTGAAATACATGCTTTGTCAGCAGAGCCAGACTGTTTTGTGGTGACGGGAAGGCCTTAGGCTTCTACCTAGAGTTAACTTTATGGCGAAGAACCAGTCTTTAAAATATCCTGGTCAGCCTATAGTTTTACCCGCTTTGTCTACGTTTGATCCTAATTCAAAAGCTTGGTGTCCAGTCCGTGCATTAACGTGTTATAAACAATGTACACAGGAATGGCGGACGGACCCTAGTGCTTTATGGCTATCTTACATTGAACCCCATGGGAGAGCTTCTAAAGATACCATTTCTAGGTGGATTGTGGAATGCATCCAGCATTGCCACAAAGCCGCCACGGGTAAACAAGTTGACATGGCCAAGGCTCACAGTGGCCATGGCGTAGTGACATCCACAGCTCTGTTTAACGGAGTGCCGGTGGATGACATCATGTCAGTAGCACAATGGCACTGTGAGTCTAGTTTTCTAAATCATTACCTACGTGACACGTCGAATCCACTTGCCTTATCGATATTACATAAACGTTAAATCTGTATATAAATTTGTAAATATTGTACATAAGGCCGTTGACTCACACTCAGTGCAATTTAGTGGGGGGAATCCCCGCTTTTCTGTACTGTACCTATCATCGCCAGCGGTGATCAACGGTGAATCTCGTCAAAATAGGTTAGTCCTATATTTGGTGATGGTTATTTTTTGTCACGTTTTTTATATTACTTACTAAAATGGTGATGGTTTTGTGTTCTTTGTGGTTCCATCTGAGAGTATACGAAATGAAGCTTTCGTCCGATGCCTTATAGTACTTTAGCACGAGTACATAGAGAGCGTATAGGACATTGAGGTCATCGCTCCCTCTTTAAAAGAGGGGGGGGGGGAGCGGATGTGAAATGGTCATTACTCTCAACATCAGTCGTGTTATCCGATGTCCAAATCATTTCCTGATTGTGTTTGCATACGCAATTTCAGATGTTTGTTGTGCTCTAAAAGCAAAAGCTTGCTCTTCCAGGGATGAGCCGGTCTTCTGACCTTCGCCTCCCTCCCGCCGAATTCTCTTACGAATTCTGGCTATATCATGAAGTATCAGGGTGGTAAGTATACTCTTTTGATGTGAAATAAACGAAATCACAGATTTCTTTTTTCACGAGAGAGTTGATACTTACCACCCTGATACGATCCCGGCCTTTCCGCCCCACAGAGGCTCGGTCTATCGGCGTTTTATGTTGCAATTAGGTCAGCCAATATTTTGGAATAGAATGAGTCAAACAAGTTGCAAAACAACTCAAAGCTTCAAAAAGAGAGAAAGCAAAAGCAAGGCTAGAAAGCGTGTTGCAATGGCAGGTCAATATTTTAAGAAGAGAATGAGTCAGCCCCGCGCATGTGCAAGTTTGGGCTGCACATCCGCTGGTCTGTCAGTTGTGTAACCTGCCCAGTGGGGGCGGTTTCTTTTTAATTCTGAGTATTATTGAAGCTAGGTCGATATCTAGGAAATATCATGAAGTATCAGGATGGTAAGTATCAACTCTCTCGTGAAAAATGGAATCCGTGATTTCGTTTAATTTTGAACATGATGTAAGAGATGTTCTGTTGAATATTTTTGACTTAGTTTGATTTGAAGCCATTGCTGCCTTAGGCTTCAATGGCTTCCCATGAAATGAAATCCCAAATATTCAACCGTATGTTTTATTTTATTTTGAAAACATGTTCTGTTAGTTCTGAGCTGTACAGTATTCGTTTGTCCTCATCGCTAATGCAATTAAGTTTGATGACATGGCATTGCATTTAACCTCTTATTCTGTTAACCAGCATTAACCCTTTTAATAAGGGTCAATTCGTGCAAAACCGGTCTTTGCAGCGGTGTTGAGGAATATCCAATTTCAGTTCAAAAGAAGACTTTGAAAATTTATCTTTGAATGTTTGCTTGGATAACTGAGCCAATTATTCCAGTGTTAAATTTTCAAAAATAATCTTATCTTGGCCTCCCAATAGACACTGACTAAGCAAAAACTTTACAATTAAGAGGTCATGTTCCATATTACTCTTCATCAGTATCTAGCGTAGCTATAGGCAATGAAAATAAACAATTTGTGAAAAATTTGTTTTCTATTTCTAATCTATATATCAGATTGAATTGAATCAAAGTAATTTAAGACTGGATGCGGCAGTTTGATTTCCATTAATCATTGTTTCTATTTATTTGACCGAATGGCTGTTGCAATTGTCTTCGGAAATGTTCATCTGCATACCAAAGAATAATAATTTAGAAAACCTACCATTGGAATGACTGGCTCATAACAGAGATAAGTTTTCAAAAAGTATTCTTGGTCTGTCGCTGGGAAAATGTCTATATATATATATATATATATATTATTGACCATCACTGGTTCAACTGCAGTTAAGTTTATATTAACCCTTTCATGATCAAGCCATCCAAAACTGGCCTTTGCAGTGGTCTTAGTGAGTGCCCATTCTACTTCGAATAATACTTGCCAGATGTACTATTATGATAATGTCTATTTTCTAGTCTAGCTCAAAATAAACAATTAAAACTCCGCACTCTCCTGGTCCTGCCCACACTGTGTCCGGGAATTAGCAGCGTTTTAATTCTTCTGTGTTCGCAGAAGGCCAAAAACCAGGACACTTTGTGCCACAAATGCAACAGGTTCATGAAGCGCAAGTTTAATGGTCACCACTGTGTCGCTTGCGCGAAGTGCAAAGTGGGAAGTCTGTGTGATGTATGCGCCAAGTGGTCGTCGGAGTTGGTGGCAGAGTACGATCGTGATCATCGTGCGCGCTTGGAGAGGATCGCGAGGGACAAGGCGGCCAAGCTGGATCAGGTGTCAGTGAGAGGACTGGAAGATCGTCTGAATGAGCGAATGGATTCAGCATTGGGGGTATGGGTGGCCCAGTTCAAGGCTATGTTTGAGTACTTGCAATCCACGATCCCGACGATGCAGGCTGGTGCAGGGCAACCTTTCGGTGGTCCGGCTAGTTCTGCGGAGGGACAAGCACCTGTCCCTTCTCCGACCTTGGCTCAAGAGCCGACGGCGGAGGAGGAAGATTTTCTCCTGATGGAAGATTCCGGCATGCCGGATATTTCGATGACGGCTCAGCCAGGTACATCCCAGGGATCTCCCTCGGGATTTATACGGGTTTGGCAAGCGGGTGGTGATGTCGACATTCCGTCGGGCATTTTCCACCTGGATTTCGCTCAACCCGCATTGTCATTGGAGCCGTGTTTTGCGGTTCCTAGCGGCATCCCGGCGTCGTTAGGTGCGGCTCCTCTCGGAGTGCCGACATCTACCGTGGTGAAAGCGGCTGTAGTCCCGCCTCCCATGCTGGAGCCGATGGACTGCGGGTGAATCCGTGTCCGGCGATTCGTTGGACACTGGTGCCGCTAGTAGTCGGGCTATGGACGCGTTTCATGTTGGAAAAAGTGCGGGCCATAGCAATCAGCATGGATCGTCGGTGACCTACTCATCCAAGGGTGAGAAGGAAGATGAGAACGGTAGTCCATTGATGGATGAGTCCGCTTTCTGCACCGAAGCTGAATGGGTGCAGGTCCTTGGCTGGATGTCCGACCGTCTAGGCTTGGCATCGGATCAAGGATCTCAGCGCGATCCGGCGATGGAACGGATGTCAGAGCGAGCGGCTAGCACTCTGTCAAGACGCTCTTCGGCCATGCCGACGCTCCCTTTGGACACGCAGACTTCCGATATGTTAGAGGTTGCGGCGTATCGTCTGGTTCAGCCAGATTATGCATTGCCCAAAGCCCCGAAGGGGATAAGGCGTAGGGTCTTTTTTCCGGAGCTGGCCTACCATCAGTATGCCTGGGTTCCCCGGCTTTCCGTCGGGGAGCGAGAGGCACTGAATAGGCCATTGGCTGGCAAATCGAAGGGGCGTTCTCGTCCCTTAGTTTCCCAGGTCAATAAAGATCCATTTAATGAGCTAACGCTCATTGAAGATGCGGCGAGGGCAGCCATGGCTGCGCTCTCGCACGGATGTACCATCCTGCAGGGTATGCTGACCTGCATGGCGGAAGGTGGACAAGTGCCAGAAGCTGCTCCCGGAGTTGTGCGGGAGGCCATGTGCTTGTCCCAAGATTGCCTGGCCAGGGTGATCACCAGATCATTGGCGGAGCGAAGGAGAATGGTTCGCGACTGTGTAGAACCAGGACCTGAGATGAGGGCTGCGTTGTCTTCTGCGCCTTTCATTGGTCCAGGCTTGTTCGGCGGCTTGGCACGGCAAGCCTTATCCAAGGTCGCGTCAATGGTCGCTGAGCAAGAAGCAGTCGGCAAGTCATGGAAGTCGACTAAGAGGACACAGCCTCAGCAGTCCTACAAACAGCATCGGCATGAGCAGCAGAGGCAGCGCCAGAGATCACCCTTCCGTCCTTCTGGCCGTGATGTCCATCGGGCATCCGGATCGCAGGGACCTGGCCATTTGTCCTCATACAAGTCCTTTAATAAGAGGCCGTATGAGGGGGACAGGAAGGGTGGTGGTTCGGGTCGTGGCGGTTATAAGGATAGCCGTGGCGGCGGTTCCGGGCCGTCATGTTCCAAGAAACTGCGGGGCGGCCGTGGAGGCCGGTCCTGACGGGTTTCCGGCGGAATCAGTTCCGGTGATGTCAGGAACGAAGAGTCGAGAATCTTCACCCAAGCGATTTAGCGTCTTATGGTGCAATATCGACCGCCAGCTGTGTGCAGATTACTACTGTCGGAGGCAGACTTCAACTGTTCTCAAGTCAATGGGAACGGGTCGTGCGAGATTGTTTAGTCTGTCAGTGGTTAAGAAACGGCTACGAACCGGACTGGCTCATCTGTCAATCGTTAGTTCCGTTAACAGTGACTCCAGTGTGGACTCCTGTTCCAAGGGAATCCGATCATCTAGATGCCATTTAATCAGAAATCGAAGCTCTTCAGCGGAAGAACGCGATTCATCTAGTCCGCAATCAGTCCTCCCTAGGCTTCTATTCGATGATGTTTCTCGTTCCGAAATGTACCGGAGGGTGGAGACCAATTCTCAACCTCAAACCGTTGGACAAATTTATTCTTTCTCCAAAATTTCAGATGGAGACTGTAGCAGCGGTGATGACAGGGCTGAGAAAAGGCATGCGGGCAGTGTCAATAGATCTGAAGGATGCATATTTTCATATTCCAATGTCAATTCTGTTTCAGAAATACCTTCGCTTTGCATTCCAAGACAATTTTTGGGAATTCAGTGCGCTTCCATTCGGCCTGACCGCAGCACCGAGGGTCTTCACCAAAGTGGTTCTCGCCATGACTTCTTATCTTCGCAGGAGAAACATAGCTGTTCATACTTACATAGACGACTGGCTGCTGAAGGCAGGGAATCCAGTCACTCTGCGCAACAATCTTCAGGTAGTCCTAGCCTTATTAAAGGATCTAGGATGGATTGTGAGTCTAGAGAAATCAGAATTGACTCCATCCCAGGAGTTTGTTTATCTGGGAATATTTTCCAACCTCAGGGACGGCATAGCTTTTCCGGTGGGGAGCAGAGTCAAGAGTTTGATTGCAGTACTGGAGTCAGTTTCTCTAGGAACCTTTCTGATGGCGCGCCAATTTCTCAGGATACTGGGTTTACTAGTGTTTGTGGAGAAAGTGGTTCCTTATGCGGCACTCAGGCGCAGGCCGATTCAGATGTATCTAATGTCATTCTGGTCTCAGAGAACGGATCCGTTATCTCTGAAAATACCAGTAAAAGAACCATTGATATTCCACCTTCAGTGGTGGTTATTAGAACAGAATCTCCTGCGAGGTGTTCCTCTACAACCTCCTCAACCACAGATGTCCATCTTCACAGATGCGTCGACAATGGGTTGGGGAGTGGTATTGGACGATCAGTCAGTGTCAGGGGAATGGGATCGGACCAATGCGCAGAAACATATCAATGTTCTCGAATTATTAGCAGTGACATTAGCACTTTGAAGTGCAGATTCTCTCAGTCGAAGGATGATTTGTCGTCCGACGGAGTGGCAGCTCAACCAATCGGTAGCGGAGGTTCTATTCAAACATTGGGGCAAGCCAAATGTGGACCTGTTTGCGATGAAACAAAACGCAAAAATGGTCACATACGTGTCACCGATCCCGGACCTGCTAGCTCTAGTAGTAGAAGCACTGGCGATATGTTTGAAGGGAATGTACGCGTATGCTTATCCTCCAATGATTCTCATCCCAAAAGTTCTGGCAAAGATAAGAGAGGGTATGTGCCAAGTACTACTGATCGCCCCTTATTGGCCAGGCCGATCATGGTTTACGGATCTGCTGGACCTTCTGGTCTGCAATCCAATCCCTCTTCCAGACAGAAGAGATCTAATCTCTCAGAACAGGGGTCTGTATTTCCACGACAGACCAGAAATGTTCAAATTGACTGCATGGATGTTATCAAGCAGCGTGCAATTAAGGGTGGCTTTTCTGAGCAAGCAGCGAAGTTTGTCGCTTCAACCAGAAGAGGGTCAACCACTAAAACATAATTATAGAATCAACAACTGCAGAGTCGTGTAAGGGAAGAGATATCGATCCCTTTTCTGCATCTGTTCAACACGTAGCAGATTTTATCTGTCATTTATACGAAGTTGACAAACTTGTACCTTCAACCCTAGCAGCATATAAGTCTGCATTAGCTTCAGTCATTCCCAGTCTGGCCATTGAAGGAGTGGAGAATGACATTTTAAATGAAGTTATTAAAGGAATGAGCAATCTGTGACCTAGACAGCCAATTCCTATCCCAGCATGGAATCTATCTCTTGTTCTACAGGTTTTAGGGCATGCTCCCTTTGAACCAATTAGATCTATAGATATTAAACTGTTAACTAGTAAATCAGTTTTCTTGGTTGCAGCAGCGTCGACGAGAAGGAGAAGCGAAATTCATGCGCTTTCTGCCGAACAAGACCGTTTTGTCGTCACGGGTGAAAGTTTAAGACTACTTCCACGTCTTTGTTTCCTGGCAAAGAATCAGTCACTTAAATATCCAGGACAGCCGATCAATTTGCCAAGTTTAATTAGACATGACCCAAACTCTTCTGCATGGTGTCCTGTCAGATGTCTGAAAATGTATAAGAAACGTACTGAGGAGTGGATAGATGACCCGAAATCTCTGTGGGTATGTCTCAAAGCTCCTCATTTGCACGCCTCGAAAGATACCATTTCTCGTTGGATAGTCGATGCTATTCAGATGTCGCACAAAATCGCTACAGGGAAGCAGATTGATCGTGCGAATGCCCATCAGGTCTAAGCACTAGCAGCATCATCGGCCCTTTATAACGGTGTCTCATTAGAGGATGTGATGTCTGTGGCACAATGGCATGCCGAGTCGGCATTTACTGATATCTACCTTCGCGACATCTCCAACGCACTTAATCCGGTAGCCGTCACCAATTTATTGAATCTGAACTAAGCCACATCCGACCACTATTTCGCACACATCACAAGCTCTTCCACTTGCACTGAACAATGGCCATGCACATGACCTGAGAACGACCGTGGATTGGGCCGAGCTCCTGTGATGAACAAGAAAGACCAAGCACTCAAAATAGTGAGTGTTTACATTAATTAAGTGACTACTTTTAAGTTTACTTATAGTCGAAATACCAGACTTTAAGTAAATAGTCTGGACAAGAACATCTTATTCTTTTGCAGACATTAGACTCATTCCAATTTGAAAATATAATCGATATACTGATAGTTTTTTCAAAAGTTAGAAGTTGTGGTAGCTTCTTTGCACTCTCTGGACTGCCCTAGCTGAGACTTGGGGCTGACACGGGTCTGGTGGGTGTTGCTCCCCTTTTTTGACGGCCCTCTGGAATTTTTGCAGACAAATGAGGGGGGGGGGGAGGGGGAGCGCGGTCTAGACCATGGAAGATTAGCACTCTATGAGTCAGATGGCAGAACCCAAGCGTATGCCAGGGTTCTAGTCTCTTCACAACCTTCTCTGTCGGATGGTAGATGAGTGCTGGTTCGAGCCTCACCTCCTCCCACCGGTATTTCTTGGCTGTTGAATTCCGGGGTTTATCATAATAGTACATCTGCTAAGTATTATTTGAAGTAGACTCAAAAAAGCATTCACTTTTGTTTCTACGACAATTCTTAATACTTACCAGATGTACTATGGCCTACCCTCAGCCGCCCCGCTGAGGTGAGGTTGAGCTGCTTTCGCTGTTTGTCGAGACAAATATAAGACGAATCTGACTGATTGGGAATTGACTCGGTACCTGCGGCTATGGTAATTCCCGGACACAGTGTGGGCGGGACCAGGAGAGTGCGGAGTTTTAATTGTTTACTTTGAGCTAGACTAGATAATAGACATTATCATAATAGTATATCTGGTAAGTATTAAGAATTCTCGTAGAAACAAAAGCGGATGCTTTTTTGATTCGCAGCTAAAGAGAAGAGTATTTTTGAAAATTTACCACTGGAATGACTGGCTCGGTAACAGAAAATACTCTTCTTGACCTGCAAATGGACATTCATAAGCATTTTCTTTACCAAATTTAGTCATTAAATGGTTAATCTCTTCCTTTGTATCTTTGTATATGTTAGTGGATCAGTCAACGAGTACCTTTGAATCAAGACGTGTTCACATAGACAACCTGTTCCGCATGGTCCGGTACTGCGATAACCAGGCTGACTGTCGCAGAGTGAGCATTCTGCAGTACTTTGGTGAAGTACACTTTGATCCTAAGCGCTGTGGAGAGGTTCGCGGAGGCTTGTGTGACGCATGCGAGATGCAGGTGATTATGTGTGCAACTAATTATCTACAAATATTTTGATAAAATTTTAGTGATTTTGCAATGACCTTCCATCTGTCTGTCATGCCATTAACTCAGAAATAATTTTTTAGAATTCAACCAAATTTGTTATGTGCATTGCCCATGTGATTGCAGATTGTCAGATAACATTTATTTTGGGCTCTGCTCCCTGTAGGGTGGGTGGTCAGAAGTTCAAATATGAATATGTGCTGATTTGCGATGGTGCACCAAAGTTATCTATTTTAATCAAGTATCTAGAACTGGACTCACTATCTGACTACATTCAATCACCAATTTAGTTCTAATTGTAATCATAAATTTGCAATTTGATTGTAAGTTGGTGCAAATTTCGCAAGACACGTTTGGTTTATTTTATCATACAGCTCGCACAAGTTAAGCCTCTATGGCAGATTAGTGGTGTCACATTGAGTTTCTCTATTACATCACACGCACACATACATATGTAATCACCCACCCATTTGATCTTATGGCTCACCTATGGTATGTTAGGCTATGGTAACAGGTACACATGGCTTCAATTAGCTTTGCTTACCTTCTTCTGAGGGAGATTCTCTTTTCCAAGCTTTGAAAGTTTGGTTGTTTTAGCATTCTGTTTAACCATTTCTAAATCTATAAATACTCGGCACAATCTGTCTTATGTGACATCATTAAGTGGTGGCTAAAGAGTAACACAGATAGTGTCTTATTACAAGTCAATATAGGGATCCATTTCTAGCTATAACCTGCCACTTTCTGGCTAAGCGTGGCCCAATTTTTACGCGAATTAGAATATGTTTAATGACTCGTATCGTGACCTCATGGAATCTATTTCAATGTAACGAGAGATAAGCTGTTGCATATTTTGAAACTCATTTGGCTTGACATCAGATTGATACTTAGTGACATATTGGCTCCCTCCATTGCCATATGATATGCCTTTTGAGGCCACAAGATGGTGGTTCTTTAAGACAGGCAATAGAAAAAGACCACCTGTCTTAAACAACAAGCATCTTGTGGCTGCAAATGACAGGTGGTCATTTGAGCAGGTCAGAGTGTATTTTGTATAAACATACCTAATTAACACTAATGGCTAAATTTGCTAAAAAATATCAAGATATTTTGTTATTGAATGTTCAAAAGAAGACTATTTTTGTCTTGCCTGCGAAGCAGAAATCGAGACATATGT
Source organism: Chaetoderma sp. LZ-2023a (assembly GCA_034401795.1). Lineage (NCBI taxonomy): Eukaryota > Metazoa > Mollusca > Caudofoveata > Chaetodermatida > Chaetodermatidae > Chaetoderma > Chaetoderma sp. LZ-2023a. The sequence goes on from CM067360.1 coordinate 48,010,389, forward strand.
GTCACTTTTCCGACGGCGACAGCGTCAACAATGTTAAGTTTTTGCGTTTAGCAAAACTTATCGGCTTATATTTCAGGATTGGTTAATCCTATTGGAATAAGCTTTGATACATTCTTACCTATAATGTTAGGATGCAGCATGTTGATACTGAGGTCACAAGGTCAAGGGTCATGGTCACTGTGACCTTGATACAAAACTTTTCAATGTTAAACTTCTCGGCTTATCTTTCAGGATTGGTTAATCTTATTGAAACTAAACTTAGATACATTGTTACCTATGATGTTAGCAAGCAGCATGTTGACACTGAAGTCACAACGTCGAAGGTCAAGGTCATTCTGACCTCTACAAACCTTGTTATTTTTCAATGTTAAATTTTTAGTCTGCAAATCTTATGTTATATTTCGGTATTTCTTAACCCTAATAGAACACAGCTTTGGTACATGGTTGCTTATGCCAAGAGGATACAGGCTGGTGACATGCAGGTCAAAGGTCAAGGCCATTCTGATATTGCTATTTGACCTCTTATTGGAACAAAAATTGAATACATGGTTACCTATAATGTTTGGAAGCAGCATAATAACACAGTGATCACAAGGTCAAACGTCAATGCCACTGTGACAAACAGGAGACAGGTGAGACATTTAATTCCGTGGAATTCTTGTTTATAAATTTACCACTGGAATGACTGGCTCAGTTCTTGAGTTCCAGTTGTAAATTTAAAAAAATGGTCTTCTCTTGGCTTGCAAATGAACATTCCTCAAGACTACTGCAGGGACTGGTTTTGGCTGGCTTCGCCTTGAAATGGTTAATAAATATATGCTAGTATTTACAAGTGGTAGTATTGTATTCATTGTACTGTTTCCCTGACAGCACACATTTGAAGTGAGAGATGTGACGGAGGATGCCAAGGCTGTCATTGGCTGTGTTAAGGGCATCACTGCAGGGAGGAGCAGATACACACTCCTACACTTAGTGGAGATATTTAAAGGTACCCGTAATTTACTCCCTTTTCATGATGACAAGGATAATATTATTGCTGAGCCCTACAACATAGCAGTCCAAATGGTGTGTGGCGCTAAAGCTTGTGCAGAGTGATAATTTTCAACTTATTTTATGATAGTGATATTAAATGGGACCTCATTCGAGATCCTCTGTGTATGTTTGAGGGTTTGTTGAAAGATTTTGTAATCAATGGAGCTTTCCAGTTATCCATCCATCATATGACGTCATAATCAACAACGTGACGCTTAATAGGCCGACACATATGAAATTGTGTCTTTACTATTTAATAAACATTCTTAATTCTGTTGAATATTTTGAAACTAATTTGACTGGGTGCTGCAGCAACAACACCCAGTCAAATTAGTTTCAAAATATTTAACAGCTTACCTCTATAGTTTTCTGGAAATTTATAGTCAGGGAGTTCAAGGATCGATTGATCCCAACACAAGCAATGTGTGGGTGGAACGTAGCTAGAGATGGGTGGGGCATAGCTAAAACTGGGAAGGTCCATTGGGTTTAGTATAGATCCCTATCGTATTTCTTCAGATGTGAAATCAAATATGAATATCAGGTTTTACAAGTGTCATTTAAGTCTATGATTTTCATTCTTGTTTTGAATTATAGTTCATTCGACTTCATCACTTTAACCCTTTAATGGTCAAGCCGACCAAAACCGGCCTCTGCAGTGGTCTTGTGGAATATCCGTTTGCAGGCCAAGAGGAGGCTATTTTTGAGAATTTTCCACTGCTGGCTCGATAGCAGTTGTTGAATTCAAGAATAGTCCTCTCTTGGCCTGCAAATGGACGTTCATGGAGCAAATATTTTGATTTACTTGAACAAACATTAAAGGTTTAAACTTATGTACAGAATAATAGTCATGTATCTTTGCATTTTTATTTCCAGGCTCGAATAACAGTAAAATCACGGAAGCTGGTCACAACCGACTTCCTTTACACGGGAGAGGTACCGCATATTCTCGACAAGATGCGGAGAGACTAATACGAAAACTCGTATGTGAAGCCATCTTGTTTGAGCAGTTGGTGGTGACGGCTCATGACCATGCTGTGTGTTATATCCAGCTTGGACCAAAAGCTAATGATGTTCTCCTTGGCAAATTCAAGGTTTATATAATTTGACTATAAATTATTATTACTGTACTATTTTACATAGCAGTGGAGGAATGCAGTTTATTACCCCTCAGTAATGTCACCTGACCATATGCTGTTATTTGATTGGTTAAGATCAGTGATGTACAATCTGGTCTTTCCCTCATGCTAGGACAATACTACACGGTATCCCCCGCACGATTATCGTGTTTTAGTCTTAATGCGCAGATTAATTATGATGTAACAAAAGGCAATGACGAAGGTCATGACATAAGTGTTGATGCATTCTGAAAATGATGTCAAAGTGTTGAAAATTGGCAATATTTATGTTAAGATAAAATTCTCTCTCTCCCCCCCCCCCCCCCCCCCTCTCTTAATCTCTGGCTGACATCTGAGGGGTACTAAATTTGTTACACCTGTGTTTTGACGGGTGTACAGGCTGATGTCATGATAAATTATGTCATGAATGACATGATTTACTCTGTCTTAAACGCTTAATAGTCTGTCAAGTTCTATGAATTGTGTCTTTACTATTTAATAAACATTCTGCCGTAGGCAGCAACGGCAACCAGTCATATTAGTTTGAAAATATTCAACAGCTTACCTGTATAGTTTTCTGTGAATTGAGATTCAGGGAGTTCTGGATTGATCGATCCCAACATGGGTGGAGCTTAGCTCGAGATGGGTGGGGCATAGCTAAAACTGGATTCCTCCATTAATGTGAGTGTTTGACATCAACTAAAGGTAAAAACAAAGCTGCGAGTTCAAAACTCCAATATGGCTGGTCTGTAATATCACTGTTAGGGTCCAATATACATAGAAGCCTATATCTTATGTGATTGTTGGACGGAAATCCTCATAAGACATTTTTGGTGACGTTTGTCCGGCTGAAATACTCATAGTAGACAACCTGATGTTGCTGTCGGGCTCAAATAGTCCATCAGGCATTTGGTTTACGTAGTACCAATATGACGGTGGAATCGCTAACAAATACCATGTGATATTGTCAGTAACTAATGGCTTTCCTGAGCCTAGTATTGTATTTCTGTTGCTTATTTTCCTTAGATTCAACTTGCTGTGCATACCAGTAAATCGGGGAGTAATGCCAAGAAGATTGGAGCTGAAGGTCGGACAACAAGAGAGAAGCTGGTGGATGAGTGTTACAAGGATCTTATTGAAGTGGCCAAGGAACTGGGTAAGCACACATTACTTGAATCTAGAGAATACTGTACAGGTCATACATAACTTAAAATGTTTCCAAAACAAAAACAGAAGCATGTTACTTAATACAATTTTGTACATGATGTAAGAAATGATCTGTTGAATATTTGTGACTAAATTTGATTGGAAGCCTTAAGCAGCAATGGCTTCCTATCAAATTATGTCCAAAATATTCAACGGTATTTTATAATTTCTTGTTGGAAACTTACACAGTTATTTTTTAGCTGAACGTTAAATAAAGTTCATATCATGCAGATCTTTGTGTTCATACAGTCAGTGTCTGTAATCAGGTATTGAACTTTAAAAATGTAACATCTATAAGGATGATACCTGCACAGCAATAAATCTGCCTGCACACGAACTGATGTTATAATAAATCGACCAAAAATGTACATGTACCCTCTGCGCTCAGGCTTACAGAGCTTACTTAGACTTCCGTCGTCCGTCAACTTTTCCTTTAAATGACTTCTCAAGAACCACGGCCGATTTCAATTATATTTGGCAGGAAGCATCCTTAGGGCATAGCGATCCAAGTTTGTTCAAATGAAGCCGATCGGCCAATTTGGCTGTTGGCCATCTTGGATTTCGGCCAATTTTAGGAAACATCTTTAAAAATCTCCGAAACTGCTTGGGGAATCGATTCAAAACTCATGAAACATCATCTAGGGAAAGAGGTAAGCCAAGTTTGTTCCAGAAGACTTGATTGACCAAATGGTTCGGTGGCCATCTTGGATGACCTAGTTTTCCTGAAAACGACTTCTCTAGAACCGCTGAAGCGATCAGGCTTAAATTTGTCATATATGATTAGGGACTAAGGGCCATTGATATTTGTTCAAGGGAAGTTGATCCGTCAAAAAACATGGCCGTCGCGGTCTAATCAAAATGTAGCGTGTTTGGCGGCCATATTGGATTTGTTTATTTGATGGATTTTGAGGCCGAAATTGGTTCTATATATGGTTTTGGATATTCTGAGCTCAAATTTGCCATTTTCGAAACTCGGATAAATGGTTTGGCGGCCATCTTGGATTTTTTCCCACAAAAGGCGCCCATACTAAAGCAATGGGAAAATTAAAATGTCTTCTTCTGGAGAACTGCTAGGCCGATTTCAATTATATTTGGCAGGAAGCATCCTTAGGGCATAGGGATCCAAATTTGTTCAAATGAACCCGATCGACCAATTTGGCCGGTGGCCATCCTGGATTTCGGCCGATTTTTAGAAACGTCTAAAAATCTCTGAAACCGTTTGAGGGATCGATTCATAACTCATGAAATATCATCTAGGGCAAGAGCTGAACCAAATCCTTTCAAGAGAACTTGATTGACCAAACAGTTCGGCGGCCATCTTTGATGACCTATTTTATCCGAAAACAACTTCTACAGAACCGCTGCGGGGATCGGGCCAAAGTTTGGGACATCTGTCAGATAAACGGGTTGCCGGCCATCTTGGATAATTTTCCCGCTAAAAGCTCCCATACTAAAGCAATGGGACATTTAAAATGTCTTGATGAGAGCTATTGGACGGAGTCCAATTATATTTGGTAGGAAACATTCTTAGGGCATGGAGATTTAGGTTCGTTCAAATGAAACCGATCAGGCGGCCATCATGGAATGATGCAATTGATTCAAAACTCATAAAATATCATTTAGGGCACGAGCTGGACCAAATTTGTTCAAGGGAACTTGATTTGCCAAATGTTTGGGCGGCCATCTAGGATTGCCTAGTTTTCATGAAAGCAGTTTCATCTCCAGAGCCACTGAATGGATTGGGCCAAAATTTGGCAGACATGATATTGATAACTAAGGGCTATTAAAGTTTGTTCAAGAGAAGTTGATACATAAAGAAACATGGCCTCTATTTTCTTGTTACAAGTATGCTCAACTCATTAGAGTTCTACTTATTGTTAATGACCATTCTAGTTGTGATGCTTCTGGTCCAAGTGAGCGATACAGGCCCCTTGAGCCTCTTGTTTATGTAACGGGTCATTATTGACTCCTGTTGTAGCCAGTATAAGCCATAGAAACAGGGTCACTAAAGAGACATGGCACAACAGAGGCATCATTACTTACTAGCTGTGTCACGCTCATTTCTATCTATGCTCCGGCCACTTTGTATGCGTGTTGGTATCTACTTGAAACTTTGATACCTGAATTTCCAGAACCTAAATTTCAAAGGCAACTATACAGGGAAGCTGTTGGATATTTTGCAACTAGTCTGACTTGGACCCTGCTGCCTATGGCAGCAAAAGTCCCCCCAGTCAAATTATTTTCAAAATAGTCAACAAAATGTTTATTAAATTGTAAAACTGTGGAATGAGTACCATCCGTGTAGTTAAATCATTGCCCTTAACCCTTTAACATGCATATCACCCAAAAACCGCTTCTGCAGTGGTCCTGAGAAATGTCCATTTGCAGACCAAGAGAAGAGTATTTTTGAAAATTTACAACTGGAATGACTGGCTCGATAACCGAGCCAGTCATTCAAGCGGCAAATTAAAGGTTAACGGGTTAATGTTTAGTACTAAAATTAATACTGTCTTTACTTGTGACTAAAATTGTGTATTTGCTATTTCTCAGCTGAAATGCATAATTATGCCAACTACACCAGTGCCTTCCCGAATCAAATGCTGCTGAAGATGGCGCAGAAACCACCACTGACCAAAGAAGAGATGTGTGACCTCGAGGGCATGACCAAGCAGAAATATTCCAGATTCGGATGTGAACGTTTCCTGGATTTAACCACTCAATTTTCGGCTATGTACAGCAGTAAGTATTCAGTATTCAGAAAAGTTTTGTGTGTGGAATGGCTGGCTTCCTGTTCCTCAGATCATCCTCGGTGGGCCAAGTATCACTATCAGGATATGTTTTGTGCTCATAGGGGCCATTAAAGTTTGTTGGAGGCTATTTGATACATAAAGAAATATGGCCACTGTGGACTAATCAAAATGCAATGTTTGGCCGACATATTCAATTTTTTTATTTGATGGATTTTTATGGTGAAAATTGGTTTATATATACACCTGTGCAAAAGTTAAGCACCACCCTATTTTTACGCACATGCGAGGGTATATTCATGTGCTATGAAGAAAGCAATAGCATAAACATTTATGTACCCATCCATCTTAGTGCAAGAGGTAATAATGCAACTAGAGGAATGCTGATTATGATGGTGGGGAAACACTGTATGTTTTTGTTTGAACTTGAAAACGAGGCCTGAATATGGTTACGTTGACACAACTGACAACTATTGCCCTACAGTTGACACACGTGGCTAGATTGTCATTAATGGTGTCTGAAAACGAAGTTTAACATCTGTGCACGAGTTTGAGACTGTCATTATTAATACCGGGTATATCCACCTTGTGCCTTGATGACGGCCTGGACACGACGTCTCATGCTGGTCACCAACCGACTGATACACCATTGTGGTATTCGTTGCCATTCAAGATGGAGTGCGTCTGTTAATTCCTGTAGGTTCTGCACAGGAGGATCCCTCCTTCTCACCATGTTTCCCAGAATGTCCCAGATATGCTCAATAGGGTTCATGTCAGGGCTCCTTGCTGGCCATGGTAGGGTTTCGATGGCATTCTGGCGGAGGTATTCATGCACAGCTCTAGCACGATGTGGTCGGGCGTTGTCATCCATGAATATAGGGTGGGTTCCAGGTGCATGATTTACAAAATGAGGGACCACAACTCTATCCAGTATGGAATCTTGATATCTTTGTCCATTTAGTGTTCCAGGTACAGTCAACAGATCCAGCTTACAATCAAATGAAATGCACCCCCATATCATAACGGAACCTCCACCAAATGGAACTTCTTCCATGATGTTACGTTGGTCGTACGCCGTGCGTCTGGGCCTCCATACACGAGTTCGACCATCTGTGGCATGAAGCAGGAACCGACTTTCATCGGACCAGTGTACCCGTCTCCAGGATCTCATGTTCCAGTGTCTTCTTTCGTTGCACCACATCAGACGCTCCTCTTTGTGGTGTGCAGTGAGGAGAGGACGTCTGACAGGTCTCCTAGCTTTCATGCCAGCAGCATACAGTCTCCTTTTGACGGTAGACATTGACACTCTATTGCGCGTTTCCCATTGCTGGCTGAGCACTCTGCTGTTAGTGAATGGAGATCTCCTAACAAGGCGTACTAGGGCTCGATCATCACGGGCAGTAGTCTTCTTCGGTCTTCCAGATCTAGGCCTGTCCTTCACCTCGTTAGTTTGCCCATGTTTTGCAATCAAACGACTGATTACAGTATGGTTAATGTTCAGCTGTCTGCCAATCTCTCTGCATGACATACCAGTGGTATGCATGCCTATGATTTGCCATTTCACACGATCACTTAACCTTCGTCTTGCCATAGCGGTTCACAATCAAGAGCTAATTCTCTCTGTACAAATAAACCACGGTCATGAACACAAAATTCCTAATCTTGTCGCCTAAATCTGTATGTAATGTTCTACACCTCAAACTGGACTTTTACATAACTGAACACGTGTGCTGTTTCCCGCCACGCACGGACATCAAGCGGCGTGAAGTCATGCATGCATGTGCATTTCGTACTTGGAATTATGTCAGCTAACGCGGGGACAAAAAGTATGGCAGCCTAGTTGTACCATCATGTTTCTACGTTCTATTGTTTTTGCTGGTGCTTAACTTTTGCACAGGTGTATATATAGGTTTGTTGGATGTCAAATTTGGCACTCACTTTCGTCAGATAAGTGGATCAGCAGTCACCTTGGATTATTTTCCCACCATGGGAAGCTTCAAATGACTCCAATAACTACTAGCCTGATTTCAAGTAGATTTGGCAGGACGCATCCTTGGGCAAATGAAGCTGCTTGGTCGATTTGGTTGGTGGCAATCTTGGATTTAGAAATGCCTTTGAACATCTCCGAAATCACTTCGCTGATTGATTTTGAAACTAAAAAAAATTCATCTAGGCCAATGAGTGAAAAGGTTTGTTCGAGAGAACCTGATTAGTTGATTTGTCTGGTGGCCATCTTGGATGACCTAGTTTCTGCAAAAAACAACTCCAAACCCGCTGAACAGATCGGGTCGAAAATTAGCGAAATATGATTAGAGACTAAGGGCCTTTATAAAGTTGTTCAAGGAAAGTGGGTATGTGAAAAAATATGGCCACTCAACCAATCAAAATTGATCGAGTTAGTTGATCCATTTTGGCTGAGAAATTGCCAATATATTATATGGGTTTTATTGCTCATTGATTAGTTAATTTGATATTTTTCAATCTGATTGGACGATCAGGTCAGTAGTCTTGGTTCAGCCCAAAATTTGTGCATTTTGTACCCAAATACCTTCATTCCTGACCTAAATGCTACTGCTACTATGTCACAACACTGCCAACATTAACTGTAAGTATTTAGCAAGAGCAATCAGAAATTGCAAACCCTCGCCATCCCATTTTTGTCACATTGTGAAATATGCTCAGCATTTCTGGATCATGTCCAAAGTTGTGGGATCCTAGTGTATTGTCACTCCCGTCCTTGTTGTAAAATCTGAGCCAAATCGGACCAGCCATTTGTGAGATATCCATAGATTCAGAATTGTATCCAATCCAAATCTGGCTTCTTTCGTCCGGATCACGGCCAAAGTCTGAAAATCCTCTTGCACGGATCAGTAATCTTTGAAATACAGCTCCGGAAATAGATCGACTAACAGATCGACCGACCAACATACAGACACGATTGCAATAGCCTCTTCCTCTTACGAGGCGAGGATAATTAAAGATACAACCACAAGTACTCCTTTGTGTGTAGATTGCTATGTAACGGTCACCGGGTGTTTGGTTTCTTCCTGTATTACAGGTATTGATGATGGTCAGAAAGATGTGGAGGAGACACGTGATGAGGCTGACTGGCAGAGCCCGTATTTCCCCGCGGCTAACATTGGAGGAAGAGGAGGCGGAAAAGCATCCCGAGGCAGAGGTGGTGGAAAGAGGGTAAGTAAACATTGCTCGGTATATTCTGCTAGCCCTAATGTTAGCCATTTAATGATTATTGAGCCCAGAGATAAAATAACATTACCTGCAGATGGACATTCCGCAAGACCACTGCAGAGGCTGGACCTTGCCGGCTTGACCGGCGTTAATCTGGTCATGATATCGTATTATTCTCATATTAGCACAGCCCTTGTTATAATTCATTGTTTGATCTGGTTTAATTGTATTAACCATACAACACTCATATCGGCTTCTGCAGTGGTCTTGAGAAATGTCCATTTGCAGACCAAAAGAAGACTAATTTAGAAAATTTACCACTGGAATGACTGGCTCGATAACCGAGCCAGTCATTCCAGTGGTAAATTTTCAAAAAATCTTTGGAATAAATTCGAGGCTTAAATGGTTATTAATCAGATATATCAGTGATGTGTTTAACTGTGCTTTATCATTCAGAAGTTTGGCGGAGGAGGAAAGTGGAAGGGTAGGAAGAAATCTAGTGGTGGACGAGGGACTTCAAATGCAAGGTTAGTTTTAACAAATTCCAGATCATCATTAATAATATTCTCAAGATGACTGTCATGAGACAATAGATATAGATTTAGAAAGGTTAGAATAAGGAGCATTCTTTCTATGTTTTGGATTTTGGACAGATGTCGGTTATTTAGAATAACTACATGTGATAGATACAATTTGAGCTATCGGCGCAGGTAGGCTAGGGTAATCACTGGGTATAGTTAGGTATAACACTTATGGATTCAAGACAGATATTAAAAAAAATTAATTTTGATGCAATTATTATAGCTACATGTATCTTGTGTACATAGTGTTAGGGTTAGGTCTAACTATGTACACCATGGATATTATCCTGATCTGTATTGCAGAAGCAGACTAGAATCTAATGTGGCCAACATTAATATGGGTTTGTCTGTTAAATTTATATCCCTTTTCTAAGTGGTGTTAAATTGATAAAAGTATATTGTAGGATTAGGGTGGTTTTATGAATGATGATAGATATCGAAAAAAGTTTAATAAACCAAATGTGGTAAGTCGGTCAGCATTTAGCATCTGTTCAATATCTTGAAAACTACCATGTGCACATCACAAACATCTGTATGTACTCCTATTTCAGCAAATCAACATCGTTCAGCGCTGGCTCTTCAAACTTTAAGTCATTTTCATACTCCAGAGGCAGTGCTTCACGAGGTTCATCTTTCACGGGGCGGCCATCATCATCCTCATCATCCACAGGAAGAGGCATGCCAAAAGCTGCAAATAAAAGCTTGGGATTCATGCCAGTTCCCGTTCCTAAATCTCGATCTTTTCTCGGAACTAGTGGTGGTAGTTATATGGGCTGATCTTTTCTCGGAACAAGTGGTGGTAGTTATATGGGCTGATCTTTTCTCGGAACTAGTGGTGGTAGATATATGGGCTGATCTTTTCTCGGAACTAGTGGTGGTAGTTATATGGGCTGATCTGTTCTCCGAACTAGTGGTGGTAGTTATATGGGCTGATCTTTTCTCGGAACTGGTGGTGGTAGTTATATGGGATGATCTTTTCTCGGAACTAGTGGTGGTGGTTATATGGCCTGATCTTTTCTCGGAACTAGTGGTGGTGGTTATATGGGCTGATCTTTTCTCGGAACTGGTGGTGGTAGTTATATGGGCTGATCTTTTCTTGGAACTGGTGGTGGTAGTTATATGGGATGATCTTTTCTCGGAACTGGTGGTGGTGGTTATATGGGCTGATCTTTTCTCGGAACTAGTGGTGGTAGTTATATGGGCTGATCTTTTCTCGGAACTAGTGGTGGTGGTTATATGGGCTGATCTTTTCTCGGAACTAGTGGTGGTGGTTATATGGGCTGATCTTTTCTCGGAACTGGTGGTGGTAGTTATATGGGCTGATCTTTTCTCGGAACTAGTGGTGGTAGTTATATGGGCTGGTCTTTTCTCGGAACTAGTGGTGGTGGTTATATGGGCTGATCTTTTCTCAGAACTAGTGGTGGTGGTTATATGGGCTGATCTTTTCTCGGAACTGGTGGTGGTAGTTATATGGGATGATCTTTTCTCGGAACTAGTGGTGGTAGTTATATGGGCTGATCTTTTCTCGGAACTGGTGGTGGTAGTTATATGGGCTGATCTTTTCTCGGAACTGGTGGTGGTGGTAGTTATATGGGCTGATCTTTTCTCGGAACTAGTGGTGGTAGTTATATGGACTGATCTTTTCTCGGAACTAGTGGTGGTAGTTATATGGGCTGATCTTTTCTCGGAACTAGTGGTGGGAGTTATATGGGCTGATCTTTTCTCGGAACTAGTGGTGGGAGTTATATGGGCTGATCTGTTCTCGGAACTAGTGGTGGTAGTTATGTGGGCTGATCTGTTCTCGGAACTAGTGGTGGCAGTTATATGGGCTGATCTTTTCTCGGAACTAGTGGTGGTAGTTATATGGGCTGATTGAAACCAGACATGATTACAGGTCAGGCAGCTAGTTCTGCGACCTAATCACACCATTTAATGGTTAAGACGGCCAAAGATGGCTTCTGCAGTTATCTTGAGGAATGTCCACTTGCAGGACAAGAGCCCATTTTTGAAATTTTACCACTAGAATGACTGGCTCTGTAACCGAGCCAGTCATTCCAGTAGCACATTTACAGCAATTGTCCTGGCCTGCAAATTGATATTCAATGACCAATGATTCAAATAATTATTATTGACTAAGAAGAAATTAATTTCCCACCCAGGAAAATATGAAAATCATATCAATGGCTGAGGCTCTATGTTTCAGAAAATAAGAATTATATTTCAGGGTTCTTACGTGAAATTCTGGAAAGCCATTCAAGAATTTAGAATTAAGATCTGGAAAGTCATGAAAAGTTACCTCTTTGGACCTTGAAGTTCCATTATATCTATTTCAAGACAATCTTACAGATAATCTGTTTAATATTTTGAAACTAATTTAACTGAGTGCTGTTGGTGCCATTAGTGTCAAAATATTCAGCAGAATATTTATGGAATACTTATTAAATTGTAGTTCTTGCCAGAAAGCATGTGGGGGTTACCAATCTGTGATTTATACCAACTGGATCCATAGTATGTAGTTGGTGGATCCAGTAAGCTTCATGGCCCTTCCTGGAAGCAGTGGCTTCCTCACTGTCAGGGTCGTAACGTAATATCTCGATGATCCTGTAGCTGATGTGTGTGGGTTTATGGTCTTGGAGATTGAAGTGGTTTGCAACTGGACTGTCTTTGTGGTTTTTGACATCTCTGAAGTTTTCTTTGATCCTTGGAATTCACGTTTTGTTTCTCCTACATATTGTTTCTTGCATAATTTGCAGGTGAGTAGATAGACCACATTGTGAGTATTGCAATGGCCTTTGACTTTGCATCTGTATTTGAGATGCGTGTGTGAGCTCTGGAAGGACATTGTTTTGTCTTGGTCCATACAGAATGTGCAGCTTGTTCACGGGCAGTTTTCAATTTTATTGGCAGTAGTGTTTCCTTGGTATCCCTTTTTTTGGGATAGCTGAATTCGGCCCTAACCAGTTTATTAAATTGTAATTGCTCTTTCATATATAGGTCTTTGGCTTCAAAACTGAGATCTTTGACGTTCAAAATGGTATCTATTGTACAGAATTATAGAGAGAAAGCATATGAACACCATTGACTTTCGCAATATGAAATGAGTACGAACCCATATATAGGGTATTGCTCTTAATATTCTCAGATTATAATACACATTTCACCTCATATCTCACTGACAGATAGTGTGTTTTGATTGGATGATTGGAGAATGTCACATGTAATGCTTGATTGATGGGTCAGTTCTATGAATTGCAATAATTGATTGACGTGTATTACATTATCTCATGTAACTGCATTTTAATTAAAGTCGATGTATTTAATTTATATGAAATTGTAATTGAATCAAATGTAATTATTAACTGTCAATCATAGATTACTTACCTTTACTGTATGATTTTACAGATTTTGAAAGGATAATCGATAGTAATTAGATTAGCAGCAGCAGCCAATCAGACTAGTTTCAAAATATTCAATATATAGTTACCTTGATATTGGGATTCTGGGAATTCCGGGTGCGATCCATCCCAGCACACGCAAAGCGTGGGCGGAGTTAAGCATAGATAAAAGTTCACATCCAGTAAACTAAATAAATTTTTTCTGGTGCCATATTCACAAAAGCGTGGACAACTAATGGCTTCCATAACATAGCGAACATGCCAATCAGAACACCGCTGTATTTGACACATGTTATGTCGTGAATACAGACCGTGCTAACTAACCATTGAAGATATATTTGCTTCTAGCTCGGTTTTAGTGATTGATTTTATGTTTTATCTATTTATGACATAATTTAAAGTTTTTATGATGAAATATATATTTCGTATTTAACCCTTTAATGGTCAAGATTTAAAAAAAATAATATAGATTTTTTGTCAGTGTATGGCCATTTGCAGGCCAATATAAGGCAATTTTTTAAAATTTATCACGAATCGAGCCAATCATTTCAGTAGTAAATATTAAAAAATAGTCATATCTTAGCCTGCAAATGGCTATTCATCAAGACCACTAGGCCTACAGAGCTTGGTTTTACCTTTAAATGGTTAAAGCTTACCTGGCTCAGATGGTCAGGTGGACTTGTCATGATATATGCTCATTTTTATACCCATCCATCAACATTTTTTTAACACATCCTAATCCGAATTTGGCTCGATGTAACATAGAATGGTATACATCCAGTATACTATACAGAAATCTGATTCTTAGAATTTCTTAAATTTTCAGTAATTTCTACAAAAGACTATGGCTCTGGAACTGTGGGTAGATTTTAATTAAACGACTGGAAGGTTCCTCTAGTCGGCTTCTGATGGTAGATAAAGGAATTTGATTAGTCAACCTGGTTAGTAGCCAGCCTTGATTTTCCAAAATGTGTAGGAAATCCATTAATGGGCCGATTTGTTTGGCCAGATTGGTCCAGATGAACAATATACACAAAAATATCCACAGGCAAAATTGGGAATATGTCTTCAACACTTTTTCAGTTTCAGAATAATTCGTGACTACATTTTGTAAATTATAGAATAAAATAACTGATAAGATAAACTATTGATTCTTATGAATCTTCTCTATATATTGAATTCACACTTCTCTATTGTATGTAATTGATCCAAATTTAACAGTAGTAATTGTGATTAATTATAAAGCAGATGTAACGCATCCATTTAACCCTTTAATGGCCAAATTGGGTCATTAGCTGCCTCTTGAATATCCCTTTCCACATGACGATAACAGAGGCCGGTTTTGGCCGGCTTGACCATTAAAGGGTTAAAGTGCTATATAAATATAATGTAGTGTTTAGTTTGTAGTTGTAACTCACAAGTACTATATATTTGACATATTTGACAAAGCGGGCTGTCACAACATCACACATTTTATAATGCAGTAATGGCGTAATATTTCATATTTATCAAAACCAAGACACTTACAGTGTCGGTAGCTTAACAAGATTTACATAAATGATTGACACCTGAATGGGCCAACACTCAGTTGTTGCTGTCTGATGCATCAATAGTTGTCAATCGAACTACTGAACTAATTTCTTTTCCAAATGACTGCGATACACAATATTTTGGGCCAGCTACCCAAGTTTCCGGTGCGTTCTAGACCAAGCACTCAAAATGGTGAGTGTTTACATTAATTAAGTGACTATATTAGTTTACTTTCAGTCGATTTATCAGACTGTCTAAGTAAATAGTCTGATTCAAGAGTATCTTATTCTTTACAACAGACATTAGACTCATTCCAATTTGAAAATCTAAACGATATACTGATAGTTTTTTTCAAATTTAGAAGTTGTAGTAGCTTCTTTGCACTCTACTGGACTGCCCTAGCTGAGACTTGGGGCTGACACGGGTCTGGTGGGTGTTGCTTCCCCATTTTGACAGCCCTCTGAAATTTGTGTGGACAAATGAGGGGGCAGTCTAGACCATGGAAGTTTAGCACTCTGAGTCAGATGGCGGAACCCAAGCGTATGCCTGGGTTTGTTTCTATGACAATTCTTAATACTTACCAGATGTACTATGACCCTACCTCAGCCGCCCTGCTGAGGTGAGGCTGAGCTGCTTTCACTGTTTGTCAAGGCAAATATAAGACGAATCTGACTGTGATTGGGAATTGACTCGGTACCTGGGGCTATGGTAATTCCCGGACACAGTATGGGCAGGACCAGGAGAGTGCAGAGTTTTTAATTGTTTATTTTGAGCTAGACTAGATAATAGGCATTATCATAATAGTACATCTGGTAAGTATTAAGAATTCGCGTAGAAACAAAAGCGGATGCTTTTTTGAGACCCTTTCGCATGTTAAAATTTAAGCCAAATCAGACCAGTGGGTTCAGAGATATGCAGATCCAGAATTTGATCCATTTCGGATTCTCTTATCCGTATCACGGCCAAACTGTAAATTGGGATTCTGGGAATGCGGGTTTCAAAGTATATAAATCGATCCCAACACTCGTAAAATGTGGGCAGCGCTTAGCTAGAAATGGGATGGGTGGGGCATAGCTAGAAATGGGATGGGTGTGGCATAGCTAGAAATGGAATGGACTGGGCATAGCTAGAAATGGGATGGGCGGGGCATAGCTAGAAATGGGATGGGTGGGGCATAGCTAGAAATGGGATGGGCTGGACTTAGCTAGAAATAGGATGGGTGGGGCATAGCTAGAAATGGGATGGGTGTGCATTGCTAGAAATGGGCTAGGTGGGGTAAAGCTAGAAATGGGCTGGGTGGGGTATAGCTAGAAATGGGATTGGTGGGGTATAGCCAGAAATGGGCTGGATGGGGTATAGCTAGAAATGGGCTGGGTGGGGCATGGCTAGAAATGGGCTGGGTGGGGCATAGCTAGAAATGGGCTGGGTGGGGTATAGCTAGAAATGGGTTGGGTGGGGTATAGCTAGAAATGGGCTGGGTGGGTATAGCTAGAAATGGGATTGGTGGGGTATAGCTAGAAAGGGCTGGGTGGGGCATAGCTAGAAATGGGCTGGGTGGGGCATAGCTAGAAATTGGCTGGGTGGGGAACTGCTAGAAACGGATCAATAACAGTTTCTGTATAGTAAATGGTCCTTTCATTTTCTATACAAACATTTTAATTTTGTTGACAAAATTTGACCATCAAAGGCGTAAAGTTATTCATACTAAAATGCTTAAAATAAAAATTGTTAAAATTTTATACTTTGAGAGGCGAGTCCCTAATTAACAGTAAACTTTTCATTTTGTTTCATTACATTGAGGTACACAATTTAAGTCTATAAAAGTATACAATTTTTGTCTCGCCCCATAGGGAAAGCGAGACAATGGCGTTACCTATTATGTACCTATTACGGCATCGGGCAGCGTCGATGTACCTATAACGGCATCGGGCAGCGTCATCCGTCAGCATGTCATTTTCGGTAAACTTTTTCAAAGCTTATTAGTTAATTATAAATGGCTCTTCCGATTTCAATGAGATTTTATGGGAGTGGTCTATGCCATGCCCAGGTATGATCGGCATAACTACTAGGACAAAATCTTTTGTCACGGTTTTGGGCTTTGAATTTGAATAAAGTTTTGTATTGGCCTTTTTATACATCAATGCCTGTCCATGTTTTAATGAAACTACAGCTGTGCTCTATACAATGCGGTGAATTTCTCATGTTTCTTTCACAGTTTAGGACTTTGAGAATCTTTTGGATGATTTTTGTTTTTCATTAGCATTATTAGTCAAGAATGGCCCATCAGATTTCAATGAAACCTTACAGGCTGGTTCTATCCGATGCAAGGACGCAATCCTCAGCATTACTAAGCAGATATTCTGTGAATTTCTCATGTTTTTTTCACGGTTTTGGATCATTTTTGTGTTAAAGTTTTTCATTAGCCTTATTAGTCAACAATGGCTCATCAGATCTTCTTTTGGGGTGTATTTCTCATGGTTTTGGACGTGGAATATTTTCTGTTACAGTTTTTCATTAATTTGCGCCAAAGTTTTTAATTGCCTTATTTTACAACAATGGCCCATCGGATAACAAGGAAATTTTACATATATAAAACTATATATGGATGCATTCCCCATTATTGCTATTTTGATTTGTGAGGAATTTCTCCTGTTTTTTTCAATGTTTTGGAAACCATGTAAATGGAATAGCAGTTTAACAGATCCTAATATCTAACTTCTTTTAGATAAAATATGCAAAATTAACTCAATTCCCTTACAATTAACATATTGCTGATCATCAATTCAGAGATGCAATTCGCATCATTACGGTTTTGGACTTAGATGATTATTTTAACATTTTAAAATTGATAATGGCTCAGTTTTATAGGCAATGTGGACTCCAAAGAATTACAAAATAAGCGATCATAGGAGGCAGTGCATGGACATTACCAAAATTCTATCACCACATCTATGTCCATCTTTAGTTCATAATTATAATGATTATGCAAGTAGTTGTCTGTAAAAGTCGTCCAGCAAAGATGCTCCATGTTTGGCCATGTGCTAAGGATTCCAGAAGACACACTAGCACAGAGTCTTGGAATTCGCCCTACTCGGAGCCAGCATATACAAAGCCAGGAGAGGATGTCATTGCATAAATCTGCTAAGCGTGCTACGAGGTGACCTCAAGAAAGCAGGACTCGGTACACTCAAGTCAAGAATGGACCCGAGGAAGCTAAGGATTTCGGCTGAGGACAAGACACAGTGGGCAAAAGTGAAGAAGGACTGATTGCACCTGTAGGATGTTTCCACTACTACAGCCGCAGAATACAGTAATCATACATACATGCATGTAGTTTGCCTTCTAAGTATCAAAATATGTATCATGTTGTCAATAATATCAGGGACAAGACATATCACGCTTTAGCATTCTTGTATTTTCAAGCATTTTGTTGTGAATATGCACCTTTGAGTAAAATATTCAACATGATGTTTTTGTCATAGTCAGATTTGCTGATCAAGAGCAGACTATTTTGGCCAGTCATTTCATAAAAATACTTTTTTTCGTCTGCAAATGGACATTTCTAATTGTAGACAACAATTTTAGACGAGTTGACCATCATGTCTGATTCCCCTAACTTGAGATTGTGTGGTTTTATCAATAAATTGTATCGACACATGATATACACACAATTTTTAGGGTGTAATTCGCGATCAGATGTCTACAGTACTATGAAACAAGGTTCTATATATATATATATACACATAGACAAACAGGTTTTTGTTTGCTTAAATATTAAACATGTATATATATTTTTAGACAAATTTATAGTAAATTTTTATTATAAAGTTGTGTTATGTTATTCATGAAAAAAAAATAAAAATTTTAATGTACAGAATAATTATAGGTTTGTTTGAATTTTTGCTCACCCTGCCCTCACTGTCCAGCAACAATAATGATTTGTTCACTATTTGTTGATGGGGAAAATATATGTATTTTGCAAATACTCTGCAATAAAGACACCTATATCGAGGGATCCACTTCTAGCTATGCCACACCCATTTCTCGCTACGCTCCACCCATGTTTTGCATGTGTTCGAATCAATTTACTGATACAGGTCTATGCTTCACAGAATACCATTTTCGCGCTAACTATAGAGCTAAGCTGTTGAATATTTTGACTCATTTGACTGGGTGTTCAACAATGTTTATTCGAGTAAATCCATCAAAAACATACAATTCGTACACGTGATAGACTTTAAATGTTCATAACAGAGTTAGATATGTCAATCATTATGTATTTTGATTGTGATGTCAGCCTACATACATGTGATGTAATTGATTATGACATCATATACTTGAGTGGCAGATGTTATCTCTCCATTAAGTGACAACCTATCTTAAAGCTGATGGGTAATTATGAAAGGAAAAAATTAACCAGAGGCCCAAGTACTTTGACGCTCAGCTGCCTAAAACCAATGCTGTATAGATCAATGATATAGATCTACAATGAGAGATAATAAGTTTGACATGTGAACTAATTTGACATATTACATCTAAACATCCAGCTTCATCCAAATACTGAGATATTGTCATTTAACTGTGAATGTAGCCTCCTAGCTCAATGACTTAATTTCAATATCCAGTGAGCCGGCGTGACAGATTACCTTTAAATATCAAATTTTCAGATTTGATAATTAGTTTTCGAGTTTTCGTTTTGGCAAAATCTGTTCATATTCACCAAAGTTATCTCCCCTGAAAGCTTAAAATTCATGACATTTTTGTGTCCAGGCTAAATTTCCAATAGTTTTGAACCTATGATTACAATTTTTTTCAGTCATTACATTACATGAAGACAATGTGTCATGATTTTGTTTCGACAAAATGTGTTAATTTTTGCCAGTCATAATTAATCAAAATTTTGTCCCTGCAATTTATTGAGTTGAGATTGTCAGCGTATGTAGCAAAATTGAAGCTTATATGCATTTTGGGGTATATTCTTTATAACTTTCAGGATACATTACGAAAGCACCCAAAAGCACAAAACCAACTTTTTCCTTGAATGGTCAAGTGAGCTTATGCCATAGTGACCGTCCATCCGGTATCCGTCAACTTGTTCTTCAAACGACTTCTCAAGAACCACTGGTCCGATTTAAATTATATTTGGCAGGAAGCATCCTTAGGGCATAGGAATCCAAGTGTGTTCAAAGGAAGCCGATAAGCCAATGTGGCCGGCGGGCATCTAGGATTTTGGCCGATTTTTAAAACTCCAAAACCGCTTGGGGATCGATGCAAACCTCATGAAATATGATCTAGGTTAAGAGCTGAACCAAGTTTGTTCAATGGAACTTGATTGGCTAAATGCTTTGGTGACCATCTTGGATGACCTAGTTTTCGCGAAAACAATTCCAGAACCGCTGAACGAATCGGGCCAAAATTTGGCAGATTCGATTAGGAGCTAAGGGCCAATAAAGATTGTTCAAGGGAAGTTGATAAGTAAAAAAACCAAAGCCACCCTGGACCAATCAAAATGTAGCATGTTTGGCGGCCATATCGGAGTTTTTTATTTGATGGATTTTGAAGCCGAAATTGGTTTTATTTAGGTTTTGGGCGTTCTGATTTCAAATTAGCAATTTTCGAAACAGTCGGATAAACAGTTTGGCGCCATCTTGGATCTTTTTCCTGCCAAAATCTCCCATACTAAAGCAATGGGAAATTTTAAATGTCTTCTCGAGACCCACTGGGCTGATTTCAAGTATATTTGGCAGGAAACATCCTTAGGGCATAGGGATCCATGTTCATCTAACGGAAGCCGATCGGCCAATTTGGCTGGCAGGCAGCCATCTTAGATTTTGGCCGATTTATAGAAACGTCTAAAAGTCTACGAAACTGCCTGGGGGAGGGGGGGGGGGGGTGTCGACTCAAAACTCAGTTGGAGCAACAACTGAACGTTTGTATGAGGGATCTTGATTCGCCAAATGGTCTCCAGAACCGCTGAACGGATCAGACCGGGGGCCTAAAGGCCATTAAAGTTTGTCCATGGAAAGTTGATACGTAAAAAAAAAATGCGCCATTTGAATCAATCAAAATTTAGTGTTTTTGGCTGACATCTTGTATTTTCTGCAAATTTACAAAACCAGACTTCTTATTATTCTTATTAACCACTGGGCCAATTTTAAATAACTTGGCTAAACCATCTTCACAGAATCTAGATAGGTAAATTTTTCCAGTGGTCATCTCGTTTTGTTCGTTTGTGCCAGTGGCTAATAATTCGGGCGAGCGATAAAAGCCCCTTGGGCCTCTTTGTTTTCTCTTACCCTAATGGTCACCGTCTTGAATTTCAAAAATGGATGCCATTTACAATGTATTTTCAATGATATCTTCTTTTTGATTTCCAAATGGCTGCCATCTAAAGCTCTGATATGCTATGTTTGGCATATTCATGCGTGTCTCATCTGGCGGATAACCCGAGACAACTGAAACCTGTTAACAAGGGGCCTGTATAGCTCACCTGGAACATTTAATAGGCCTTTCACCCTAAGGTGTTGAATTGTAACAAGAACACAGCGGCCATGTTTCTTGATAGATCAACTTCCCTTGAACAAACTTTAATGGCTATAGTCCCTAATCAAATCTCCCAAATTTTGGCCTCTTTTTTTCTGCGGTTCTGGAGAACTCACTCATGAAAACTAGGTCATCCAAGATGGCCGCTAAAGCATTGGGCCAATCAAGTTTTGAATCAATCTCCCAAGCGGATTTGGAAATGAAGATTTTTAAAGGTGTTAGAAAAAAATTGGCCAAAACCCAAGATGGCCACAGGGCAAATTGACCGACCGGCTCCGTATGAACAAACCTGTATCTCCGTGCCCTAAGGATGCTTTTTGCCAAATATACTTAAAATCGGCCCAGTGGTTCTTGAGACATTTAAAAGTTTGTATCGCTTTTAGTACATGGGAGCTTTTGGCGAGAAAAAGATCCATGATGGCCACCAAACCATTTAGCCGACAGTTTAAAAAATGGCAAATTTGAAATCACAATTCCCAAAAACCCCTATAAAACAACTACCATCAAAAAAGAAAATCCAATATGGCCACCAAACACACAACATTTTGGCCGTGGTTTTTTATGTATATCAACTTCTCTTGAACAAACTGTAATGGCCCTTAGTCCCTAATCATATCGCTAACATTTCAGCACGATCCGTTCAGGAGTTCTGGAGAAATCGTTTTGACAAAAACTAGGTCATCCTAGATGGCCATCGAATCATTTGGCCAATCATGTTCCCTTGAACAAACTTGATTCAGCTCTTGCCCTAGATGATATTTTGTGTTTTAAATCGATCCCCCAAGCGGTTTCGGAGATTTTTAGACGTTTCTAAAGATTGGCAAAATCCAAGATGGCCACTGGCCAAAATGGCAGATCGGTTTTGTTTGAACAAAGTTGGATCCCTATGCCCTAAGGATGGTTCCTACCAAACATAATTGAAATTGGCCCAGTGGTTCTTGAGAAGTCATTTAAAGGAAAAGTTGATGGATGGACGATCGCCATGGCATAAGCTCACTTGGTCTTTCAGGCAAGGTGAGCTAATAATGAAGTGGATACACTATCGATATGCCTCCCGTTATTATATCCATGTAAAATTAGGTGTATATAGTAATCACTTTTTCCGTGTATTCATCAGTTCATCCACAATTTCTTTGTCTGCCCTTTGTTTCAAGACTTTCAGTCACCAAACCTGGTTTATGGTTGGATCATCGCGTAAAGATGTCATGTCTCTAAAGTATGTCAACATCACCTACTTCTCAGTGTCATGTCTCTAAAGTATGCCAACGTCACCTAGTTTTCATGGTTCACAGAACATTGTAGAAATGTCTTTTCTGGGCTGCAGTTTCAAGTTTTTCATATACAGTAACTAAACTTGGTGTATGGATGCATTACAGGCTAAATGAGTGCAGTGTATCAAGTCAGTCAGCGTGACCGACATTTTATGGTTCACTGATTATAGAAAACTGCATCTGTCTGTGATTTCTTTATCTGGACCAATGCGTATGCAATGGTCCACCCTTTAGGGGCTGGTATTCCAAGCCCGCATCTTAGTATGATAGGTCTAGTAGATTCATACACAAATACAAAAAGAGCAAACCCACACTGCCATTGTTGTCAAATTTTACAGATTTTTGAGCATTTTCCGATCATGCCCAAACGTGTGGCATCCTAGCCAAATTGGGCGAGTAGTTTCCAAGATATGTATAGATCCCGATTTTACTCTGATCCGGATCTAGGTGATTTTATCCAGATTATGGCCAATGTCTGGAAATCCTTGCAGAATAATTTTTTTTTTTTACAATTTGATAAGTAGTTTTTGAGATACAGCTCTACACACACACACACACACACACACACACACACCACCACACACAAGGTGAGGGTAAATATACCAGACACCGTCCCAACGCTGCTAGCAGACCGAGTCAGGATTTAACATTGTAGGTATTATACATCATACAAATTCTGCTACGCCAACCAGAGGTGTATAATGTGGTTCAGTAGCAGACTAGCTGGTTTCAGCACCGACACATTACAACTCCAAAGTCAACTTTGACCGGCTAAAATTAATCAGTTAGTTTGTTTACTGAACATGAGCATTTTCTATGCTCAGACAAATGCTGATAGTTAACTATAGTTAGGTGGTACCTGATTCCCAACTGAATTCTTTTAGCCGAGAATTTGGAGCCGGGTACCAGTCTTAATTAACCATTTCAGTCATTTGTTTTGATGGCCTATGAAACTGGATTCTTTGGTCCGCTAAATTGTCAATAAGTGTCCATATGAGACAATGTGGGAAGGAAATGGGCCGTGGAAACATTGACATACTATAGAAAAGTATGAGTTCATCAAACCTAGATTAGTTACTGAAATAGTTACACGTTTATATGAATTTAATCATGGCAAGACCAGACAATTCGCCATTCTGAATTTTATGACAATTTTGTTGTAATTAATTAATTATTTTAGGTTCGACTGGGATTTAGTTAACTATTTGCCAGTCAAACTTGACCATTGTCAATCCGCATAAGACAAACACAAGAAGAACTGATGATATAAAGTTTATTAGCACAAGCAATAATGACACAGTTTATTAGCACAAGCACCACGATCACCAGCTCAGATTCATAACAAATTGTATTAAACACTTTAATGGTCAAGACCGATCGCTAGAATGGTCTTTAGGAATGCCCACATGCAGGCTAAGTGGACTATTTTTGAAAATTTATCCCTATAATGCCTGGCTCAATAAGCTAGTCAGTTACTGCAGTGACAAATTTTCAAAAGTATTCTCTTGGCCTGCAAATAGATATTCATTCTTCTTGACCATTAAAGACGTAACCCGTTAACCCTCATATTAGCCAAAAACGGCTTTTGCAGTGGTCTTGAGAAATGTCCATTTGCAGACCAAGAGAAGACTATTTTTGAAAATTTACCACTGGAATGACTGGCTCGATAATCGAGCCAGTCATTCCGGTGGTAGATTTTCAAAAATAGTCTTCTCTTGGTCTGCAAATGGACATTTTCTATAAGAAAATTAAAATTTTCTTGAATAAATTCAAGGGTTAAACATACAAAATAGATGTGATCTGTTCTCTTCAATATATTTGTTCTAATAGTTCATATTAAAGTAAAATATGCTGGCTCAAATGTCATTATTAGGTATAATAGGAAGATTTAACTTTTACATATATTCTCAAGCAAAAAAAAAAGCAAAATAAAGAAAAAAAAGGAAACAAGAACAATTTTGTCCAATACCCGCGTCATTGATATATCCTTCAATCGGGCTGGCATCACGTTAAAAGCATCTATTTTTGGAAACAAGCTTGCTTCAAGTTGTTGACCCTAGAACGTCTTCACAGACAAACATCAATACAAGTTTGGAGACAATCGCTCAAGTAAAACCAGTTAATTAAAAAATTTGTCAAACGTGTCCATTTTGAGAACAATGTTGCTGAAAGATGTGGCAACTTAGCTTTTGATTCTAAAATTGGTGCACCTATTTACACGAGTTATTAAAAAGAACAACAACAACAAGAAGCACCTCATGCTCCCAATAACTGTTGCGTCTAGCGACGCGGGTACAAATATTTCTCCAAAAACCTAGACCACATTGATCTGGTTCTTTTATGCATGGAGGATAAGTTCAAAACAAGTATTCACTGCCTATTTTATACAAATTTGGTATCAATTGCTCAAAAGATGAGAAATAAAATAAAATAAATAGTAAATAAAAATCTTTTTTAACAAATTAAAGGGTTAAGATCCAGTCAGCAACCAGAATGGCAATATTAGATACGAATTTGACCTATAACTGTCAAGAAATAATAAAACATGTCGCCATTATTATTAACCATTGCACCAAACATTACAGTGATAAATATAAACAAGAGTTTTAGTGAAACTCAACAAACGCCCGCAAACATACTTGTTTGAGGAATGATAAATGTGAATAATTAGTCTGTTTGAATCTTAAGCTTTGTAGAGGAGATAACACCAGTTGGTGTATGCGAATATATGTCACCGAAACACCAATACAACTGATCACATCTTGAAACATGTTTATCTTTATACCAAATTTTCCAGCGGAAACAATATTAGATCCAATGAAAACAAGAAAACTTTGACAAATTTTGTATTTCAAGGGAGATAACTCTGGCAATTATATGTGGATTTTGCAGAAAGGAAGTCATGACACTTCGTCTATACCTAACACATCTGCCGGAAAATTTTTTGTAATGTTGATGAATTTTAATCTTTCTAGGGAGATAACTTTCACGAATATGCGAGGATTTTGTCGAAAGGAAATCATGAGACTTCGTCTATACCTAACACATCTACCTGAAAAAAAATTGCGAGTGTAGGTTCAAAACACTTCGAGATATGGCCAGGAAAAGAAAATTTGGACGAATTTTAATCATTCAAGGGAGATAACCCCCGCGAATATAGGAGGATTTTGCCGAAATGAAATCATGACTCCCGCGAATATGGCCGGATCATGCCAAAACAGACTCATGACACTTCGGCTATACGTACCACTTTTTGAGAAAAAATTTGTAAGTGTGGATTCAAAGCTCTTCGAGATTTGGATCATGACTCCCGCGAATATGGGCGGATCATGCCAAAACAAAATCATGACACTTCGGCTACATGTACCACATCTTTTAAAAAGAAATTTGTGAGTGTGGGTTCAAAACTCTTCGAGATTTGGCCTGGACAAGACAATTTTGACGAATTTTAATCTTTCAAGGGAGATAACTCTGCTGAATATTGGGCATATCTTGCCGAACCGAAATCATGACACTTCGCCTATACATAACACCTCTTCGGGAAAAAAAATTGTGAGTGTAGGTTAAAAACTCTTCGAGATCTGTCCCGGACAAGAAAATTTTGATAAATTTTAAGCTTTCAAGGGAGATAACTCTAGCGAATATGGGAGGATTTTGCCGAATCGAAATCATGACACTTCGTCTATAGGTGATATATCTGCTGAAAAAAATTGTAACTGTAGGTTCAAAACTCTTCGAGATCTGTGCCGGAAAAGTACGGCACAACAAGTTAAAACCAATCATGCAGCCACCAGTATTGTATTCCACAAGAAATTGATGGAAACCACACAACCAGCTCTAGTGCAAATAATAATGTGATTAAATAATAATTTCATAACATCTGATGCTGTATACCTCCGCGAGAGGTTAAGTACATTAATAAATAAATTATCATAGCATTATAAAGTGCATAGTATACAATAAATATTGACACAATGATTTGGAAATGAGTGGATTCTGGTGGTGGTGGTGGTGATGCGAGGATGGGTTATGCCATTAACCACCTTTAATTCCAGTATCACAGTTACAAGACAACTCCACAAGTAAACAGTTGAATATTTTGAAACTAATTTGACTGGGAGCTTCCAGTCAAAATTAGTTTCAAAATATTCAACAGAACATATCGTCTATGGTCTATAAGATTCTAAGTGTTACTATACTCTGTATAAAAACTGGTTTGCGAGACAATCTCCATTTATGGGCAAAATATGGCGATTCAATAATTAAGCTTGTTTTGACTGTATCTTCCAGTCAACCATTTTCAAAATATTAAACAAAATATAATATCAAACAACTGGTCGCATCTGCTCTGCAAGCTTAGGATGACCTTCAATCTTTAAATTATACAAAAAATAATTATTAGACATTTAGTGAAAGAGTTGTGACCAAAATCTTATACATTATTGCGTCATCCAATGACAACCACTGCAATAATCAGCTTGTCTTTAAGGTGTGCATCTCTCTAAGAATCGTGGATAGAGGCACACTTCACGGATATGATATCTGTTGAGAAGCCAGCACAGAAACCGCTCCAAACCAAGCCCATAACCTCCATGAGGACAGCTACCATACCTTGTCTGTGGATGTAAAACCAGCCCATGTATTTAGATCCATATACATCAGTACGTTAATGAAGAGATGCTATGCACAAATACAAAAACAATCAGGTTTGCTTCCCACCGTAAATTTCAGATTTCTGGACTTTTTTCCAAGATCAAGACTAATGTTGTGGAGATCATATTGTATGGTAGCACAACTAGTGTATGGTAGCACACCCAGTGTATGGTAGCACACAGTGTATGGTAGCACACAGTGTATGGTAGTTCACCTACTGTATGGTAGCACAGCTAGTGTATGGTAGCACAACTAGTGTATGGTAGCACACCTCGCATATGGTAGCACACCTAGTGTATCATAGGGTAGCACACACAGCGTTTGCCAGCACACCTATCGTATGGTAGCACCTAGCGCAGTGTATGCTAGACAACTAGTGTATGGTAGCACACCTAGCGTGTGGTAGCACACCTAGTGTATGGTGGCACACCTAGTGTATGGTATACACACCTAGCGTATGGTATACACACCTAGCATATGGTGGCACACCTAGCGTATGGTAGCACACATAGCGTATGGTAGCACACAGTGTATGGTAGCACATGTTCTTTAACTGTCAAGCCGACCTAAACCAGCCTCTACATGGGTCCTGTGAAATGTCCATTTTGCAGGTCAAGACCATTCTGCAAATTTACCACTGGAATAAGTGGCCAGTCATTACAATTCTCTGGACAAAATTTGACCATGAAAGGGTTAAAATTTGAGCCACACACAGAGCTGAATGCAAATTATCTTCACACGCACAGAGCTGAATGCAAATTATCTTCACACGCACAGAGCTGAATGCAAATTATCTTCACACGCACAGAGCTGAATGCAAATTATCTTCACACGCAGAGAGCTGAATGCAAATTGAAGTATTCACACACACGCAGAGCTGAATGCAAATTGTTTGAAATATTCACACATGCACAGAGCTGTATGCAAATTGTCTGAAGTATTCACACACACACGCAGAGCTGAATGCAAATTGTCTGAAGTATTCACACACACACGCAGAGCTGAATGCAAATTGTCCGACGTATTCACACATGCACAGAGCTGAATGCAAATTGTCTGACGTATTCACACATGCACAGAGCTGAATGCAAATTGTCTGAAGTATTCACACATGCACAGAGCTGAATGCAAATTGTCTGAAGTATTCACACATGCACAGAGCTGAATGCAAAGTATTCACACACAGAGCTGAATAGAATTCACACACATGCAGAGCTGAATGCAAAATTGTCTGAAGTATTCACACACACACGCAGAGCTGAATGCAAATTGTCCGACGTATTCACACATGCACAGAGCTGAATGCAAATTGTCTGACGTATTCACACATGCACAGAGCTGAATGCAAATTGTCTGAAGTATTCACACATGCACAGAGCTGAATGCAAATTGTCTGAAGTATTCACACATGCACAGAGCTGAATGCAAAGCTAATCCACATGGCTTGCTAGAGGTATAGTCCGGCGGCAAACCAGTTTTAACCCCTCTTGTGACATGGCTTGCTAGAGGTATAGTCCGGCGGCAAACCAGTTTTAACCCCTCTTGTGTAAACCTAACTCTTTAATGGTCAACCCGGACAAAAATAAGCCTTCTGGTAGTGGTCTTGACCAATGCCCATTTGCAGGCCAACAAAGATTATTTTTGAAAATTTACCACCGAAACGAATGGCTAGGTACCATGATAAATTAAAAAAAATAGTCTTCTCTTTTCCTGCAAATGTGCCCTGATTAAGCAAACCTTTTTAATCCATTAAAGTCTATTTACACGACAAAGTCTTCTCTTGGCCTGCAGAAATCTTGACATTGATGGGTTAATTGATGACTTGCGGTGATGTTGATACAGGAGGGGTTAATGCATATCTTTCAGATGATTCTGGAAAATCTAAACAGATCCGACGCTATGCTTCTAGCCTGAATGACCGTGCAAACACGGGCACAGGCATGTGCGCGCACACGCACACCTAAGGCCTTTCATGCTAACCTGGACAATTAGCATTTGAACAATTAGCATTTAAACAGATAATTTTTTTAATTTCGCTGTAACAGGGCATAAAATGCAAAATTGGAATTCAGTACGCAGGATATTTAGTTAGAAGTTAATGATGGAGCTGACGACACAATCAGATCCATTCAATAAAAAAATCTGATATGGCCACCAAACACTAAATTTAGACTTGTCCATGACAGCCATGTTTTAGTTCTCTTGAAAAAACTTTAACTTCCCTTATCAACCAAATCTAATGTTAGTTTCAGCCTGATCCATGCACCAGTTCCCGAGATGTCATTTTCGAGAACAAGATGGCCATCGGAAAAATGGACCAATCAGAAATCTGAATGGAGGTTTTGGAGCCAATCACCACATGATTCATCACCTAACTTTTGTTGTAATCCATCAGGTGGTTCTTGAAGCCATTTAAAGATCTTACTATTCATTTCCTATAGGATTTCCAGAAGTTATGAAAACCCAAGATAGCCGTTCAGAAAAATCAACCAATCAAAAATCCCAATAGGCATTCCAGTGACTATCACCAAAAAAAATAGGAAATTTACCACCATAGGGTAATTCTAGCCAAATTCGGTTGAAATCGACCAAGTGGCTGAGGAGGAGATGTATTTTGAAAATTTATGGTAAGATTTTCACCCCAAAAAATTATCAATCTAAATTCTGAATAGATTTTCTTGAGCATACCACAATACCCTCCTTGCCAAACTTGGTTGAAATTCCCCAAGTGGCTAAGAAGCTTTTTGACAGTTTTGGTAAATTTTTCATAAAATCTTACGATTTTCATCAGTGAATTGATCAATCAAAATTATTAATAGAAGTACTGAAGCATAGCACGTTGGAATCCATCAAGTGGTTAAGGAGGAGATGTGTTCTGACAATTCTGGTAAATTTGTAATAAAATACTGGCCAATCAAAATCTTTAATAGATCTGGAACTTGCGACCATATGGCCCATCTAGGCAAACTTGTTTGAAAACCACTAAGCAGCTCAGATGTGGTTTGATAATCTCAAGTAATTTTTTCTTAAAATTTAAGATTTTCACCAAAAATTGACCAATCAAAATTCTGAACAGGCTCAGGAAGAGCCTGCCTCCATATGGTCCTTCAAATTTGGTTGAAATCCATCAAGCAGCTAAGGAGAAGAGTTTTGACAATTTCCTGTAAATTTTTAGTAAAATCCAAGATCTTCATCCAAAACATTGACCAATCAGAATTCTAAATTTGGCTGAAATCAGTCAAATCGTTAATGAGGAGATGCAATTTGATAGACGAAGGATGGCTGCCATGTCATAAACTAACTTGGCCCTTTGGGCTACGTGAGCTAATAACCTAATGAACCGCTTCTTACATGGCGAGGATACTAACTGTAGATTTTGAAAACACATACATGTAAGTTTCAATGCTATTCTATCTTACCTGATCAGTGTACCAGTAGTATGGTGCTGGGTCTATGCCCTCTCGTTTGAACCCAGCCATTAGTTCCTCTTCTTGCCATATCCTCATAGAACCACCAACAATCTCACCCACACCAGGCATCAGTAAATCAACCTGAACACACAGCAAGTTTGATACTTTGTATATGATGATGGAGACACATAGAGCATCTCACAGGTTCATTGTGAGACACATAGAGCATCTCACAGGTGCATCGTGAGACACACAGAGCATCTTATAGGTGCATTGTGAGACACATAGAGCATCTTACAGGTGCATCATGAGACACACAGAGCATCTTATAGGTGCATTGTGAGACACATAGAGCATCTTATAGGTGCATCATGAGACATATAGAGCATCTTACAGGTGCATCATGAGACACATAGAGCATCTTATAGGTGCATTGTGAGACACACACAGCATCTTACAGGTCCATCGTGAGACACACAGAGCATCTTACAGGTGCATCGTGAGACACACAGAGCATCCTACAGGTGCATTGTGGGACATACAGAGCATCTTACAGGTGCACTGCGAGACACATAGAGCATCTTACAGGTGCATCGTGAGACACATAGAGCATCTTACAGGTGCATCGTGAGACATATAGAGCATCTTACGGGTGCATCGTGAGCCCCACAGAGCATCTTACGGCTGCATCGTGAGACACACAGAGCATCTTACAGGTGCATCGTCCTACAGTTGCATCGTGAGACATACAGAGCATCTTATAGGTGCATCATGAGACATATAGAGCATCTTACAGGTGCATCGTGAGACACATAGAGCAGCTTACATGTGCATCATGAGACACAGAGCATCTTACAGGTGCATCGTGAGACATACAGCATCTTACAGGTGCATCGTGAGCCAAACAGAACATCTTACAGGTGCATCGTGAGACACATAGAGCATCTTACAGGTGCATCGTGAGACACAGAGCATGTTACAGGTGTATCGTGAGACACATAGAGCATCTTATAGGTACAGCGTGAGACATATAGAGCATCTTACAGGTGCATCGTGAGACACATAGAGCATCTTACAGGTGCATCGTGAGACACATAGAGCATCTTACAGGTGCATCGTGAGCCAAACAGAACATCTTACAGGTGCATCGTGAGACACATAGAGCATCTTACAGGTGCATCGTGAGACATACAGAGCATCTTACAGGTGCATCGTGAGACACATAGAGCATCTTACAGGTGCATCGTGAGCCAAATAGAACATCTTACAGGTGCATCGTGAGACACATAGAGCATCTTACAGGTGCATCGTGAGACACAGAGCATGTTACAGGTGTATCGTGAGACACATAGAGCATCTTATAGGTACAGCGTGAGACACAGAGCATGTTACAGGTGTATCGTGAGACACATAGAGCATCTTATAGGTACAGCGTGAGACATATAGAGCATCTTACAGGTGCATCCTGACTCTTCGTGGGAATGGAGGATTCCAGTTTATCCATCAATCATATCATGAATGGTGTAGCTAAGTTCATCACGATCGCTCAATTGATGATGGACTAAGTGTTGTTGTATGAATTGTATGTCTTGTATAGTTTTCTGGAAATTGATAGTCAAGGAGTTCAGGGATTGAGTAATCCCAACACAGGCACAGTCGAGGTGGAATTTATCTAAAGATAGATGGGGCATGGCTAAAAATGGGATCCTCCATTTAGAGGCATGTATCCACAGCTCCCATGGAGAAGAAAATTCTTGTCCTCGCTGTAGTTTCAACAGTTATTTGTATACAGCAATAAAATCTTAGTAAGGATGCATCTTGCGCTCATGGTGTGGCATGTATCGAAAATAGGTCAGTGTGACCTACTTTATATGATTCACTGAAAATCACAGGAAATTCTTGTTTCCAAAAAGACTACTGTCTAGTTAACATATGGAATGGAATTTTCATATGGAATGGAATTTTGAAATCTCCAGGTTAATAAGAGTATATTGATTGGAATAAATGAACTTAAACTTAATAATGAACTTTTTGACATGAGCGTGATAAAGGTTAAATATTACAATGAGGTAATACTGATGTGTCATATGACACTGTGATAAAACTATGTGTCATGTTTTAAAAGACTTACTGATTCAGTGAGTCGGTTATCGTCAGCACATCTGGGCATGTAAAATGACTTAATCTCAGCAGGAAAGCGACACAGTAATATAGGAACATTGATTTGATCTGTCATCTTACGTTCAGGTGCTTCAGGGATGTCCTGTGAACAAACATAATTAAAACAAATTTAAGCACATTAATTTAGCTAGTGATGTAATGAAAGAATTTAACGTTACCCCTTTAATGATAAAGCTGGCCTAAAACCGGCCTCTGCAGGGGGTCTTGGGCAATGTCAATTTGATGCTTAACCCTTTAACACGCATATCTCATATAAAATGTTCATTTGCAGACCAAGACTATTTTTGAAAATTTACCACTGGAATTACTGGCTCGATAACCGAAAAATAGTCTTCTCTTGGTCTGCAAATTGACATTTTCTATGAGAAAATTGAAATTTTCTTGAATAAATTTGTGAGTTAAAGGGTTAAAAGACTGTAAATTTACCAATGAAATGACTGCCACTGTAACCAACAGTCATTCCCGTCATAAATTTTCAAAAGTAGACCATTAACCCTTTCACCGACAAATCCCTGAAAAAGTATATACTTTATGATATAAAACTTATTCTGTTGAATAGCTTCCAGTCAAGTTAATTTCAAAATAGTCAAGTTTTCCTGTATGGTAGCATTGAAGATTAGACACAGGGAATTCATTGGTGAATCGTTATTGATCTATTTCACAGTTTGTCGTTAGTTCATTTGTAGAAAATGGCCAAAGATGTATTTTAACATTGGTGAGAAGTTTTGAAAATATGAGGCATTTCGACTGCATTTGACAAAGATCATCAGTACAAATGAAAACCAGCTTTATTAACTCTAGTGAATATGTGCATATTTCCCGAAGTGATGATCTGTCACAAGGTATTGTAGCGAATTTGAACATAATCCATGCCTTCGCATTCTAACGTGATAAATGGTCCATACCATAAATGCATCAAGATGACACCAACTTGCGCTTAATTCTTATTCCCTGTCTATGAACAATAATTTGTTATTCCCTGTCTATGAACAATAATTTGTTATACCCTGTCTATGAATAATAATTTGTTATCCCTGTCTATGAACAATAATTTGATATTCCCTGTCTATGAACAATAATTTGTTATTCTCTGTCTATGAACAACAATTTGTTATTCCCTGTCTATGAACAATAATTTCCTACAAGGAACACAATACTTTGCTGCCTAAAACCAATGCTTCTGGGCCTACTTACTCTATACGTGAGTACAGAAATCTCAAGGACACGTTACTTCATTTTGAATAAACTAATTTGCAGCAATTTATCAAGAGCAAGACTGACTGACGGCTGAATAAATTGCTTCAATGGAAATATTGACCTTTGACCTCTATCTGCTCGTGTCAGATTGATCTAGTTATTATATGTCTGAAGTAGCTTATGAACAAAGGTGACCGATCACTTCCAAAGTTAGAAGTCAGTAACTCCAAATTGTGATAAAACATGTCACTGGAATATTACCCGTTCCCATTGAGAGATTACTTGTACTAAGGATGACCTGTCCTTAGTGCCCACTTCATTGTGCTCCATAAGGTGACCACATAAGAAGACACGTTTAACTGTACAATACAGTGCAAGAAGACTTACATCACCAAATTCATAACTTGTGCCGTCGTCTTTGGTAATGTTGTGTTCATTTAAATATTTAATAGCATCCACATAGTGTATTCTCTTGAAGGGGCGAGCCGGTGCCTTGAACTCCTGTTGAGAAAAGGAAAACAAAACACATAATCAGCTTTCAAGTTTCAAGGTCAAATAGCAACAGCTTCTCTGCACATTCAGTACCACTACAGTTTGTAATGTACTACCACTAGTGACTACTATAGGATTACCGCTACTGCAGCAGCTACTTATACTACCACTGCTGCTGCTACTACTGTAGCTACTTATACCACCACTGCTGCTGCTACTACTGCAGCCACTTATACTACCACTGCTGCTGCTACTACTGCACTTATACTACCGCTGCTGCTGCTACTTATACTACCACTGCTGCTGCTACTACTACTGCAGCCACTTATACTACCGCTGTTGCTACTACTGTAGCTACTTATACCACCACTGCTGCTGCTACTACTGCAGCCACTTATACTACCACTGCTGCTGCTACTACTGCACTTATACTACCGCTGCTGCTGCTACTTATACTACCACTGCTGCTGCTACTACTACTGCAGCCACTTATACTACCGCTGTTGCTACTACTGTAGCTACTTATACCACCACTGCTGCTGCTACTACTGCAGCCACTTATACTACCACTGCTGCTGCTACTACTGCACTTATACTACCGCTACTGCAGCTACTTATACTACCACTGCTGCTGCTACTACTACCGCAGCCACTTATACTACCGCTGTTGCTACTACTGCAGCTACTTATACTACCGCTGCTGCTACTGCAGCTACTTATACTACCACTGCTGCTGCTACTACTACTGCAGCCACTTATACTACCGCTGTTGCTACTACTGCAGCCACTTATACTACCACTGCTGCTGCTACTACTACTGCAGCTACTTATACTACCACTGCTGCTACTACTGCAGCACTTATACTACCGCAGTTGCTACTACTGCAGCCACTTATACTACCACTGCTGCTACTACTACTGCAGCCACTTATACTACCACTGTTGCTACTACTGCAGCCACTTATACTACCACTGCTGCTACTACTACTGCAGCCACTTATACTACCACTGCTGCTACTACTGCAGCCACTTATACTACCACTGCTGCTACTACTACTGCAGCCACTTAAACTACCGCAGTTGCTACTACTGTAGCTACTTATACTACCACTGCTGCTGCTACTACTGCAGCTACTTATACTACCACTGCTGCTGCTACTACTGCAGCTACTTATACTACCGCAGTTGCTACTACCGCAGCTACCTATACTACCGCTGCTACCACTACTGCAGCCACTTATACTACCGCTGTTGCTACTACTGTAGCTACTTATACCACCACTGCTGCTGCTACTACTGCAGCCACTTATACTACCACTGCTGCTGCTACTACTGCACTTATACTACCGCTGCTGCTGCTACTGCAGCTACTTATACTACCACTGCTGCTGCTACTACTACTGCAGCCACTTATACTACCGCTGTTGCTACTACTGCAGCTACTTATACTACCGCTGCTGCTACTGCAGCTACTTATACTACCACTGCTGCTGCTACTACTACTGCAGTCACTTATACTACCGCTGTTGCTACTACTGCAGCCACTTATACTACCACTGCTGCTGCTACTACTGCAGCTACTTATACTACCACTGCTGCTACTACTGCAGCACTTATACTACCGCAGTTGCTACTACTGCAGCCACTTATACTACCACTGCTGCTACTACTACTGCAGCCACTTATACTACCACTGTTGCTACTACTGCAGCCACTTATACTACCACTGTTGCTACTACTGCAGCCACTTATACTACCACTGCTGCTGCTACTACTGCAGCCACTTATACTACCACTGCTGCTACTACTGCAGCCACTTAAACTACCGCAGTTGCTACTACTGTAGCTACTTATACTACCACTGCTGCTGCTACTACTGCAGCTACTTATACTACCACTGCTGCTGCTACCACTGCAGCTACTTATACTACCGCAGTTGCTACTACTGCAGCTACCTATACTACCGCTGCTACTACTACTGCAGCCACTTATACTACCGCTGTTGCTACTACTGCAGCCACTTATACTACCACTGCTGCTGCTACTACTGCAGCTACTTATACTACCGCTGCTGCTACTACTGCAGCTACTTACACTACCGCTGCTACTACTACTGCAGCCACTTATACTACCGCTGTTGCTACTACTGCAGCCACTTATACTACCACTACTGCAGCTACTTATACTACCGCTGCTGCTGCTACTACTACTGCAGCTACTTATACTACCGCTGTTGCTACTACTGCAGCCACTTATACTACCACTGCTGCTACTACTGCAGCCACTTATACTACCACTGTGGCTACTACTACTGCAGCTACTTATACTACCGCTGCTGCTACTACCGCTGCTGCTGCTACTACTACTGCAGCTACTTATACTACCGCTGTTGCTACTACTGCAGCCACTTATACTACCACTGCTGCTACTACTGCAGCCACTTATACTACCACTGCTACTACAGCCACTTATACTACCACTGCTGCAGCCACTTATACTACCACTGCTGCAGCCACTTATACTACTATCACTACAGCTACTTATACTACTGCTAATGCTACTATCACTACAGCTACTTATACCACCACTGCTGCTGCTACTACTACAGCTACTTATACTACAACTGCTGCTAGTATCACTACAGCTACTTATACTACCACAGCTGCTACTTTCACTACTACGTGTACTGTACGTGTAGCAGATTGCCAGTCTTCTTTAAAACAATTTTGAACCAGTTGAACTGAATGTTTGATGCTGACAGGTTTGATCAGCCACTGAGTATTATACATGCTGCTACAGTAGTACTTGTCTAGTCTTCATTTTAAAGTATTGAGCGTCGGAGCAGATACAATTTTCTCCGATAGGTTGCTCCAGTTGTTGACTAATCTTACGCTAAAGAAGCGCTTACGGCTATTGCTGTTAAACCGCTGTTTGTGAAACTTGAAGCAACTGCTACTATTGCATACTTGTACCACTAGGCTTGCGCGATTTTTGCTTTGAAAATCGTGATTGATTTTATTTTAAAAAATCGTGATTTTCGATTAAATTGTAGGTCCAATTTCCCAAAAGTATAAATCGAGGTAACGTGACTTGTTTCTAGAAAAAGTTAAAATAAATGATACAAAAATAGCACGAAATTAGAACACATTTTCATGCGCCGTATTCTAACCATCCTACGTCTATGCTTAATGTATACCTTATATCCATCATCGCGGGAGTGAAATTATTAATTGAAGCCGCCTAAATATTGTGCACAGTTTAATAAACATTATTTATTTCATCAAAATTTGAGATAAAATGTTACCGAGAAAAAAATAAATTACATGATGTATCAGCTTCCGCTTATAGCCTCCCTTTGTAGGACGAGTTTAGGTCATTACTGGAGTAATGCGAAGACGCTACTATTAGTACCTGGGGAGATACTGCGCAATCCACATAAATAGGATGGTAGCTTTGAGTAGGTACAAGTGTAACGGCGTAAACTCGTCTTATAGTGCAGTTTATAGTTGCTTTCAGAATGTACTATTTACATTTAAGAGTAATCAACAGAATGCACAATTTCAAAATCAAACAATCTGGAATGCTGTTGCTTTATTTTCTTTAATTTGACATGACAACCGAATCAAAAAGGAAAAATTATTACACCGCCTGAAATTGCTAACTCTAGAATTAAAAAGAAGTATGTTCACTCTGCAACTAAGTATATACTTGGCATTTCACGACAGACTCAGGGTCTGCAGCGAAAGAAAGAAAATTAAATGGCGATTCGACGGAGTAACTAGCTGGTTTTCTCAATAACAAAGGTGTTACCTCGCTATTGTTAGCTTGTTTATTGTAGCGCTTTGTGTTGTGATTAGTAATTATTCTACACGTGCATGGCACGGCGGGATATAAACACAATGAACACAGGCGTGAATCGATTATAATTGTACTAAATCGAACTTCACAATTAAATCAAAAAATTGTGCAAGCCTAACCACTACTGTTTCTATTACTACTGCTAATGCTACAGCTACTAGCGCTACTACTGCTACTACTGCTACTACTACTACTGCTACTACTACTACTACTACTAAGTATTGATGCTTACTGGGTTGAGATCCTTCAAGAGTGCATCTGCGGGCTACAGTAGTATAAGAAAATTTATCAAATTTCTTTTCTACGCGTGAGATGACATACTTACCTCCCTAACACTCTTGCTATACTAGTATATCGGCTCTAAATTTAATAATATTCAGAATTACAAAGTTAGGTGCCCCTACTGCGCAATTGGAATGTACACAGTCATGCACATGTCAGACCCCACCTCTGCACATGCGCATACTGGTACTTCCGTTACTAATATGTAATCTCACTTGTGAAAAAGAAATTTGATAAATTTTCTTATTTCACATCATGAGAACATACTTACTGCCCTAACACTTGATAAAAGCCAGAATTTGAAAGTAAATTAGGCGGGACATAAGGTCCTAAAAACAGTTCACCCTCGAAGAGACTAGCTCTTTGAAATTTCAGATTTAAAACATCTGAAATTGTGTCTGAAAATACAACCAGGAATAGAATTATGCATCGGATAATCAACCGATGAAGAGATTGATCAAAAGACAAATGCGCTCTCCCCCTCCCCCACCTCTTTCTGAGGAAGGTTAGGAAAAACGCTGCTCTAAATAACTAGCACATTCTCTAATACTCGAAAAAAGTATTACTAGACATTGGAAAAGGAAGAATTGCTTCATTTTCAATAAAAAAAAGCTCTCAAAGAAACACAATTAAGAGACATTAACCATCACCATATTACATAATAACATGACACAATCAACAAAACAAAAAACAAAATGGTCACTTATACTGACCTCTGATGTCTTGAGCGCGGAAATCACCTCTTCCTCCATACGGATGAAGAGAATGAAACCGGAAATAGTAGGGATCCCTTACTAACAAATGTGATATTTGTAAATAGCAGAGGAGGAAAACTAATTACAAATAAATACCTCTGCATTATTTTCTGATGATTGAGACGGCAAGCAGGTTGAAAGTGTCACGGAGGTAATGGTCGGTAAAACTCGATTCACAGTGCCACTGGGCTACTACATGTCTTCAACAGAAACACCATTAAATAATGCCGTGGAAGTTCCCACACCACGGACACTATGAGTCTTGGCTCTATCTACTTGTTTTCCAGTGGCTGTCTTATGACAGAATTGAATGCATTCTACTATCCATCTGGAAATAGTGTCTCTCGACGCCCTACCATGGGGTTCAATATATGACTTTAGCACCGGGATCATATCTGGTTAAGGCAGGTAAAATTATAGGTTGAACCAGATATTTCAAAGATTGATTCTTAGCCAAGAAATTCAATCTTGGTAGAAGCTTAAGGCCTTCACCTGTAACTACATAACGAACAGGGTCAGCAGACAAAGTATGAATTTCACTCCTGTGTCTGGCTGAGGGTGCCGCAGTTAAAAATACAGTTTTAGTGTCAAAAATTTTATAGAAATAGCACTAAGTGGTTCAAAAGGTTTATCGCTCAAAACTTGAAGGACCAGAGAAAGAGCTTGTGGAGGATTTTTCGGTCTAAGATTGCCCATACCCGTGATAAGAGTATTTAGAACACATACTTCATCACTTCCCCTCTTTGCCAAGCAAGGGATAACAGTCATTAATGCTGATTTGTATCAAGCAATCGAATTAAGCTCAAGACTATAGGCATCATACAGGTGACAGAGAAAATCAGCTACTACCTGAATAGATGCATCCATTGGATTGATACATCTCTTTGAGCACCACCCTGCAAATCTGTTGATTTTATAATTATGTGCTCTGGAGGCTGACCCCCTTCTGGCTCTGGCCATGAAGTTGGCTGCTTGCTCAGAAAAGCCCTCCTTAACTGCAGATTTTTTTGACAACATCCATGCAGTCAATTGAAACATTGCCGGATTGTTGTGAAAGGACTTGCCCTGGAAGATAATATTGTCCATCAGAGGCAGAGGAACCGGATTGCAGACCAGAAGGTCCAGCAGATCCGTAAACCATTATCGGCGTGGCCAATTCGGGGTGATCAGAAACACTTGGCATTCCTCCTGCTTGATCTTCTGGAGAATCATTGGAATCAGGATTGTTGGAGGGTATGCGTATGCATACATTCCCTTCCAACTGATAGCTAGCGCATCTATTGTGATAGCGCTTGGATCTGGAATCAGAACAATGTGCGTCGTCATCTTCGCATTCTTCTTCATTGCGAATGAATCTATGTTAGGCTTTCCCCAATGATTGAACAGATGATCCGCCACACACTGATTTAGTTGCCATTCCATAGGCAGAATGCTCATCCTTCGGCTCAATGAGTCTGCTAACAGATTCAGCCTTCCCGGAATATGAACTGATTTCAAAGTGATCATATGATCCATACACCGACCAGCAAAGCAGTTTCCATGTCATCATACAGAGACTGGGCGACTTCATTCTGCTCTGGCGGTTTATGTAACTCACTACAGTTGAGCTGTCTGAATGTATCAACACAAACTTTCCCTCCACTTCCTTTAAGAAGTGTTCCAGGCCTAGAATTACAACTCATAATTCTAGCATGTTGATATGCTCTTTTGACTGATCCAGATTCCGAAGCCCTGATATTGCGGCTTCTTCTAGGCAAGCTCCCCATCCCGCCATCGATGCATCAGTAAACATCGTTATTTGAGGGCGGGGAGGGGTCAGCATGACTCCCGCCATATTTTCTCTCTCCATCCACCAATGAAGGTGATGAATGCGAGGATCCAACACTTGAATGTGCAAGTTCAGAGATCCTGAACTCTGCGTCAACTGAGTCATGAGAAACAGCTGAATCTGAGGAATGACTGGTTCCATTGAAACCATCTACAAATACATGCTACATGTAGCATTCTCAGATAGACTTGAGCTAGAATATAACGACTGCTGCAAACCAATTGTATGCACGAGAGGAGATTCTCCACTCTCTCCTGGGATGGCTAAACATATCCTATCTCCAGAGCGAAGAACACACCCCCGTAAACAAACTTCTGGGATGGAGTCAGCTCTGATTTTTAAAAGTTGATTATCCAGGCTAAATCTGTGTTTTCAAAACAATCTCCAGATTTGCTGTCAAACTTTCTGTGTTGTGTGCTTTTAGCAACCAGTCGTCTATGGAAGTGTGGAGTGCTATATTTCACCTGCAGAGGTATGCTGTGATATCTAGGACCACTCGAGTGAAGACCCTCGGAGCTGCCGAAATTCCAAATGGGACAAGTTCGAATTCCCATTGGCGTCCCTGGAAAGCAAATCTCAGGAACCGACGAAAACTCCTTGCAATGGGAGGGAATGTGGAAATAAGCATCTTTCAGATCTATCGACGCTGTCCTCATCCCCTTCTCTAACCCTAACAACACCGATTTTATAGTTTCCATTTTGAAGCTTGGTGTGTCTATAAATATGTTTAGAGGTTTGAGGTTGAGATTTGGTCTCCACCCTCCGGTGTTCATTGTCACAAGAAACATGGTTGAATAGAAGCCCGGGCAACCTTGCGTCGGTTGAATCGCTTCTTTTAGAATTAGAGATCCTATCTTCTCTTTATGCACAACCGCTTGTCTGGATTTCTAGGATTTTGAGCCCAGACACGGACCACAGACAGATGCAATGGTGGACCTATTATCCATTCTGGACTGTATCCGAGCGAACGCCATTGCAAGACTAAGTGGTCCTGAATTAACCGCTCACACTCTTGAATATGGAAAGTCAATCGACCTCCCACTGGTGCACCTAGGGTTTGAGGGGTGCACATAACCTTTAGAAATGGGCATGTCTCTGGAACGTGTGACAACACCAGAGTGGTACCTGTGGCAACCGAAAATTCTATTTGGCCATCAAGCGCGGTTACCACGCGCCTCTCAGCGCCCAGCACCACGTGCACCTCGGTGTGCGGGCTGCTGCCTGACTGCTGCACTTGGAGCGCTGGCTGACGTACAGCAACAGGCTGGTGCGGTTGGCGAGGTTTCTGAACTCGGCCAGCCTGCTGGCCGAGCTGACAGGCCAGGTGAGCTAATAATATCTGGAACTCTTAAAATCATCTTATTAGATGATGACGTAGACTCTTCAGGCGCTTTAGCATCAGCCATAATGATAGATGGATGAAAAAAGGATTGAAATTTCATAAAACAAGAGCTTGAAATTGTTTCCCAAGTTGCTTCAAAGTCAATATATTAGAAAACGGAAGTAGCAGTATCAAAAAAGCATCCGCTTTTGTTTCTACGAGAATTCTTAATACTTACCAGATGTACTATTATGATAATGTCTATTATCTAGTCTAGCTCAAAATAAACAATTAAAACTCCGCACTCTCCTGGTCCTGCCCATACTGTGTCCGGGAATACCATAGCCGCAGGTACCGAGTCTACTCCCAATCACAGTCAGATTCGTCTTATATTTGCCTTGGCAAACTGCGAAAGCAGCTCAGCCTCACCTCAGCGGGGCGGCTGAGGCAGGGCCATAGTACATCTGGTAAGTATTAAGAATTCTCGTAGAAACAAAAGCGGATGCTTTTTTGATTCTACTTCGAATAATACTTACCAGATGTACTATTATGATAAACTCCGGATTTCGACAGCCAGGAAATGCCGGTGGGAGGAGGTGAGGCTCGAACCAGCACTCATCAACCATCCAACAGAGAAGGTTGTGAAGAGACTAAAACCCTGGCATACGCTTGGGTTCTGCTATCTGACTCATAGAGTGCTAAACTTCCATGGTCTAGACCGCGCTCCCCCCCCTCTTTTGTCCGCACAAAACCAGAGGGATGTCCATGGGGATGCAACACCCACCAGACCCGTGTCAGCCCCAAGTCTCAGCTAGGGCAGTCCAGTAGAGTGCAAAGAAGCTACTACAACTTCAAATCTTTGAAAAAACTATCAGTATATCGATTAGATTTTCAAATTGGAATGAGTCTCATGTCTGTATGAGAGGATAAATATACTCTTGTACCAGACTATTCACTTACTCAGTCTGGTATTTCGACTGGAAGTAAATATATTTATAGTCACTTAATTAATGTAAACACTCACCATTTTTGAGTGGTCGATCTGTTATTGATCATCACAGGAGCTAGGCCCAATCTACGGTCGTACTCAGTCATGTGCATAGCGCTTGGTGAGTGTAGGCGGAAGGCTTTTGTGATGTGTGCGAAGTAGTGGTCGGACGTGGCTTAGTTTAGGTTCGACAGATTGGCGACGGCTACTGGATTAAGTGTGCTGGAGATGTCTCGAAGGTAGAAATCAGTGAATGACGACTCGGCATGCCATTGTGCTACAGACATCACCTGCTCTAAAGAGACAC
Organism: Chaetoderma sp. LZ-2023a; assembly: GCA_034401795.1. Taxonomy (NCBI): domain Eukaryota; kingdom Metazoa; phylum Mollusca; class Caudofoveata; order Chaetodermatida; family Chaetodermatidae; genus Chaetoderma; species Chaetoderma sp. LZ-2023a. The sequence goes on from CM067360.1 coordinate 48,054,270, forward strand.
CCTTATAAAGGGCCGATGATGCTGCTAGTGCTCGGACCTCATGGGCATTCGCACGATCAATCTGCTTTCCTGTAGCGATCTTGTGCGACATCTGAATAGCGTCAACTATCCAACGAGAAATAGTATCTTTCGAAGCACGTAAATGGGGAGCTTTGAGACATAACCACAGAGATTTCGGGTCGTCTCTCCACTCAGAAGTACGTTTCTTATACATCTTTAGACATCTGACAGGACACCAAGCACAAGAATTTGGGTCATGTCTAGTTAAACTTGGCAAATTGATCGGCTGTCCTGGATATTTAAGTGACTGATTCTTTGCCAGGAAACAAAGACGTGGAAGTAATCTTAAACCTTCACCCGTGACGACAAAACGGTCTTGTTCGGCAGAAAGCGCATGAATCTCGCTTCTCCTTCTCGCCGACGCTGCTGCAACCAAGAAAACTGATTTAATAGTTAACAGTTTAATGTCAATAGATCTAATCGGTTCAAAGGGAGCATGCCCTAAAACCTGTAGAACAAGAGATAGATTCCATGATGGGATAGGAATTGGCTGTCTAGGTCGCAGATTGCTCATTCCTTTGATAACTTCATTCAAGGTGTCATTCTCCGCTCCCCCAATGGTGAGACTAGGAATGACAGAAGCTAATGCAGACTTATATGCTGCTAGGGTAGAAGGTACAAGTTTGTCAACTTCGTATAAATGACAGATAAAATCTGCTACGTGTTGAACAGATGCAGAAAAGGGATCAATATCTCTTCTCTCACACCACTGTGCAAATTTGTTGATTCTATAATTATATGTTTTTGTGGTTGAAACTCTTCTGGCCGAAGCAACAAACTTCGCTGCTTGCTCAGAAAAGCCACCCTCAATTGCACGCTGCTTGACAACATCCATGCAGTCAATTTGAACATTTCTGGTCTGTCGTGAAGGTACAGACCCTTGTTCTGAGAGATTACATCTCTTGTGTCTGGAAGAGGGATTGGACTGCAGACCAGAAGGTCCAGCAGATCCGTAAACCATGATCGGCCTGGCCAATAAGGAGCGATCAGTAGTACTTGGCACATCCCCTCTCTTATCTTTGCCAGAACTTTCGGGATGAGAATTGTTGGAGGATACGCATACGCGTACATTCCCTTCCAACTTATCGCCAGTGCGTCTACTGCTAGAGCTAACGGGTCCGGGATCGGTGACACGTACGTGACCATCTTTGCGTTTTTCTGCATTGCAAATAGGTCGACATTTGGCTTGCCCCATTGTTTGAATAGAACCTCCGCTACCACTTGGTTGAGCTGCCATTCTGTCGGACGACAAACCGTCCTTCGACTGAGAGCATCCGCTAAGATGTTCAATCTTCCTGGAATGTGTGCTGCCCGAAGAATAATATTCCTCTCTTGGCACCACAGCAGAAGGTTCCAAACCATCATACACAACTCCGGTGATCTTGTCCCGCCCTGGCGGTTCAAATAAGACACCACTGTCGAGTTGTCTGTCCTTACTAGGACAATTTTGTCTTGAACTAGACTCTCGAACTTCTGCAGTGCTAATACCACCGCTAATAGCTCGAGCACATTGATATGTTTCTGCGCATTGGTCCGATCCCATTCCCCTGACACTGACTGATTGTCCAATACCGCTCCCCAACCTGTCAATGATGCATCCGTGAATATGGACATCTGAGGTTGAGGAGGTTGTAGAGGAACACCTCGCAGGAGATTCTGTTCTGACAACCACCACTGAAGGTGGAATATCAATGGTTCTCTTACTGGTATTCTCAGAGATAACGGATCTGTTCTCTGTGACCAGAGCGACATCAAATACATCTGAATCGGCCTGCGCCTGAGCGCCGCATATGGCACCACCTTCTCCAGAGATACTAGTAAACCGAGTATTCTGAGAAATTGACGCGCCGTCAGATAGGCTCCTAGAGAAACTGACTCCAGTACTGCAATCAGGCTTCTGACTCTGCTCTCCGCCGGAAAAGCTACGCCGTCCCTGAGATTGAAAAAAATTCCCAGATAAACAAACTCCTGGGATGGAGTCAGTTCTGATTTCTCTAGATTCACAATCCATCCTAGCTTCTTCAATAAGTCTAGGACTACCTGCAGATTGCTGCGCAGAGTGACTGGATTCCCCGCCTTTAGCAGCCAGTCGTCTATGTAAGTGTGAACAGCTATGTTTCTCCTGCGAAGTAAAGAAGTCATGGCGAGAACCACCTTGGTGAAGACCCTCGGAGCCGTGGTCAGGCCGAATGGAAGAGCATTGAATTCCCAAACACTGTCTTGGAATGCAAACCGCAGGTACTTCTGAAAGGGAATTGACATTGGAATATGAAAATAAGCATCCTTCAGATCTATTGATACCGCCCACATGCCTTTCCTGAGCCCTGTCATCACCGCTGCTACCGTCTCCATCTGAAACCTGGGAGAAAGAATAAATTTGTTCAACGGTTTGAGATTGAGAATTGGTCTCCACCCTCCGGTACGCTTCGGAACTAGGAACATAATCGAATAGAAGCCCAGTGATGACTGATCGGCGACCAGGTGAATCGCCTTCTTCTGACGAAGCGATTCTATCTCTGACTGAATGGCAACTAGACGGTCTAATTCCCTTGGAATAGGAGTCCATATTGGAGTCGAGGTTAACGGAACTAACGATTGATGGATGAGCCAGTCCGGATCGTAGCCGTTTCTTATCCACTGACAGACTAAATAGTCGCGCACGACCTGTTCCCATTGGCTTAGGAATAGCTGAAGTCTGCCTCCGACGGAAGGAATCTGCACACAGTTGTCGGTCGAGATTAGCCGACAAGACGCTAAATCGCTTGGGTGAAGATTCTCGACTCCATTTGTTTCCAAAGCCGCCGGTATTGATTCCGCCGGAAACCCGTCAGGAACGAGCCCCACGGCCGCCCCGCGGCTTCTTGTGGTATGACGGTCCGGAACCGCCGCCACGACTATCCTTACGGTAGCCGCCACGGCCCGAACCGCCACCCTTCCTGTCGTCCTCATACGGCCTCTTACTAGAGGGCTTGTATGTGGACGAACGGCCAGGCCCTTGTGCTCCGGATGACCCATGGGCATCACGGGCAGAAGGACGGAAGGGCGATCTAGGACGCTGCCTCTGCTGCTCCTGTCGGTGTTGACGGTAGGACTGTTGCGGCTGAGTCCTCTTGGTCGACTTCCACGACTTGCCGACCACCTCTTGCTCCGCCACCATCGATGCAACTTTAGAAAGCGCTTGTCGTGCCGAGCCGCCGAACAAGCCTGGACCTATGAAAGGTGCGGAAGATAACGCTGCCCTCATTTCCGGTCCTGGTTCCACACAATCGAGAACCATTCTCCGTCGCTCTGCTAAAGTTCTCGTGATCACCCTGGCCAGGCAATCCTGAGACAGGCGCATGGTGTCCCGAACAACTCCGGGAGCAGCCTCTGGCACCTGTCCGCCTTCCGCCGTGCAGTCCAGCATACCCTGCAAGACGGTACACCCGTGCGACAGCGCAGCCATGGCTGCCCTAGCCGCATCCTCAATGAGCGTGAGCTCATTAAACGGGTCTTTGTTGGTCTGGGAAACCAACGGACGTGACCGCCCCTTGGCCTTCCCAGCCAACGGCCTATTCAGCGCCTCACGTTCCGCAACGGAAAGCCGTGGAACTCTGGCGTACTGATGATAGGCCTGCTCCGGAAAACGGACCCTACTCCTTATCCCCTTCGGGGCCTTGGGCAACGCATAGTCTGGCTGAACCAGACGATATGCCGCAACTTCCAACATGTCAGAAGTCTGCGTGTCCAAGGGGAGTGTAGGCATGGCCGAAGAGCCACTGGACAAAGCGCTAGCCGCACGCTCTGACATCCGCTCCATCGCCGGATCGCGCTGAGATCCTAGATCCGATGCCAACCCGAGACGATTGGTCATCCATCCAAGGACCTGCACCCATTCAGCCTCGGCGCAGAAAGCGGAATCGTCCATTAAAGAACTTCCGTTTTCATCATCCCTCTCACCCTTAGACGAGAGGGCCACCGACGATCCCTGCTGAACGCTACGATGAACGTCTCTGCCAGGACAGAGCGCATCCATAGCGCGACTACCAGCGGCACCAGTATCCAACGAACCGCCGGATACGGATTCTCCGCAGTCCATCGGCTCCAACACGGGATCCGGGACTACGACCGCCTCAATCACGGCTGGCACGGTCACTCCGATAGGAGCCGCGCCTAACGCCGTCGGGATAGCCTTTGGAACCGCAAACCACGGCTCCGCCGGCATATCCGGTTGCACAAACGACGGATGAAAAATGCCCGACGGAACGTCGACATCACCATCCGCCTGGCAAACCCGTACAAATCCCGAGGGAGACCCCTGGGACGTACTAGGCATTGCCGACATTGACAGATCCGGCATGCCGGAATCTTCCATCAACAGGAACTCTTCCTCCTCTACCGACGGCTCTTGAGCCGAGGACAGAGAAGGGTCAGGTGCATGACCCTCAGCAGAACTAGCCGGACCACCTAATGGTTGCCCTGCACCAGCTTGCCTCACCGGGCCCGTGGACTGTAATGAATCAAACATGGCCTTGAACTGGGCCGCCCATACGCCCAGTGCTGAATCCATCCTCTCATTCAGCCGACCTTCCAGTCCAACCAACGACGCTTGCTGCCGCTTCACTGCCTTATCCTTCTCTATACGCTCCAGCCTCGCCCGTCGATCCCTGTCAAACTCAGCCACCATTGCCGACGACCACTTGGCGCACACATCACACGGGCTTCCGACCTTACACCTCGCACACGCCACGCAGTGATGACCCAGATACTTCCGTTTCATGAACCTGTTGCACTTCTGGCACAACGTATCTGGGTTCTTCGATTTCTGCGAACACAGAGAAGAATTAAAACGCTGCACATGACAAGTGATGACGAGCAATACGCACAATAGACTTGATAGTTAAGATTTCTTAAACACATTAACTTCTCTTAAATTAATGATAACAAGTCTTAGGCAGGAAATATTTGAAACTTTTTTGAGTGAAAATTTTTTTTAAAAACACAACTTAGCCTTTAACTAACGTTAAATAACCAAGAATAAATCGCCGATCACTACAAACACCCTCGACAACTAAGCGAGAGCTAATATCGGCGACAACAGAGTGCCTGGACACACCAAGGCAAGAACGACATAATTCATGGGCGCCGCCATCTTGGCCAAGGACGCATCCATCTTAGAGGAACCGAGTCGCAAGAGAAAATTAACCGAGTACCCGAATTAAAACTAAAAGTCAACGGGTACAGAAGCGACTCCAACAATGGCTAACATTATAAAAAATGTGCCAATTTAAGGAAATTTCACACAGTCATTATGGCACGAATGTATAAATTCTAGATTGATACAACCTGCCCCTGTGATGACTTTCCGAGTTCCTCCATAATTCCAGCGATGTAATCGTCCAACACAACTGATTAACTGCTTAAATTGCAAAATTTGAGCACTCTAAAAAACACGACTTTGAAAAAGCGCAAAATAGACGAATCTGACTGTGATTGGGAGTAGACTCGGTACCTGCGGCTATGGTATTCCCGGACACAGTATGGGCAGGACCAGGAGAGTGCGGAGTTTTAATTGTTTATTTTGAGCTAGACTAGATAATAGACATTATCATAATAGTACATCTGGTAAGTATTATTCGAAGTAGAATGCGCATGCGCAGAGGTGGGGTCTGACATGTGCATGACTGTGTACATTCCACCTGCCCAGTAGGGGCACATAACTTTTTATAATTCTGAATATTATTGAATTTAGAGCCGATATACTAGTATATCAAGTGTTAGGGAGGTATGTTCTCATGATGTGAAACATGTCTAGTCTTCCTTTGAAAGTATTGAGATTCAGAACAGATATGACGTTCACTGGTAGGTTGCTCGAGTAGTTGACTACTCCTACACTGAAGAAGCGCTTAAGGGTATCGCCGTTAAACCGCTGTTTGTGAAACTTGAAGCGACTGCTACTATTGCATACTAGTACTTCTACTGTTTCTATTACTACTGCTAATGCTACTACTACTACTACTACTACTACTACTACTACCACTACCACTACCACTACTACTACTACTACTACTACCACTACTACTACTACTACTACTACTACTACTACTACTACCACCACTACTACTACTACTACTACTACTACTACTACTACTACTACTACTACTACCACCACTACTACTACTACTACTACTACTACTACTACTACTACTACTACCACTACTACTACTACTACTACTACTACTACTACTACTACTACTACTACTACTACTACTACTAGTGCTTACTGGGTTGAGTTCCTTCATGAACGCGCCTGCAGGTGACTTTAGTACACGATCAACAACATCACACACAAGGTCCTCTATCCGATCCAATAAATCATCAAAGGTGATGAATGGACATTCAGCTTCCACATGAGAATATCTGAGGACAGTCATCAGCATAAAATAACCCTCGAACTTGTTCAAGAAAATCGGTTATCGAGACAGTCATTAGTGGTAAATTTTCAAAAATAGTCTTCTCTTGGTCTGCAAATGGACATTTCTCAATACCACTGCAGAAGCCGTTTTTGGCTGATTTGAATGAAAACGGTTAACCCTCAAAGACCAGAAACAACAACTCCTTAATGATGCACGGATTATTCTTTTGAATATCTTGAAACTAATTTGACTGGGAGCTGTTGCCGCAGTTCCAGTCAAATTAGATAGAAAATACTCAACACCCTTGAAATTTGGACAGTGGCATTTCAAATCTTAAATGATTAACACAATCATATATATAATCTAAATATATTGATAAGAAATACTGTTTATCAAATTAGTTAATATTCCTGAAGTAGAAATATAAGGACAGGTGTAATATCAATATGCAGCAAATATGCTGAGAATTCAGATTACCTTTGACAACTAAATCAAAATGGTTTAATGAGATCCCACGTACAATGCACAGTATACACGGGTCACAAGGAACTCCCACCCAAACCCCTGAAATCTGGGGATGCCAAGCTGAAATCTGGGCACTCCAAAATGAAAATCTTGGGTTCCAATCAGAGCTCTAGATAAGCAGGGTTTTTGCGTTTTCACCCAATAGAAATGGCCAATCACCCAATTAATTTTTAACATCATGAGTACCGAAAGAGCCAATCACCCAATTAATTTCAGTTCTATTGCTAATAATGTATAATAACTTAATTAAAAAAAACCAATTAAATTCCAAAAAACCCAATTTACAAAATTTCTAAGAGTCAATCACCCAATTATTGAAAAGCTTATCTAGCGCTCTGGTTCCAATACAGTTGTTCTCATCGGTGATAAAGTTTAGAAGGTACCATGGACGTAAACCTATAAATTATGTGGATCCAACACTAGATTTTGTGGACCTATCCATTTGCCAGTTTAATCAACATACTCCAAGTAGAATGTTATCAAAAAACAAAAGACCTCCACCCCCGCCCCCCCCCCCCCCCCACACACGCATAAGCCGAAGTAAATGCACAGACACGTATATAAGCGAAAGTAAAACAATCCTTCACTTTCGCAAATAGATGATAACATTAGAACAGCTTACTCAGATAAATGTCTCCTTGTCCTGGACTGCTCTGCTCTGTAAGACTTAGCCATGCAGAATACATCACCCATTGACGCTAAGCAGGTCTCTAAATACAACTGTGAGGACTGAGTTAAAAAGGCCTGTTGAAAATAATAATATTAATCTTTATTAATTTTTAAAATAGCAATTTTTGTCTTCAATCGCATAAAAAACAAACAAACAACAGTTTGACATATTTACAAGCTTCACAGTGAGTAGGAGAAAAAGCAATACTATACACATACTAGAACAGTAGGATTACATCACTGAGATGAATTGCCCCAAAATTGAGGAATTCGTTTTCACAAAACGTCATAATCAACTACGAGACGTGTAGGCTGATGTCATAATCAATTATGTCACGAATGACTCAATTTAGTCTGTCTTAAACGCTTAATAGTCCGTCAGGTTGTACAAATTGTATGTCGTGACTATTTAATAAACATGCTGTTGAATATTTCGAAACTAATTTGACTGGGCAGCCACTGTTGCTGCCATAGGCAACAAAGCAACCAGTCAAATTAATTTCAAAATATTCAACAGCTTACTTGTATAGTTTTCTGGAAATTGAGATTGAGTGAGTGCAGGAATTGATTAATACCAACACTGTCAAAACGTGGGCGGACCTTAGCTAGAGATGGGTGGGGCATAGCTAAAACACGATTCCTTCATTGATATATACAAGATGGCTAGTTAATTTTTGAACATTTATTAACCACAATTCCTTCAGCGATAAAAGATTATATATTCAAGATGGCCTTACATAACCCAGATCTTCATATTCAAGATAACCCTACACATCCAAAATGACCCTATGTATTCAATATAACCCTGCATATTCAGGATAATCCTACATGTTCAAAATGACCCTATGTATTCAATATAACCCTGCATATTCAGGATAATCCTACATGTTCAAAATGACCCTATGTATTCAATATAACCCTGCATATTCAGGATAATCCTACATGTTCAAAATGACCCTATGTATTCAATATAACCCTGCATATTCAGGATAATCCTACATGTTCAAGATGATCAGATATATTCAGCATGCCAAATCCTTCATTACAGAATGTGAATAATTTGAAAGTTATTTGACTGGAAGTTCCAATCAAATTACTTTCAAAATATTCAACAGCATTCTTGTACGGTTGTATTAGAATTGAGACAGCATTATTTCAGGGATAAAAGAGTTGTTATTAATTACCTCTTCTCCAAAGTAGTCAAATTTAAACAATGTCGCGCCACCCTCTACTTGAGTTTGCACCATTGTCGGCGGAAGTACCTGCAACATATCAATATATATATACATATGGTAGTCTATATACAACTTCAACATTTCTATGAATAAGTTAATAATAAATAAACGAAATCTAGGATTTCTTTTTTCACGAGAGAGTTGATACTTACCTCCCTAATACTTTTGATATTGCTAAATATTGGCTTTCAAACATCGTCGTGTCGTG